>VZRI01013655.1:12529-79227 GCA_013397515.1 Upupa epops | reverse complement strand
CTTGAATTGTTAGAATGAGGGGGTCTCGTAACAGTGAACTAAACATTCTGATTCGAACGGCACAGGACAGAAGAGATCATGACAAATAGAAGGGATTAAAGAGGTGATCTAGTGATGTCAGCTTCAGAGGAAGAAGCTTTCTGTCACTGCTGACAAATGTTTGTCATAGGAGGTCCCATATCAATGTCAGCAGGAACTTCTTCCCTCATTCCTGTCTCTAAAGATGTGAGGGGTGGGTGTCAGGAAGATGGAGCCAGGCTCTTCTCAAGGGCATCTGGGGATAGCACAAGGGGTAATGGGTGCCAGCTAGAACAGAGGAGGTTCCCTATCAATATCAGCAGGAACTTCTTCCCAGTGAGGGTCCCGGAGCACTGGACCAGGCTGCCCGGGGGGGTTGTGGAGTCTCCTTCTCTGGAGACATTCCAGACCTGTGTGGATCTGTTCCTGTGCGACTCAGTCTAGGTGATCCTGCTGTGGCAGGGGGATTGGACTGGATGATCTTTCAAGGTCCCTTTCAATCCGACTGCACTTACAGTGCTGTAAAACACAGTCAGGGCAGGAGCTGTTCTAGGAGGATTAATACAACTGAAAGGAAAGGTTTACTGTGGGGAGCATCCAAGAGATTTCCTTCTTCTCACCACAATTTTATATCGGATTAAAATCACATCCATCAGCACTTCTATAAACGTTTTTCACTGACTGTGCAGCACTCTTACTATTTTAAACAGTCGATCAATTACCAGGAACATTAAGTTCCCCACAATCCCTCCTGTTTTAGAAGAAGGAGAGTGTTTTAGTAAGGTTTGGAATCTTCTCTTTACCACACCCATCTGCCCAGCTTCTGGAAGCACAGCACTTCATCCTCATTCTGAAACCTGAGGAGCTGTCAGTGAGTACATGATGCACATCATTACTCTGTCTGTCAGTCATAGAATCTTGGAATCATTAGGGATTGGAAGGGATCATCCAGTCCAATCCCCCTGCCACAGCAGGATCACCCAGTCCAAGTCACCCAGGAACACAGCCAGGCGACTCATCCTATCATTCATGACGACTCATCCTATCATTCCCTGCCCTATTGAACAGTTCTTCCCCAGCCTTCTGATAGACCCCTTCCAGTTGCTACAAGGTCCCCAAGAGCCTTCTCCAGGCTGAACAACCCCAACCCTCTCAGCCTGTCCCCATAGGAGAGGTGCTCCATCATCAAGTTCAGATGTCTGCCCTACAACCCCTAACCTCTAAACCATCTCCTCAAACACTATGTCTAAGTGTTTTTGAACACCTCTGGGGACGGTGCCTCTGCTCCCTCCTGGGCAGCCTGTTCCAAGGCCTCCCCACCCAGATGGCTGTCGATGAAAAGCTCATCCACACATCTTCCACATGGAGTAGAAGACCATCCAGGTAGCAGACAGCGAGTCATTTCAGGGCTGACTTCTGCAGTAGCAGTCAGCACCAGCCTGACTACCAGAGCCATGCCACGAGCCAACCTCTGTCTCTCCCCATCCCCACACCTTTCCAAGGAGCTGGTGCTGCACAAAGCTCTCACACTCACACGCGTTCAAAGAGAATCGTTTAGGGATAGCTGGAATGTTTGGATGCTCTGGCATCCTAAGGATTTGCTTTCTAACAATTCAACTGGCATTTCCTTTCGAAAGGTTTGGTAAGTTATTTGAGAATGAAAAAGAAAACCCGTTTGGGAATGCTTGTGAAAGCTCAAAATCCAGCTAAACGTTTGGAAAACACAGAGTGGGCTCGCACAGTCCGAGATGCTCATTTCCTTTGGATTTGCTGTGCATATTTTCGTTTTTTACTTCAATATTTCTTCTCTTCTGGTCAGAAAACAATGTCAGACGCTGACATTCCCTTGTGGGGCTGAAGGAGCCTCTCCCTCTCGGCCCTTCTCATTCATGTGAGAAACCGGCCCTTGGACCAGTGAGCCGGTTGAGCAATCTGCTTCCAAAAGGAAACCACCACCAGAGTAGAAAAAGATGTTGAGAACAAAAGTTATTGTTTAATGTGATAAAGGAAATCGGTGTTGAAAGCAGCTTCCACTGCATCCCCTTTCCTACAGCTTTGTCATTTGAAAACAGAGATCATAAAATCCTTACGGATTGGAAGGGACCTCGAAACATCATCCACTCCAATCCCACTGTCACAACAAGATCACCTAGACCCAGTGGCACAGGAACACAGCCAGGCGGGGCTGGAATCTCTCCAGAGAAGGAGACTCCACAACCCCCGTGGGCAGCCTGTGCCAGTGGGACCCTCCCTGGGAAGAAGGTCCTGCTGATATTGAGATAGAACCTCCTCTGTTCCAGCTGGCACCCAGTGCCCCTTTTCCTAGCACCAGGTGACCTTGAGCAGAGCCTGGCTCCATCCTCCTGACACCCACCCCTCACAGATTTATAGACAGGAATGAGGTCCCCCCTCAGCCTCCTCTTCTCCAAGCTCAAGAGACCCAGCTCCCTCAACCTTTCGTCATCAGGGAGCTGCTCTGCTTCCTTCATCATCTTCGTTGCTCTACGCTGGACACCCTCCAGCAGCTCTGTGTCCTTCTTGAACTGAGAGGCCCAGAACTGGACACAGTACTCCAGATGTGGCCTCACCAGTGCAGAGTAGAGGGGGAGAAGAATCTCTCTCGATCTGTTAACCACCCCCCTTCTGATCTCCCCCCAGGATGCTGTTGGCCCTCTTGGCCACCAGAGCCCATTGCTGGCTCAGAGTCATCCTGCTGCCCTCTAGGACCCCCAGGTCCCTTTCTCCTCCACTGCTCCCACTCTCTCTCCTCCAGTTAAGCCTATCTTTCTCCCAGTTAGCTGTCACTTGAATTCTACCACTCCTAGAATCATACAACATTAGGGGTTGGAAGGGATCTCAATTTTAGGCAGCCTTCAGCTCCTGTGACTTCTCCCGTCAGGTCCGTGGTGGAGGAAGTCATTTGTTAGCCCCTTTCCAAAGCACAGCAGGCTTTGCTCCCTGATGCAGTACAGATAATAAACAAAAAGCACCGTGCCAAGCCATACAACAACTGGGACTTTGATGTTTTCTCCCTGGTTTTCTCTCTCTTACTTTAACTCAGCGACTTGGATGTGAATCGATTTCACCGTTGCTGCTCGCCCGCCCGTTCTCAGCTCAACAGAGATTCTTCAAGCAAGGAGGAGGACTGGTTTGCCAAACAGATGTACACCATTATCTCTAATTTATTGTTCTTCCTCCTTCCTCTCCGGTCAAGAAAAAGTCCAATAACTGACGTCTGTAACCGGTAACCCGCTGTGTGGCACTCAGATCCTGACATCCTAGGATCCTCGGATGCTTTGGGTTGGGAAGGACCTTTAAAGGTCATTTAGTCCAACCGCGGGGACATCTTTCACTAGATCAGGTTGCTCAGATTAAAGAGAAACCCTGTGCCTGCAGTCAGCAATTTATCCTCCAGCCCTGACGTGTTTGTTGTCCTTGGCGTTAGTGTTGAGACATCTCCAGCTCACAAGTTATCTGTGAGCTAGAGTGGGGATTTCTGAGGTACTGGTGGTGCCCTCTCTCTGACCTGGTGAAGGCAACAGACTGAAACGGGTTGCACTCAGTGGGCTCTCAGTGAACACAGTTCACTTCTCCTGCATTTCTCCTCACCTTGCTTCTGATCAGGGGAGGTTTTGATGAGACACTAGGAGAAAGTCCTTCCCTGACAGAGAGATCAGGGGCTGGAACGACCTGCCTGGGATGGTGGTGCAGTCACCATCCCTAGAGACGTTCACAAAGCACATAGATGTGGTGCTGGGGAACTGGGTTTAATGGGCAGAGTGGGGTTGGTTTGGCTGTTGGACTGGATGATCTCGTGGGTCTTTCCCACCCTTAATGATCCTGTGAGATCCTAAACTCAAGGAACCACAACAAGTGCTCTGCTCCCACTACAGAGCAGGTTTCTGAACTCCCAGCAATGCTCCCCGTGGACTGGTGTGGTTCCCAGGCAGAGATTTGGCTTCTCAGACCCCTTGTTCTCTTGCTTCTGCTGGTACAATGAGGCTTTCTGAATCCATAGAGCATGAGGTTTCAGAGATGCTCTGGAGGCCCTGTATCCCCCCTCAGAGGCAGGTACCCTCTGTCCCCTACCCTGCCAGTTCCAAGAGCCCCTCACGCTATTGGCTTTGCTCACCATGCATGAATAATGATGACTAAAACAATGATGAATAAATACCAATTAAAACTGGAACTAGCTGGGGTGGAACAGGCCACCACAGGGAAAATTCAGACGAGTAGCTCTGGGGTCTCAAAGGAGGGCAGAAACCCCCTCAAACGCCCCTCACCTGCACTGGGATTCTGCAAGAGGATCTGAAAGCAGCAGAGCCATGAAAAGCCAGAGGAGGCCGTCAGGAGTGGAGTTGGTTCTAGAAGAGGTTGGAGGACAGCAAGGTGAAGACTTTTCTCAGAACTACATGAAGTGCAGCTTGAAACTGGGTGAAAGTTCAGGGCTGTGCTGCCTTTATCCAAACCAGATCCCCTAGCTGTGCTCTTTGCACGCAGGAGTAGTTTGTAGTTCTTATTTCCCAGATTTCCTGTGGCTGTATGTAATCACTTCGAGGAATGCTTAGCTGTTTTCCAATCTCTGTGCTTCATAACTGAGGTGGATTTGGAACTTCATCTGCACCATCAAGGTGGAACTGATGTGTCTGTGGAGTGGATCGGTGCTGAGGACCCAGTACAGCACCTTGGGATGGTCCTCAGCCTTGTGAGGAAAGGCTGAGGGAGCTGGGTCTCTTGAGCTTGGAGAAGAGGAGGCTGAGGGGGGACCTCATTCCTGTCTATAAAGATGTGAGGGGTGGGTGTCAGGAGGATGGAGCCAGGCTCTGCTCAAGGTAAGCTGGAGATAGGACAAGGGGCACTGGGTGCCAGCTGGAGCAGAGGAGGTTCCCTATCAATATCAGCAGGACCTTCTTCCCAGGGAGGGTCCTGGAGCACTGGCACAGGCTGCCCAGGGGGGTTGTGGAGTCTCCTTCTCTGCAGACGTTCGAGACCCACCTGGCTGTGTTCCTGTGTGACTTGGTCTGGGTGATCCTGCTGTGGCAGGGGGATTGGACTGGATGGTCTTTCAAGGTCCCTTCCCATCCCTAAGGATTCTATGATTCTATAAGAGACCACAACTGCAAAAGCCCAAAGAGCCTCAAACCTTAGTCCATTAGCCACACAGCCACTTAGGCTAGTTCTGCAGGTAGGTTGACTACTAGGTTTGTGCTCTTTAACTGGAAAACAACCCAGTAGTTCCATCAGGAACCCATCCAGCCCTTGCTTCTGCTTTCTTTGTTCCAGATCACTCTTTAAAGCAGGGCCGAGGGAGCTCTGTGCAGCAGTGAAACCACTGACCCCCCAAACCACCCGTTTCATTTCCATCGCTGTCCCCAGCCTCCTGCAAAGGGCAGGGTGTGGGAACTGTGCACTTTTTGTTTAGTTGAAGATTTTCAGGGACTTTCTCAGCCTTCCCGTCCTGGCGCTTGGGTGCTCTGAAAGCTTTGAGGGTGGAGAGAAGGAGCAAACGCCGGCAGGTTAACGAGGTGTGGAGTACAAAACGGGGGAGTACGAATCGGGTTCACTACTTTTTTCTTATCTTAGCTCACTGTACTTTGCTTTTTCCTCTTGCTGGCTTAGCAGAACTTCTAGCCAGCTCCGATGTTTCCTCAGAGACCCATAACAGCTCCACAGCCCAGAGCAAGCCCCATAAAACAAGGCCAACCTCCCAGTGTGAAGTTATGCCTCCCTCCCACTCAGCAATTAACTCTTCTTCCTCCCACTTCCATGTGAGTTGGCTTCTCACTCACAGGAGGATGAGTTTGCTGTTACCCTTCCTTCACAGCATCCTCAAGACAAGGGGAGGGGATTTTTTAAAGCATCCTGTTAAAAAAGATGTGGAGATGCTGGAGTGGGTCCAGAGCAGAGCTACCAAGGGGAGGGGTTGAGAGAACCTCTTGCTGAAGGAGCTGGGCAGGGTTACTTTGGAGAAGAGGGGGCTCAGGAGGGACCTCACTGCCCTCTACAACTCCCTGAAGGGAGGTTGTAGAGAGGTGGATGTTGGCCTCATTTCCTTGGTGACTGCTGAGAGAGACATTGAGGTGTTGGAGTGAGTGCAGAACGGGCCAACGAAGCTGGTGAAGGGTCTGGAGAATCGATCTGATGAGGAGCGACTGAAGGGCCTGGAACTTGGAGGAAGAGGAGGCTGAGGGGAGACCTCATTGCTCTCTACAACTACCTGAAAGGACACTGTAGAGAGGTTGGTGCTGGTCTCTTCAGAGCAGAGCCTCAAAGATGATGAAGGGAGTGGAGCATCTCCCTGCTGAGGAAAGGCTGAGGGAGCTGGGGCTCTTGAGCTGGAAAAAAGGAGCCTGAAGGGTGACCCCATGACCTGGGAAAGGACTCTGCTGCTCCCAGAGCAGTACTGCGCTCTCACAGGAACACGTGTGCCCAACGCTGAAGGTACCTGTCACCTGCACCTCTGTCACTCACGTCCTGCTGCGAGGTCGAGCCAAATGGCATCTCCTGGCTTTCTGCATAAACATGAGGGCATCATGATAAAGACGATGGAGCCAGGCTCTTCTCGGTGGAGTCCAGTGGCTGGACAGAAGTCCCGAACTGAAATCCCTTTCAAGCAAAGTGAAACCCTTTTAACTGGGGAGAGGTTGCTGAGAGAGACTCTGGTGTTGCCATCCTTGGAGATCTTTAAAATGCTGAGAGGACACAGTCCTGAGCAACGGAAACGGCCTCAAGCTGCAGCAGGGGAGGGTTAGATTGGATCTGAGGAAGAAGTTCTTTGCTGAGAGAGTGGCTGGGCACTGGACCAGGCTGCCCAGGGGGGTGGTGGAGTCCCCATCCTTGGAGGTACTGAAGAAGCGAGTAGCTAGAGTCCTTGAGACCATGGTCTGGGGGTGGACCATGAGATGTTGGGATGAGGGCTGGGCTTGTTGGTCCTGGAGGTCCTTTCCAGCCATGAGAATTGTCTGTATTGCAGTAGGGCCACATGGAAGGCCATGAGGCCAACAAAACCTTCTAAGGACATTGCAAGGATGCCTGGATGCTCCTGCTGACTCCAGCAGAAAGGACAGGTGATGCTCAGAGGTCTCTTTCCACCTCATTCTGCCAGTCTGTGATCATTTGTGTCCAAGAAATAAATCCACTGTGAAAATGTCCTTGGCTTTGCACTTTGTTTTGGTGCAATTCTGGTTCTGCTTTGACAATGGCTGTTGCAACGGTTGGTAAACTGCTCCATCCACTCTTTCAGGCTGGCAGGACCCTTTGGAAGCCCTGTACTGGAGAACCAGTGCTGCTGGAGACCCGACAAACAATAGGTGATCTTTATTTACCTTCTGCTGTTCCCAAAGGGCAAGAGAAAGGGAGTGAGGGAGAGGGACTTCAGGGTTCATAGAATCATTAGGGATCGGAAGGGATCTCGAAAGATCATCCAGTCCAATCCCCCTGCCACAGCAGGATCACCCAGACCAAGTCCAGGCGGGTCTTGAACATCTCCAGAGAAGGAGACCCCACAAACTCCGCTTACAGCACCCCAACGTGGGACACAAGCTTGAACATGGACCTTGGTCTTCACCAGGCAAAGAACAAGCAAGAGCCTTTCTGCACACCAGTCCTTGGTCATAACTGGAAGTGACATCAAGCTCTATCACCTGTAGAAGCAGACACCAGCTCAAACAAGCACTGGCACTCGGCTATGCCTCTGATGTTGTTCTGCTCCAGGTGCTCATTCCCACTAGGGCTGTCCCAGACACTGACTGCAGTGGTGCAGCTGGCACTGCGATGTGGCATCAGTGCTGCAGGAGGGCTTCCAGCTTGAAGGGATCAGACAAGAAGAGCAAGAAGGGAGAAGCAGGACAAGGCATGGCTTTGTTTTCAGATGTTAGCAGCTAAGGGCCCTTGGGCAGACTGGCAGCTCTCCAGGGCTGGGCTTTTTTAGACATCTGTAGATGCCAGCTTTGCCCTAGGAGGCTGAGATGGGCTGCTGCAGCGTTTACCTCATCCCCTTCTGCAATTACCTCACTCTCTTTAGCTGGAGTAAAGTAGTTCTTCACATGAATAACATCTGCCTGCCTGGTGAGAGAACACGACAGGGGTTTTGGGGACAGAAGAATCCAGGGTTTCTTATAGGGAGGAACCAAAAGGAACATTTCACATTGTTCAGTGGGTTGGGTTACCTCCCGCAAAGGCCTTCAATTACCATTCCAAGTGACGCCCAGTGCTTCCTTCATCACCACAGAGCTCTTCTGTTCGCATCCCGGGTCCACATGCTGGGCTTTGGCTGCCCCTGAGAGCCCTTGGCGTTTCTCACACGCTGGTGATTGTCCCTGCTGCCTTTGAGGCAGAAACCCTCATTCTCACAAAAATATGGAACAGCGATCAGATATCAGCATCTGGAACTGGCCAGGGCCAGACAATGCTTTGAGTGATTACTGCGCCCGTCTTTTCCTCCCCACCCCTTCCCCTGTTGTGTTTTTTCTCTTTCTCTTCCAGCTCTGTACAATTCCCCCACCAGACAGGGCCTCGGTGTCCCTCTGCCCCAGAGAGACTTGGACTGGAGGCGATGCAGGCACAAGCTGTGTGGATTTTCTCTCTGTGGGGATCCTGCCTGTCCTCCGCTCCATTCCCTCAAGAATCGCTTCAACAAGAAGGCAAAGTTGGTGCAACACCCCTCGGAGCCTCTGAAGGGATGCACTGCTCTCCAGGCTGGCGCCGAGGGCTCGAAGACCAGATGCAGATGTGGGTTTGCTAGCAAGGAGGCACGAGAGGAGAGCTGACAGAGAGAGAGAGACCCATCCCTCTCCCACCAGCACCATGCCGGGCTGTGTGATGTCCCCTGGCACGCAGCAGGGTCCCAGAGCTGTACAGCTATTCCGATGGAGATGGGGTTTAACTCCATGTTGCTTCTCCTTTGGTGGCAGAAGGGGAACTCAGTGTTAGGGGGACAACAGGAAAAGGAAACAGGAGTTTGGCTGACTTGACAGGGTAATGCCAGGGCCATGGAGAGAGGATCTGGATGGGAAGAGGGTTATTTTGATCCTCATGGCTTTAGCTGCAGCTTAAATCCCACAACCAGGGAGCAGAAACAGCACCAGCTCTTCAGAAACTACCAGCTATCACAATAATCTTACCCTGTGAACAGGGCAAAGGGTGCAAATGTGTCAAGAGGGGCAGGATCACCTCTCTCACCCTCCTGGTCACCCTTCTCTTGCTGCAGCCCAGGATGCGGTTGGCTTTCTGGGCTGCAAGTGAACATTGCCAGCTCACGTTGAGGTTTTCCATTGACAGCACCCCCAAGTCCTTCTCTTCAAGTCTGCTCTCAATCTAGCAGCCAGGATGACAGGACTGGGCCTGAAGTTGCACCAGGGGAGGGTTAGGTTGGATGTTAGGAAGCCTTTCCTCATGGAAAGGGTGATCAGACACTGGAACAGCCTGCTCAGGGCAGTGGTGGTGTCCCCATCCCTGGAGGTGTTTAAGGACAGCCTGGCTGTGGCCCTTAGTGCCCTGGTCTGGCTGATGGGGTGATGTTAGGTGCTGGGCTGGGCTGGATGAGCTCAGAGGGCTTTTCCAGCCTCAATCATTCTGTGATACTCACGAGAAGAATACAGCTCTTTCCTTCGTTAATATATTGTGCATAGCAATACCTTGAAGAACGAACAGCACCTTGTACATAAAAATTCCAAATATATTTATCTAGTGAACAAGAAAATCTCGGCGTCTCTACGCAGTACTCCTGCTGATGTACAGTACTGTATTTATAGAGATAGAGACACACAAACATCTCAAAGTGAATTTACACTGTGACCTGGTAATCAGTCCAGCAGTGGGTCAACCCACAGCGGAAGTCTTCGGGAGAGTATGTTGCCTTTGGTGGGTGGCCAGTTACATGGCACAATTGCATAGGGGAGCCCTGGCGGGCAGCAAAGGACAGTTTAGCATCCCGTTAAGCAAGCACAGCATGCTTAGGTCGTTCCTGCAAGATACAAGGAAAATTCCACGTTTTCATGGCTAACGCAGTTGTAGTTTTCACAGGTTGAGCGTTGCGACTGCCTCTCGGTGCCTTAAAGACCCGGAGGAGGAAGGTAGGACAACCAAACTTCTATCCCATCCCTGCTTCCAAGCAGAAATCAAGCAGCACCACAGATTTAGGCTGGTAAAGAGAGGACCACGTTTGGCTTCTCGGGGTTTTGAGCAGCTGGTCTTCACCGGTTTGCCTCATCGATCTCTTGTCATTTCCTTTTCCACATCAGCTGCTCACAGTCCTCTAGTAGGAGTCATTTAAAAAGCAGGGTCTGCCTAGGACAGGAAAGCAGACTGCTACCATTTTCCTGGGATGGGCACGCCGCACTCATACCAGCCCACGTAGTAGTAGGGTGTTGTGTATCCGATGCGTCCAAACGAGACGGGCTCCTGGCGGTACTGGCGGTAGTAGCCTGTCGGGAAAAGCAAAGCCCGTCTGCATTTCAGAACAGGGTCACAGTAACTGAGCAGAAGAAACACACAGTGAGAGTCAACCCAACAGCACAAATCTACTCAGCAGCTGGCTCGTAGGGAGTTTGGTCAGAAGGGTATTTGCTAGCCCTGGTGTTTAGCCTAGACCTCTCTTGAATGTTTTTAACCATGGTCATAGAATCGAAGGGTTGGAAGGGATCTCCAAAGGGCATCTAATCCAAACCCGCTGCAACAAGCGGGGACATCTCTAACTAGACCAGATTACCCAGGGCTCCATCCAGCCTGACCTTGAATGGCTCCAGGGATGGGGCCTCCACCACCTCCCCAGGCAACCTGTTCCAGATATCCCCCACCCTCAGATTCAAGACCTTTTTCCTGATGTCTGACCTACATCTGCCCTTTTCCAGCTTCAAACCATGACCCCTCATCCTACTGTTCCTTGTCCTTGTGAACAGTTCTTCCCCAGCCTTCTGGTAGACCCCTTTCAGGGATTGTAGCTTGCTATGATAAGGTCTCCCTGGCATCATCAAACTGCACAGCCCCAGCTCTCAGCCTGTATATTTCTTGTAGTTTCCTTTGGTGTACTGCTCAAAACACCTCGAGCTATCGTGTAACACCGTGATCTGCCAAAGGGCTTCTGCCCTGCACTCCAAAAGGGGTGAAATACACATTTCAGTTGTGTTTATGAAGTTTATAAGTTCTATTTCTTTAAATTATTAAATATTAAATACTTAATATTTAAATATTAAAATATGTATTTAAATATTAAATATATCTATTAAATATTTTCACTCTGAGGCAAAAAGCCCCCTATAAAATGATATTGTCTCCTAGAGCATAAGAAACTACCAGCAAACACCAGCTTTTCACAAAAGAAAAGGCATCGTTCCACGGTAAATATGGAGTTAAGGCCTTTCTCTCTCTTCATCTGCAGACAGAATGTGCCTGCTGAAAGCATTAGGAGAGGTGCAGCATTCCGCTCAGCATAGCTCGTGCCCTGGAACATCTGAAACCCTCCTGGCTTGTGCCAAGAATGCAGTTTCTACGTGCTCTCGGTCTGACCTGCTACCTGCACTCATCATCCCCCTCTTGAACCGAGAAGGCAGTACTTCCCGGGGATGCGTAAACACGAGTGACTGTTTCAGTTTCTTCCTGGCAAGGACAACAAACCCAACAAACAACTCAACGTGGCAACTGCTAAAGCCACCAGAATCATTTACATCGATAGACTTAGGGAAAAGATCAGCTGGCTTTTATGCTTGGGTTCCTTTTGTGAAGGAGGCTGGCACTCTCTGGGCTATGGAAGCAGAGCAGCTCACTCAGAGGAACTCCTTCAAGGCAAGAACTTCTACTCCGAGGGAGGGGTCTACCAAGTCCTGCAGTCTAACCTTAAGTCAGCAGGCATGCTGCCTGGTGTTCTGCATTGAATGGACTGGTCAGAAACCATTTGCAAAGGTGTAGCTGCTCCTCTGTGTTACACGGAAGAGGTTTTATACCTCAGTGCNGCAACCTGTTCCAGATATCCCCCAAACACAGATTCAAGACCTTTTTCCTGATGTTTGACCTAAATCTGCCCTTTTCCAGCTTCAAACCATGACCCCTCATCCTATTATTCCTTGTCCTTGTGAACAGTTCTTCCCCAGCCTTCTGGTAGACCCCTTTCAGGGATTGTAGCTTGCTATGATAAGGTCTCCCTGGCATCATCAAACTGCACAGCCCCAGCTCTCAGCCTGTATATTTCTTGTAGTTTCCTTTGGTGTACTGCTCAAAACACCTCGAGCTATCGTGTAACACCTTGATCTGCCAAAGGGCTTCTGCCCTGCACTCCAAAAGGGGTGAAATACACATTTCAGTTGTGTTTATGAAGTTTATAAGTTCTATTTCTTTAAATTATTAAATATTAAATACTTAATATTTAAATATTAAAATATGTATTTAAATATTAAATATATCTATTAAATATTTTCACTCTGAGGCAAAAAGCCCCCTATAAAATGATATTGTCTCCTAGAGCATAAGAAACTACCAGCAAACACCAGCTTTTCACAAAAGAAAAGGCATCGTTCCACGGTAAATATGGAGTTAAGGCCTTTCTCTCTCTTCATCTGCAGACAGAATGTGCCTGCTGAAAGCATTAGGAGAGGTGCAGCATTCCGCTCAGCATAGCTCGTGCCCTGGAACATCTGAAACCCTCCTGGCTTGTGCCAAGAATGCAGTTTCTACGTGCTCTCGGTCTGACCTGCTACCTGCACTCATCATCCCCCTCTTGAACCGAGAAGGCAGTACTTCCCGGGGATGCGTAAACACGAGTGACTGTTTCAGTTTCTTCCTGGCAAGGACAACAAACCCAACAAACAACTCAACGTGGCAACTGCTAAAGCCACCAGAATCATTTACATCGATAGACTTAGGGAAAAGATCAGCTGGCTTTTATGCTTGGGTTCCTTTTGTGAAGGAGGCTGGCACTCTCTGGGCTATGGAAGCAGAGCAGCTCACTCAGAGGAACTCCTTCAAGGCAAGAACTTCTGCTCCGAGGGAGGGATCTACCAAGTCCTGCAGTCTAACCTTAAGTCAGCAGGCGTGCTGCCTGGTGTTCTGCATTGAATGGACTGGTCAGAAACCATTTGCAAAGGTGTAGCTGCTCTTCTGTGTTACGCAGAAGAGGTTTTATACCTCAGTGCAATGAAGCAGGCGTTCTAAGTTCTTCCTCTTCGTTTTCTTCCTTTCTATTTCATTTTCTCTCTTTATCTCTCTTTCATGTCCTTCCTTCCTTCCTTTTCTCTCTTCCTCTATTCCTCCCTGCCTGCCACCATCCCTCCCTCTTTTCTTTCTTCCTTTCTTTCTTCCCTTTTTTGTTCCTGTAAATTATCTGCACTGCATGCCCCTCTTTTTCCTTCTCTCTCTCTCAGTGCCCACAAGTCTTCTTGTGGAAGTTTCATAACTGCTCAACTAGTCCTGAGCACATCATCACCCCACTGCCTACTGCAGCAGCTGGACTCCTCAGAATGGTGCTCCAGCTGTGGACAAAGAGCCCCACTCTGTGCTCCACTCATCCTTTAATCCTGTGGCTGAGATGACAGACAGGCACCTGGCCAGAGCCCCGCTCCCCCATCGCCATACCCCTGATGGTGGGCAACGCTTCAATGTACGACTGAGGTCCTGTTCTTCCATCCAGGTGTGAATCCACAAACTGGCAGTGGTCCTCACCCCTTCCCCAGCTATCGCCGATGCTGTAGAAGGTGTCTAGAGGGTGAAACAGACAGAGTACTTGACTCAGCATTACTTTCGTTTGGGATGCTCATTACCACCAGGTAAACTGACGTGGAAGGAAGCAGAACAACAGTGGCAAACACAGCATCACCAACGAACAAGCAGTGGGAGGGATGAGGGACAATGCTACCTTCACAGTACAGGAGAGGAAACTATGCGAAGGAGAAATTCAATTGCAGCTCAGTCAGGAACAGTCCCCACTTTGCAATCCAGAGACACTGTGCTACAGGTTAGAGGAGCAGGGAATTCACTGAGGAAGTTAAAAAAGCTCTCTGTGTCAACAGTCCGTTAGCCTAGTCTCAAATGGGAACTGTGAAGCTCTCTTTCTCCAGCTGATAGGATAGGTCCTGCCACCCTGTTTGA
The DNA here is from genome assembly GCA_013397515.1 of Upupa epops. Classification (NCBI taxonomy): domain Eukaryota; kingdom Metazoa; phylum Chordata; class Aves; order Bucerotiformes; family Upupidae; genus Upupa; species Upupa epops. The sequence continues at coordinate 65,133 of VZRI01013655.1, read as the reverse complement.
AGGAAGCAGGAAGCTTATTCAAACTCTTTAAACCATGCTGAGCACTGCAGTAAGAATAACACATTAGCACCACCTGAAAAGCCACTGAGATAATCCAGATCAAGAGTGTGGGAAGTTCTCACCATTATCTCTCAGCAGACACTCCTGCATAGAGAGCAGCTGTTAACTCTTAGGAGTAACTGCTCACCCAAATCACCAAACTACCAGCCTTTCCTTCAGTAGTCCCCACCTGGATCTGCCTTGGGGTGGCTCCAGGGTGTATTGCTCTGACTGTGTGCAGCTAGGGCTCACCTGCCCATGAAACAAGCACGAGGCTTCCAAGGGAGATGTGTGGGGAGCAGCACTTTGCTTTCTCAGCAGCAAAGCACACTGCTTTCTCAGCATACAAACACACACGGGCTCGTCAAGGGAAGCTTCCACCTGTCCTCTGTCTGAAGAGCTCCACTTGGAAGCCAGTGGCTCAGAGTGTGAATGTAATGTAGAAGTAAGGCAGCCTGGCCATCACATCAGGCCTTCTCAAGAGAAGGACTCGTGGATAGCTGTCACAGAACCCTTTTATAGATGGGATGAGGGAAACAAAGAGATGGAGATAACAAGTAATCATGGATCAAGAAATTAATCTCAGTGCCTACCTTTCAGGTCATCGCTGAGGTAAATCTTGTACCGTAAGGAATTGCAAAGAACCACTCCTACAAACTTGCGGTACCAAGTTCGCTTCACGTACTGCTTGCCGCTGCAGTCTGAATAGGTGGGGTCGTATTTAAAAGTGAAGGGGATCCAGATAGGCTCACCACCTGGAGGAAAACAAATGACCTGGCATTAACAACAGCCTGGCATCTCAGCCTGAGTTTTGTGGAGGTTAACACCTGCAAATATGTCTTACAAGAGATGCTGCGGCAGATCAGTGCAGGATCTGGTAGAGTCAGGTTCAGGGTTGGATTGCATGATCTTAAAGGTCTTTTCCAAGCTAAAGGATTCTAGGAGCTGGGGCTGTTTAGTTGGAGGAAGAGGAGGCTAAGGATAGACCTCATCACTCTCTACAACTACCTGAAAGGACAGTGTAGAGAGGTCGGTGCTGGTCTCTTCTCACAGGTCATTAGTGACAGAGCCAGAGGGAAGGGCTTCAAGCTGCAACAAGGGAGGGTTAGACTGGACATCAGGAAAAAGTTCTTCATGGAAAGAGCAGTTGAACACTGGAATAGACTGCCCAGGGCAGTGGTTGATTCCCCATCCCTGGATGTGTTCAAGAGTCCCTGAGCTGTGGTGTCAGGGGATAGAGTTTAGGGGTGAACTTGTAGAGTAGGGTTAATGGTTGGACTGGATGATCCAAGGGTCCTTTCCAACCTGAATGATTGTGTGACACCCCTCTTATCTCTACTACTGCAGTCACACTGAAAGATTTTCTCCTGTTCAAAGCAGAAACTGTAAGTGCAAAAGCCATCACCTTCCATGAGCAATACCCCCAGGAGAAATCCTGAAGGTGACTGAGGACACAGGATGGCCACTGCTCCCCCACACTGGCTGCCCAAGACATCACATGCTCTGCAATCTGTGCATCATCAGAGAGGATGTGGGGAAAACAGACTCAAAAAGCACAGCACCACACAGAAGGGAAGGAGACACTGGACATTGTTTTCATGAACAGTGACCATCAGAAAACCCCAGAACCAACCACTTGAACCGCTTTGGGAAGCTGATGGAACATAATAACCATGAGGCTTTTTTCCTGAGCACACGCAGTGCCTGGGGTTACCCAACCAATGAATGTGTCAATAAGGCTGATTTCAGCACTAGCAAAGCAGCTCCCCTGATGAGGGGCTGAACTGGCTTATTGCAACTGGAAATGCAAGGCAAACTCAACAGCTTTGTGGCTCATGACTGAGGCAGTAAAAAGCTCCTGGGCTTTATTAGTGTTTATAAGGTCAAGATGATCAGTATGGATGAGATACAGATAGAAATAGGAAGCCTTACTTCTGCTGTTCAAATTGTGCTCAGGCAACTGAAGAACAAGGTACAGCATCTACATAGTTTAGTGCTTATTACTAACAATTAAAGCAGGCAAAGATGAGGCAAAATCAATCCAAATCAATCACTCTAACATATCTCTGCAAGAATTCTTTGCAGGGACCTGAATAAAAGGTCCCTGCAAACATTTGTGACTTAGCACAAGGAACTGCTACCTGTTCCTGCTTAAAATTGTAACTTGGATAGGTGTTCGAACACCTACACTGCAGCTTCTGCACAGATTTCACATGCTTCATGAGAAAAGCAGTAGAGGAAGACTTACCAGGTGGTCTGACGATGAGGAGGGGATTGTCTAGAAGAAAGAAACAACAATAATTAGTGTTTTACCCTAAATCTTGCTTTCTACTACGAAACATGCAGTGTCATTCAAGAGAACATCAGTTGCTTGGCCACCTGGACACAGTGTTGTATTCATCTGCTGTTAAATAGTCTGCTTGGACTTCTACTCTGGCTTCTTACTCCTATAAGACAACCCTAAATGTGTTACACAGGATCAGCTGTTCTCCTTCTGTGAAGACATCTGTGGTTCTTAATGGAGCTTCTGAAACATGCAGGACAGGGTGAAGACAAATGAGCAAGCACAGAGATTGAGTAACCCCCCTGGCATCAAAGACAAGAGACCCTTTGCTCATATAAAGCCTTTGTCCTTTATGATTCGACAGAGTCATTTGCCTCTGGCTCAGTGGGAGAAGAAACAAGTCAAAATGGCTCATTTAAAGTACTATTTTTAGAAGGGGGGTGTTGCTCTTTGAATGTGCTGTTAGCTCTGTGGAAGAGCAGTGTGCCTTGTCAAAAAAGGGATGGAGAAGTTTATCCATCTGCTGGAACAATTGTCTCTTACATTTCTTCCAGAGACAACCACTTCTGACTGTTCAGCTGTCCTGTTCACAATTAGGAAGCTAATTTACTGAATGTTAGAATCAGAGAATCATAGAACAGTTTCAGCTGGAAGAGACCTTCAAGATCATCGAGTCCAACCTTTTCCCAGCCCTGTCATCACCACTAAACCATAGCTCCCAGTGCAACATCTCCCCCTCTCTTAAACCCCTCCAGGGATGGTGACTCCACCACCTCCCAGAGCAGGCTGTTCCAATGCCCAACAACCCTTTCAGTAAAGAGATTCCTCCTGACATCCAACCTGACCCTCCCTTGGAGCAGCTTAAGGCCATTTCCCCTCATCCTATCACTGGCAACTACAGAGAACAGATCAATCCCTGCCTCTCTACAACCTCCTTGCAAGAGTAAGGTCTCCCCTCAAACTCCTGCAATGTTAAAAATGCTTCAGCTGTGTCCACACTGGGAGCCCATCGTTCTTCCCATTAGTGGGATAAGCCCAGCAGTAACACAGACTGGGAAACGTTTGGTCAATCTATCAGATACCACTTCTGTATTGTCGAACATCAGTAGTATTGAGTGACCTCAACTTCCTCTTCCTGCTGGACTTGATGATGTTACACGGTCTCTTCAACTGAAGACATTCTGCTCGTACAGTGATGCTGCTATTTTCAGAGGCATTAGAAGAGCACATTGCTCCCCAGGCTTTACTGAAAACAAACAATTCAGCAGATAAAAACACTCTCAAAGCAGCGGGTTCAGGAGAGTCACTGTTACTGCCGTGCTGGTTTCGTTGCCCTGCCATATCTGCTACTACGAATTCAGTTTTGAGATGAAAATAAAAAGCAAACCGTACCAGATTCTGTGATAAATGAAACTGAAGAGCTAACAGGTCCGTAACCGAAGGGATTCTTTGCTTGAACTTTAAAATAATAGCTGAAACATAAAAAGAGAGAGGAAAAGATGATTCAACGTGTATCCCACTGCGATGGCTAAATGCCAAATAAACACTAAAGCAGGGTGAAATCAAGCCTCCAGGGTTCTTCTGAGCTCAGCTGTCCTTTGCATTAACTGGAGCAGCAGATATTGAACCAAGGTACAAGCTGACTGCTACCAACAGCCTTTTCCATTTCACAATCGATCCCATGCACATCTTTGGGTGATTTATTTTATCAACCCCCTCCACAAATTCCTAGAAGGGTTCAGGTTGGATCAGGACATTAAAGATCATCCAGTTCCAACCCCCCTGCCATGGCAGGGTCACACCTGAGTGTGAGGAAAGATGCTCCTCAACAGGTGACAGTGAGCCTGCCCCGTTATAAACAGCAGGTTACTCTTAGTGGCAGGGCTCTGCCATCCTGCATAGAAGTGCTGCTCCACTTGCACGGCCCACACTGGGCTGAGACAGTGGTTCACAGCAAAGGTGATCACAGAAACATTGAGGCTGGAACAGAGCTCTGAGCTCATCAAGCCCAGCCTGTGACTGTACATCATCACATGAGCCAGAGCAGGGTGCTAAGTGCCACAGCCAGTCTGTCCTTTGAAACATCCCCATGAGATACCTGAGGGCTATGATCCACACCTGAAAGAGGAAAGAGAGGCTCAAGAATCTCAGACACCTATTTAAGTGGGGAAAACCAGGTGGCTATGTATCAGATGTGTAAGACAGGGTGACCTCATGAATGTCTATAAATATGGGAGGGGTGGGTGACAGGAGGATGGAGCCAGGCTCTTCTCAAGGTCATCTGGTGACAGGACAAGGGTGCAATGGGTGCCAGCTGGAACAGAGAAGGTTCCATATCAGTATCAGCAGGACCTTCTTCCCAGGGGGTTGTGCAGTCTCCTTCTCTGGAGACGTTCCAGCCCTGCCTGGCTGTGTTCCTGTGTGACTTGGTCTGGGTGATCCTGCTGTGGCAGGGGGATTGGACTGGATGAGCTTTCAAGGTCCCTTCTGATCCCTAATGATTCTCTGATCTGATTATCTATCGGGGCAAACGTGCTTTCAGGTGTCCTGCTGTACAGAGAGAAGCCTGTCCCAGACACCAGCTTGTGCCTGACTGTCTGGAAAAACCCAGTGATGAAGTCAGGAGCACATTTTTCTTGGCTAAACTGGAAAATTCGTTCCTAAAGCTTTACATACACAAGCAGCCTCCAGCCCTGCCAGAAAGCAAGCCAGGTCTCCTGAGCTGCTGACCTGTGACTTAAGCACAGATGATGCTGTGACTGCTGCTTACAGAATCACAGAATTATTGAGGCTGGAAAAGACCTCTGAGCTCATCCAGCCCAGCCTGTGACCTGACATCACCACATCAGCCAGACTGGCACTTAGTGCCACAGCCAGGCTTTTCTTAAACACCTCCAGGGATGGGGACCCCACCACTGCTCTGGGCAGTCCAGTCCAGGCTTTGGGCACCCTTTCTGTGAGGAAGGGCTTCCTAACAGCCAACCTAACCCTCCCCTGTTGCAGTTTCAGGCCCTGCTGTCTTATCCTATCACTGGTTGCCTGGGAAAAGAGCCCAACCCCTCCTGACTACAACCTCTCTTCACATAGTTATAGAGAGGGAGAAGAGGTCTCCACCGAGTCTCTTCTGCTCCAGGCTAAACACCCCCAGCTCCCTCAGCCTCTCCTCATCAAACTTTCCCTGCAGTCCCTTCCCCAGCCTCATTGCTCCTTTGGATCCACTCCAGCACCTCAATCTCTTTCTTGAAGCAAGGGGCCAGCACCTGAGATGAGGCCCCACCAGTGCCCAGTACTGGGGGAGAATGACGTTAGTAGCATCAATCAAAGCCTGCAGGCAGGGTATATATTTTCCCGTATGACAAACACAAGAGAGTGCCAAAGCCTTTCTAGATCCAGGCATCTGATGCTGTCATCAGTCAGAATCCTTCAGCTGAAGAGTTTGCCAGGAAACCTCAAATCAGTGTAACCCAACTGCTCTTCATCACGTAAACACATCAACAGCATGCATAATGTGTGAGTTCATTGTGCTCTGATTGCTCTTTAATTAGGTAAAATTGTAATGAATTGCTATTAATAGGAATGGAAGCAGCACAACTGGAGGAGATGCAGTGCTGTTCATCAATCATTTTCAATACCAGCAAGAGAAGAGCTTTCTCTCCTAAGAATTGCTCTCCTTTGAAAGGTTCTTGCACTGGAGAGAGAGGACACAGTAAGCTGTAAAGGGGCAATGAACATGCAAGCTCTGTGGTCGTGTGGGTGATGTGACTAATCCTATCATCATACCTGTCACTCGGAGCAAAATGATGCTATGATTTAACTCAAGGTGCTGGGATTAAATAGCTAGCACTTGCGGCCACAGTGGGAGACAATCGCTCAGCTAGCTAACTAGGGGAGCAGCTCGTTGCTTAAAAAATAGCTGTAAAATCCTTTTCCCTGCCTCTCCAGAAGCATGCCTGCACGGATTCCCAGCCACACGCTGCATCCAGCTGAGGTGGCAGGTTGCCAGCCAACTGTGGAGTACATGTCAGCCACAGGGATGGTGGGATGGCTGCTGATGGACCTCCACCAGCCCTGGATGAGAGTCAGAGTGGACGTGCAGAGGGTACACGTGCTGCTCACAGAGGTGAAGTGGTGTGTCTGACTCACTGTCTGGGATGGAGAGACAAGGAAGGGGTGGGAAGAGCCAACATGACAGCATCCTGAGACCCACTGTTTAGCGGGAGCCGTGGGTGATGAGGAAAAGAGGCTGGGAGGAGGTTGGGAAGGACAGGGAGGTTTCCTCCCTTGAGCATGTGGAGAGGGCAGCAGGGGCTGAAACTCTCCTACAGTTGCACTGTCCCTTGAGGAGAAATTCATGTCAACCAGCTGTCTGCAGGTGGCAAAGTGTCTCCCACCATCAAAACCAGCCCAGCGCTGGGCTTGTCATGAATATTTACAACAAGTAATTATAAGACACTAGAGAAGAGCTGGAGGAGCTTCTTCCACAGGTGGGTTTGTGCTACACAGACCTACTGTCTGCACAGGACTAGGGGTTTGTGCTGCTCGGGTGATACTCAGCAGCTAGCAGTGGCTGATGCTAATTCTTGGACATTCTGTGTCCCTCCTTTAATGGGCACACAGAAAGGAGAGAGAAATCTCCAGAGTGCCTGGAGACACAGGCTCTGTGTGCATTGTGAGCACTAAGTAAGCGTTTAAGATCCTCTGATGAAATGCTCTGGTACTGTGGGATCAAAACACCCACGGAGGGAAAAGACCCTGAGCGGACAGGGAAGAAGAAGTGATGAGACCGTGGAGACCCTGTTTTGAACACCAGTGTTTTGAATCACAAGACTAACCACTGAACATGGGAGATTGGACTGGATGACCTTTGGAGGTCCCTTCCAACCCCTAACATTCTGTGATTCCCATTAGGCAAAGCCATGGCTTTCTTGCAAGTCGACAGGAAGAAGTCCAACCATGCTCGAGAGGAGACCAAAATGTTTATGACGAGGATTATGATGTTTGTGACTGCAGGAGAGTGGATTTAGCAGTTGAGCAGACACTGACCAGCCCTTTCCATCAGTCTTCCATGAGGGTTGAGAACTGAGGTTGGGAAATGGGATGTTGTTACGCCTGCTGTTGGTAAGATTGGATAAGGTTTAATTCTGGCGTTACACATGTCACGAGGAAGCAGCTCCCGTGCTCACTGAAGCTGACTAGTGTTTTGCTAATGACAAACCCTTCCCCTTCTCCCAGGGAGATTAGACCAGGCCTTGGAAGAAAGCTCAAGACACGAGTTAAACACAGATTCCTGTTTTGTTTGTGAAATCTAAACACTAGGCAGATATTTTCCAGGGGATGTTGACAGCTTCAAGTCTTCTCTGGGGCTGACTTCTGCCAAGATGCCAACCCGTTTGTGACACACTGCTCATGCCGCAAGGCTGCAGCGCTGGTGGGGACACCCAGCAGTCAAGAGCATCTGAATACACTAAACCCAACCTAATGAGAGATTCCTCACGGCACGCACTGACAGTGTAAACACAAAACTTCTAGACAAACGTCAGATTTTCTCAGCTAGGCATGGGGTCGTTTCCTGGTGGTTGGGAAGTTATTTTTAAGATGAAAATGATGCCCTCAATTCAGTCTGTGGATTTGGAGAATGTAAATGGTATTGGCGGATTCAGCAGATTTCTCTGTTGTAAAGAACCCTCCCTCTCCACCACAGACCCCACATAAAGCCTTTATTGCCTCCAGAGAGGTCAGAGGATCATCCCATTCTTTAGTAAATACTGGGGAAATCAGAGAATCATTAAGGTTGGAGGAGACCTACGAGATCATCCAGTCCAACCACCAACCCAACCTGCCCACGAAACCCTGTTCCCCAGGACCGCTTGTTTTTTGAACACCCCCTGGGTCAGCAACTCCACCCCCTCCCTGGGCAGCCTGTTCCAACCCCTGACCACTCTGTCAGGGATGAAATTTTTCCTCATGTTCAATCTGAACCTCCCCTGGCACAACTGGAGGCCGCTTCCTCTTGTTCTATCACTGGTGACTTGTGAGGAGAGACTGACCCCCATCTCTCTACAACCTCCTTTCAAACAACAGGCTTGAAACAAGCAGCACTGTACTGTGCAGCTACTATTGTTTTAATGCTCCATAAACCACTCTGAAGGATGTGCTCTACATTATTAAAGCAAGGCAACTGATTCCAAGGTTTATCTCTTGGGCACAAGAAAAAAACCTCATGAGCAGAGTGACTGATAGCACTGCAGACAGAACAGGAGAGGATAAGAGAGCAGAAAGCTTTTCCTGAAAAATCTAATTTCAGTTTTATTCTGTGCTTATCCTGCCTGTATCCATCACCCCTTCTCTTTTCTGTGAGATTCCTTGTGAGAAAGGAGTCAGCATCTTCTTGGTAGCCACCCTTTAGGTGCTGGTATATGGTGGTAAGGTCCCTCCTAAGCCTTCTCCAGTCTGAACACAGCCAGTTCTCTCAGTAACTCTTCTGTGTTGCCCTGGCACAAGTCCTGTGTACCTCTGCTAGGAATGGATGCTCTGAATTGGAGGCTGGCATCTGAGTCCCAGCCCTGATCCCAGTGCATCTCCCATCTTATCGAATATGTTAGCAACACCCACCACTAGTGTCAGAGCCCAGCTCTCTAGCCTGCCCAGGTCTCACTGAGTGGCAGCACAGTCTGCTGGGGGGGTTGGCGACACCACCCAGCTCTGCGTCCTCATCAAACTTGCTGACAGTGCCCCCTAACCCCTCATCCAAGTCAGTAGTGACTAGGTTGAATAGCACTGATCCTTAGGATACGCATGTGCACAGCCAGGGTTAATAAAGATACCGTGAGTAGCTGTGTGGTTTATAAAACCATGAGCTGTCAAACAGACCGAGTAAAATCTGAACGAGATGTAAACGTTTACACCCAGAAAAGCACCTCAGTTCTCTACATTTCAGAAATGAAATAGCGTGGATGAATCCCTTACCGCGTGTTGGGCTTCAGGTTCTCTATTGGCAAATGAGTAGTCCCTGCAGTCCTGGTGGACCACTTATTCTTCAAGAAGTCATCGTAGGATGCACTGTAAACCAGGTAGCCTGTAACCAGGGAAGACTAAATGTTGTGAGGATTCTAAATAAATCTGAAATAAATGATATCCTTAGGGATCATGAGATTTTATGGCTTAAAAGGAGTGAAACCACCTTTGAACGTGAAGGTGATTCAACACCTGACTGTCCCAGAAACCTCAGGCTACAAACATTTCCTGTCATGAGGTAATAATGATGGAGCATTACATCAGGTGATGGCACTCGGGTACAACTTCTGATATAAAATACAGTGAGAGGTAAGGGTTGACAGAGGCAACCTTACATTTTAGAGATATAGTTTGCAGAAGTGAACATAGTTAGAAATATCACGGGGTTGTTGGAAAAAAAAGTAGTAGTCACTCAAACTGCACTCAGTAGGTGCTGGTTCAACAGCCTTGGAGAATGAAACGCTGTGGGACAGGCACCACACAGCCTTTGCAAGTGCTGCCTTCTCCCTTCCTAACCATTACCCCTGCTACAGCTCCACCAGCTCCCACCGCTGTCAGCTGCAGAGCTGGGTGAGAACTGACCCCCATCGGATGTTAGTACCAAAGGGTGGCTGTTTCCACTGCTGCCTCCAGATCTTTCTGGGCCACTGACAAACTGATTGATTTTTAAAATATTGTAGTTGTTTAATGTTTTTTCCACAATCTTTGAGATGAATTCTCAAAGTCAGTTGGGCTTCTCTCAAACAGTCGAAAGACATTAAAGGAGAACTCATTTAGAACATTTGTTTAATGCATTGCCCATCCCTGAACCCTGATGTCAGACTGCTATTTGAGGAGAATTCAGTAAAATGGGGTGAGTACAGCCTGGGCCACAGACTCTGCTGGAGATCATTGACTCTGTCAGAGAGAATTTCTTTTCCAATGAAAGATAAGGGGACTGCCAAGTAAGGAGCCCTTCTACAGGCAGACTGCTCCCGAGGCTGTTCTCCCAGCTAGCCAGGACTCAGTCTGGCCCCAGCTATTCAAATCACCTTAGCAGAGGGAGGCTGAGTGTGAGAGATGCTTCAGATGCACCAGGGAGGTGCCTGCGATGGAGCTGAGCACAACACTTTGGGGCAGAAACGCTCAGCTGAGCAAAGTGCTATCACAGCTACCATCCAGATGAGAAGCAGCGCCTTCAGGAGCCTGAAACAAAGTCAGCTACAAAATCTTCAGAGGGACCAACATGGGCTGGTTGGACCAGCAGTGAGGGACAACAGACAAACCCTTCTCATTCCTCATAAAATAGCTCACATCCCTCAGAAACAGCAAAGGAGTCCAGATTTGTGAGCTGTTGGCTCAGTTAGAGGTAAAAACAGTCATTTCAGTAAACTTCCACTCCACCCCATCAGGAGAACAACCCTCAGGACAGTACCTGTTACCATGTCTCCTTGAGAAGGTTTGGCCCAGTCCACGATGACGAAGGAATGGCAGCCTTCAACTGCCACGACAGTGATATTGTGAGGGGCTTTCAGGGGACGCAGATCTTTCTCTCGGAGGTCATTTGGAATGATTTCATCCAGGGTCTCCACTTGGAAGTGCTCCAGGGCCTCTGTCAAGGAGCAGGGGGCTGCCGGATCTTTATTGAGATAGGTGACGTAAGGAGCTGGAAAAGACAGGGAAGGGTGGTGTTCAGTGAGCAGGGTGTAGGTACCACAGAGTAACACAAAGGCTGGTGATTTCCTGAAGACAGGCAGGTTTTGTGATGTCCTTTAGAATTCCTCACCTTCCAGCCACTGCTGCCACCAAAGCAGTTGGATTGATGAGCAGGGAGTGGGATGCCAGTGTTCACATCTACCCCACGCTCACAACTGCACCCACACATGCAGAGACTGAAGGACTTTCTTGCTACTAAAGGCAGTAGAGATGGATCTAACTGCAAGACCTCCAGCTGCTCTGGAAGGAGGAGTGAAAATATCACCCAGGCTCTCTGTCTTTCCACACATGGGAACAGATTCCTGCCAGGGTCTTAGATCATCTAAGACTGTGCAGGTCTAAGGGGTTGGTTTTTACACAAACATGCTGAAGCTGAAGTGAAACAACAGAAGGAACAAGAGCTGTAGCCCAAACAAGTTAAATGAAGGGGTTATTGCTGTGGTCCCCCGGGTACTCAGGGAGTCACGAGTCCCTACCTTCCAGGCATGTGCTCCCAACCTGTAACTTCTATTTTTAAAAGCTTTATACTGACTGGAATTGCACTTCAGTTCAGGAAAAGATGAAACCATCTTTTTATTGCCTTAAAACTGCCTGTGACAGGCAAAGTAAGGACTATAAAACTTGCTCTGGAAATGTTTATTCAGTTGCAATCATACGATTCATTGAAATGGTAATATTATTTCCCTAGTGCCTTGAAATGTTCATAACCCAACATTTCTTGGTTTATCGGATTGGATTTCATGCCCTAAAGGGATTTTTTCCAGATTTTGCAATGGAGTTCATTTTAACCTCTCCAGCAAAATGAATCAAGCACCACTGTCAGTGAGAGCTGGATAGAGACGTCGTGAAATTGTTTGGACAGGGAAACTAAAGATGCGCTGGAAAGCCCCGGCATATATAAAAACAAATCCTATGCTCCAGCAGCAGAGCTCCCTCTCTAAGCCATGTGAATCCTGTGGATATTAGAAGGGAAGAGAAGACATGAGTCAAAGCTGACGACTCATCCCCTTAAGTCCCAGCTGAAAGGCCAGGTGAGTGAGTAGCCGAGCTGACCTCAATTCGTAAAGGGCTGCAGGGGTCACAAGTAGGAGGTGGAGGCTGGAATGCAGTGCCCCATCACCTCCAAATCCATCTGGTCTGGCTCCAGCTGCTTCTCTGACAAAGAAGCTGTCAGAGTCTGAAGAGCTGTCAGCTCTGAAGTCAAAGCTGTATCAACGACATATGTATTCAAACGGCTCGCATACAAGAGCCAGCATCACAGTTCATGCCAATGCACTTGGGTTTCCTTCATCAGGTTGCTTTTAAAGAGCAAAGATACAAAGAGCAAAGCCAAATCAACTCCACTTGGTCTACTTCTTGGGAAGTATAAATCCAAAATGCCATGAATCCCTTGACTTTGAAGCACACCTCTGACATACATCCTTCTGCAGGGTGGGTGCCGTCACTGGGATTTCATGGGTGAGTGGAAAAGAATTAGATCAGAGGAAGCGTGACACCTACAGAGATACTTGCACTGAGACTCAGACTTGTACCTCACTTGACACCGAGATGCTGGACTGGGTCCAAAGAAGGGCAATGAAGCTGGTGAAAGGCCTGGAGGGCAGTTCTTACAAGGGGTGGCTGAGGGAGCTTGGGCTGTTTAGTCTGGAGAAACTGAGGCTGAGGGGAGACCTTATTACTCTTCAAAACTATCTGAATGGAGGCTGTAGAGAGGAGGGGGTCAGTCTCTTCTCCCACATCACTAGCAATAGAACAAGAGGAAACGGCCTCAAGTTGTGCCAGAGGAGGTTCAGATTGGACATCAGGGATAATGTCTTCCCTGACAGAGTGGTCAGGGATGGGAAGAGGCTGCCCAGGGAGGGGGTGGAGTTGCCACCCCTGGAGGGGTTCAAAAAATAGACATGGCCCTGGGGGACAGGGTTTAGTGGGCAGGGTGGGGTTGGGTTGATGGTTGGACTGGACGACCTTGTAGGTCTCTTCCAACCTTATTGATTCTATGATTGAACAACTGGTGTGAACTTAACGCAGTTGAATTGAGCACCAGAGTAGACACCCCTGCTGAGTGAACACAAAAGAGAGGACTCACATTGAAAGAGTAAAATGAGGTCTGCACTGCTACAACAAAACTGGTGCCAGTCCACGCATGGACACGCAGGCACTGAAGCTATGAACAAAGTACTGCTCTTCGGGTTTCCCAGAGAGCAGTCCATACAAGGATCTTCTATTAGTCTGTTGGATTTGCACAACGGTCTCAGCTGAAGGGCTGACCTTGCTATCAGAAGAATCCTTTGCAGCACAGGCAGTAAGTGCACAAACCAGAGGACATCCTTACCAGTGAACCGCTTCTTCCCTGCGATGTCATACTCTGACATCGGGCCGGTGCCAACCACACTGGTCTCTGGATAGACAACTTCTGATTCTGTCGTCGTAGAAGCAGTGGTGGTGCTGACAGTGGTGGTGGTTGGTGGCAAAGTGCTCTCAAAAAACTCATAGTCTTTGGAGGAGACAGAAGAATAAATCTGTTAGCTTGCTTCAGGTTATTTTAGTTCAGATGTGACAAGGAAAACATCTATGTTACCAGGCACAGTCCCAAAGCACTGCCCCGGCTGCTGCACACTCCTCTAAGTTGTGGGTGGTCACAGCTCAGCCTTTCAAAGGGTGGACAGTGAGAACAAAGCCTTTGCACTCATGACGTAGCTGATTCAAACCACACTCACACAGGTAGAAAGGATGACAACAAACACATTCATACAGCAATACCCTAAGCACACTTCATCTGCCACCTCTCCATAAAACCCCGAGAGGAGACAGAATCCCTGCTACAGCCCTCAGATGCCAAAGGAAGATGATAAAGGAGTGAAAACAAGGCCTTTTCAGAAAGCTGGAGAATTCTGTATGATACTGGAGCTGGTTCACACAGCTTTCAAACCTTCCTGCAGTTCAAGAGGTGTCAAGTCCTCTACTTGCCCTTTGTGATCCCATTAGGGCTATAAGGGAAGGCAAACTGGCCCACATGAATCTCCTGATAGCCATCCCTCTTTGATACTCAATCTTATTAAATCCAGCACTCTTGGAAAAGCTGCTGTGCTACCAGATGGAGACACAAAAGGAAAGAAGTGTTTGGCACCCCTGTCGCGTCCTGACTTGGCTTATGGCTGGGAGTGTTTTCTGCTTGAACTCCTAAAGCACCACGCTCGAAACGCTTGCCTCTGTGAACTGATCAAAATAAAAATCACTGAGCCCACAGTCTTCCTCTCAGCTGCTTCACCCACTTGTTAAGCACTTTTATGTTGGTGGTGATGGTGGTCTGCTCTATTCTCCCAGCACTGCATCCACAAAGAGAAAAACCTCTTTATTGTTCTGGAATTAAAAAGTCTATTAAAAAGCCTTGAGTTAAACCCAGGTCTGTGATGATCTTGTGTGAAGTAGGAGCAGGAATCTAATGACTAAAAGGAGCAGAACATCAGGCACTCGGTGACAGCTAGTTCCCAGTAACTGAGAAATCAGAGCCAGCAGGGTGCCCAGGTGACCAAGAGAGCCAACAGCATCCTGGCCTGGATCAGGAACAGTGTGGTCAGCAGGACAAGAGAAGCTCTCATGCTCTTGAACTCAGCCTTTCTGAGGTCTTATCTCAANTGCCTGGAGGTGTTGAAGAACCCTGTAGCCATGGTGCTTCCTGCCCTGCTCGAGTGGCAGCAGGGAGGGGGTCAGGTTGTGTCTGTCAGTCTCTCAGGGACTGAGGTTTTTTTGTTGGTGGGGGGATGGTTGGACTCAGGGATCTAGGAGCTCCTTTCCCACCAGGATTACTCTGTGATTCTATAATTTACATTCCCTGTGCAAACTTATAATTAAGTGCTGGGACTCGAGAATTCCTCTTCAGCTGTTTTGTGTGCCCTGGCTTATAGCATCAAAACGACATGAATCTAAGTCTGCAAAAATCTCCTCTTTTAATCTGAATGGAAATCTCTTTGATTTAAAATCCTCATGAATTCAGCAGATTAATTCTTTTATATGGAGGTGATCTCATTCAGCATGAGCATGTTTTATAGCACAAAGGCAGACTACGCATTTCAAAACCAAAAGACAATACCAAAATGTTAATTAAAAGCTCACTAAGACGTTTCAATTTCCCAGGGCTCAGGTCTTCCTTGGATTTTGTATTTTAGAAGAGTTTTCTGGTTTAGAAGATTTGATTCAAGGCCTCACCTTGACCACTGTGTGCAGTTCTGGGTCCCTTGCTTCAAGATAGAGATTGAGGTAATGGAGTGGGTCCATAGGAGTAACGAGGCTGGGGAAGGGACTGGAGGGAAAGTCTGATGAGGAGAGGCTGAGAGAGCTGGGATGTTTAGTCTGTAGAAGAGAAGACTACGGGGGGGACCTTATCACATTCTATAACTACCTGAAAGAGAAGCTGTGGACAGGTGGGGGTCATGCTCTTCTCCCAGGCAACTAGTGATAGAACAAGAGGGCAGGGCCTGAAGCTGCAGCAGGAGAGGGTTAGGTTGGATGTTAGGAAGCCCTTCCTCACAGAAAGGATGGTCAGACACTGGGATGGACTGCCCAGGGAGGTGGCTGAGTCCCCATCCCTGGAGGTGACTGGATGTGGCATTTAGTGCCCTGGTCTGGCTGATGTGATGATGTTAGCTGGGCTGGATGAGCTCAGAGGTCTTTTCCAGCCTCAACGATTCTGTGACTTGGCTAGAGTTAGAAGCAGTGCTGGAGAATGAAAACCTAGGATTGAAGAGGTGACTGTATGACCCAGCTCTGTGCATGATTTTTTCCCCCATCAGGCTCCTGTTAGATTGCAAGAGCAATTAAAAGGACTTTCACATCCAGAATCGGTTGGTTTTGCACCCTTTCTATCCACAGGTCGTGCAGGACTCTGGAAAGCTTCTTCAGCTTCCATTCACCAAGAAAAGAAAGGAGAGAAAAGCAGAACCCCCCTGAGACACAGTACCATCATCATATATTGCATACGCCTCTGGAGTTGCAGTCACATCTGAATCCAGTCCTGAGAAGGTATCTGTTGAAGGAGAAAGAAACAGATGCTGTAAGAACGCAATGGTCTCATCCCAGCTCTCTGAGTAAGGTACTTCTGGAACAAAGCTTAAAACACAGACCTTTAGCAGCTGATTTGCAAAGCAATGAGATAATTACCTCGTTTCCATAGCGCAGTGGCAGTCTGCTCTGTGTATTTAGAATAACAGATGAGTAGCTAACTGCAGTAGCCAGGAGCTTTGCTGAGGGAAAGCGGGTTCATGGCTGCTACTCAATCTCAAGAGTAAAGTACCTACCAGAGCTCTGTCCTGGGGACTGACCAGCTCTGGAGTACTCTGCCAGCAACCACCTTGTAGTTCCCCACCTTGCTGCACCAACCTTCCCTGCAGCTCTGCTCGTAGGAAATGGGGCTAAGTCTTGCTGTAACTGCTTGCCATACACAGTCCTTTGGCATCTGTGAGGCAGCAGACCGCACAGCCATCACTGGGTGTTACCACCCGTAACCCGTGCTTCAGATCCAGCGCACGTGCCCCGTGTGAGTTCAAGACAGAAGCTTAGCGGGCTTCACTGACAAATCATGCTCATGTGGCCAAACTCAGCCTTAAAAGTAAAGACTGCTGAATCTAGTGAAATGTTGACAGTAAATTCTGGACATGGGTTGAGCAAAATTCCTGCCAGAGAGTAAGGGAATTTGCCAAGGTTTAAATAGAACTCTTGGAGGGGGATTTTGGAGCTTGCAGCCAAGGGCTGTTTGTTAGTAGAGCACTTAGCAACAAATACCAAGTTCTGGCAGAAAAAGCATTGCATTAAACGATCTGGAGTGTTTTCCAGCCTTGTATTAAAGAGAAAGGCAGCATACAAGTAAGGTTTTGGAATAGTCAAGGGAAAACTGCGTTAAATGTTTTGATAATTCGAGCAGGAGGCATTTATATCCCTCTTGAAATAGGCACTGCACTTGTTGAACACAGACATCTTTAAATAAATACCATTAAGATCCTTTCTCGTCAAGCAACCCCCTTTCTCATCAAGCAACCCCCTTTCTCATCAAGCAAATTCTTCCACCTGGAAGAGGCAGGTTGGGTTTTAATGCTTTTGTCCAATGCTGGGGATGCAAAAAAAGCCCTGAGAAGGTCAAGAGAATCCTAATAATTCCTCTTCAGAACAACTTTCAGGGATGAATATTGCTCAGGGTAAGTGAGAAGTAAAAACCTAGCACTGTCTTGTCCTTTCAGTCTTGCATCTGCAGATGAACTGCCAAAATTGCCAAGCAGTGAGTTAAGGGTCATTCATTCACTCTCTAACAAAGCTCAAGGACTCAGCAAATCCAAAGATTCATCTGGTAGAAGGCAAAAAATCCACACAGAATGTATTTAATTGTTCATGAGATCTCAGGAAAGTTTCCTAGCCCACAACCTTGTTACAATTAGTACTGCAAAGGGTCTTGTGGTTCAGCTTCTGGAGCCTGCATTCAGTTTATACTACTCAGCTCTGTTTGATAAACTGTAAATACACACTGTCAGACACTGGGCTGTTGGATAACATTAACACTGTAAGTCTGTGATTCCAGCTGCACAAGGCACTAACATCTCTGGTTCATTACCTACCCAGGGCAGCTGCCAAGACTGCTTTCAGTCTTCTGCTTCTGAGGTCTTTTCCAAAAATGCCATCCTTAGAGTCACTGCAAGTTGCTAAAGCCACTTCTTTCCCTGCCTCTGCTTTCTTCAGTCATATTTCAGCTTCCTAGGCCACAGTTACATGATCTCCTTTAAAGCTACTTTGGCTTCAGAGATACAAGGGGACGGGGGAATCACAGAATGGAAGGGACCTCAAAAGATCACCCAGTCCAATCCCCCTGCCACAGCAGGATCCCCTAGATCCAGTAGCACAGGAACAGGCCAGGTGGGTTTGAAATGTCTCCAGAGAAGGAGACTCTACAACCTCCCTGAGCAGCCCCTTCCAGTGCTCTGGCACCCTCACTGGGAAGAGGTTTCTCCTCTTGACGTGGAACCTCCTCTGTTCCAGCTGACACCCAGTGCCCTTTGTCCCAGCACTGGGTGCCACTGAGCAGAGCCTGGCTCCTTCCTCCTGACACCCACCCTTTCCATAGTGATCAACATTAACGAGGTCACCTCTCAGTCTCCTTTTTCCCAAGCTAAAGACCCAGCTCCCTCAGCCTTTCCTCATCAGGGAGATGCTCCACTCCCTTCATCATCTTTGTGGCTCTGCCCTGGACACTCTCAACATGTTTCACCACCTCATAACACTGGCTACTGCAGTTGCCAGGTGATTGCCAACCTCTTGTTCAGGTTATGGCTGTGCTACAACTGCCCAGTTGCAGACTGAACTGGGGATTGCCTACAAATGGAAACGTTAAGGACCTTGACCAAGATGGTCCCTGATCTGCTTTTGCAAAATAAGCTGTTAACTGGTTTGCAGTGCAACACTGAGGTCTGAAAGGGTTGGTAGGAACAGGCTCAGTGCCAAAGAATCTAGTGCATTTATATTTGTTCACTTTGGATTTCACTTTGGCACCGCATCCTAAGCATCCCAAGCCACGGAGAAAGGATAACACACACTGACACTGTTTTATATTTTCAGCTGAGAGAGAAATTAGTCTACAGCTCTGTCTTATCTGAGCAGAGCCAGGGTTGTCTCTCTCCAGCTTCATCTGAGCTGTGCTACATTCCTGCTCCACAGTCTAACTATCTCTGAGGGCTGGCACGAGAACAAGAATCTCATGTTGGGAAAGGCGGTTCCACCACAGCTCAAGAGAGAGAGACTTTGTGCAATTTATTGTGAGAAATCAACACAAAAATAGAGAAGATGTATAGTGCCTTCAGGTCCTTCCCTGGCCTGGAGTGAGGATTGCCTTATATGTGAGTGCTTTGACCACAGAGCTACTGCCTGTACCTGTGCTCACACGCCTGAACACGTGCTACAGGCTTGGATCCAACAGGAGGTAAGAATTCTGCTGAAACCAACATATTCCCACAAAAAACTTCAACTTTGGGAAAAACTGATGTTTTCCAATGGAAAAAGCATTTCTCACCCAAACTCTCAGCACTGACCTTATCCCACGCACCAAACTCTCTGAAGGCTGATTCTTCCCTGCTTTACATCTGTCAAAGAAGTTCAAAGAGCACGAGAGGACGTTACCTTCTGCGTTGCACTCTGGCAGGCCATCGAACCCCAGCAGCAAGTTGCCCTCATCATCATACTGTCCATAGGTGCCAGGAGGACACGTGGGAGCTGGCTTCTCAGTAGGTGGTTCAGTGGTGGTTGGTTCAGGAGTGGTGGTGGTAGTTGTAGCAATGGTGGTTGTAGTGGTTTTGGTGGTTGTGGTGGTAGTTGTTGGGGGTGTGGTTGTAGTAGTAGTTGTAGTAGTTGTGGTTGAGGGAGTGGTTGTTTTCTTAACCATTTCAAGACCAATCAGAGGTTTCCCCCCCAGGCTTATTATTGGCTTATCTTGAGCACTTGCTACAGGTTTACTAAATCTCCCGTGTCCAAACAAAGGTAATCCGTCAGGACTCACCATTGGGGCACCTTTTTCATCTAGGAGAGAAGAACAAACCCCAAAATATCATCACCAATCTGTTTCAGGCTTCTAGTATGGCATTTACCAACAGTCCATACCACAAGAGCACTGAGAGTGTGACTACAGCCTCCTGTAACTAAGTTGACAGAGAAGGTTGCTACCTAGGAAAGAGCCTTGGCTATGGAAGCTGGAAAATGGTTCAGAAGAACCTCACGTAAACCACTGGAGTTTTCACTTCTATCAGCTGTTTGTTAAACACTTAGTAGGGGTCTGCCTTCACTCTAAGATGAAAGGTATGATGAATTCATATTCTGCTCCTAAGGTCAAACATGTGCAAGGGAAAACTGGAATGAGCTGGTGAGACGCTGTCTCTGCAGACTGAGTTTTGTGCCTGGATATTGGGTACTACAAATATTCCCAGTAACCAGCTTAAAGCAGGCACTGGATTGGCATTCAAGAGATCTGTACAGGGGGACTGCAAGCAGCAGTGTTTTCACAGATCACTCAGAAGGTTTTGACTGATTTTTGGTTAAAGAAAAAAGAAGCCAACCCAGTCTCTGTGGCTTGGTATCGTGCTAGTGGTGGGGAATAATTGCTTTCATATATGTAAAGAGATAATCAACCATCAATCCTTACTCTGGCTTAGTTCTGCAGTCCTCTCTAATGCCAATACAAGCAAGATGGGCTTGGGTAACTTGCTGCCTTTACTTCAGAGCCCCTCAGGATGCTCCAAAGCCTCTCCAGGCTGCCTCCATGCTGCCTACCTGATGCAGTTCTGGGGTACAAGCAACTCCAAATGGTCTGCACAGGACCCAGGGATGCCTGAAGCATTCACCAGCTCAAAGACTTGTACTGTGTGCACACAAACTGTAGAAGGAGGCTGTCACTTACCAACAATTGTACGTCCATCCCCTCCTAATTTCACTCGCAGTGGGTTGCCTTGGGAATCTTGGAGGTATTTTCCTTCAACATTTAACACTAGCCCTCGATCAAGATCTACAATCTAAAAGCAATAGATGGACTCAGGTTTAGCTAACACAGGAGGAGGTGACATGAAATTTCACAGCCAGATAAATCCTGGGGAAATTTAAATGCTAAGTGTGATGCTCAGGTCCAGTTGTAATGACCATAGACTTTTCCAAGCGAGTAGCTAATTCTTTAGTAACAGCTGCAAAATGCCTGCTGAAGAAAGCAAATCCCCAGGAGCTGGGTTCCAGAGCTGCACTGCAACCATATTCACATCCCCTACCATAGCTCTCACATGCAAAGGAGCTAGCAAACACCCTTGATGTTCTTGGGCTGTGCAGCTCCTAAGGTACACTCTTGTGATATTAGAGTATGGCCCTGAGTACTTTTCAAGAAGGGGTTTTAAAGTGTCTGCTAATCAAAGAAAAAGGGGGAAATTAAACTGCTTAATTTACATTGAAACAGCAGTGAAAACAAAGCAGCTAAGATTTTAATTGGGATAGGAGACTGAAGAAAAGCCTCTCTTCTCATAAAACGAATAAGTCTGAGAGCTTGGATTAAATTCAAGAGGCAACTGCAGTTAAAATCCAGTCCTTACTGCTGTTTCAATCCAAAACAGCTCAACTGTGTGCTGTTTTAACCCGAGGTGATGGACACTGAGCCACAGAACACAGAGCTGCAAAAGGTGTTAAGTGCTGGGAGGAAACTGGGAAGAGGACGTGAGCAGCGGTTCCAGGTTGGCAAGACCTCTCTAAGTTTGCTGCTGGGGAAAAAAAACTGCAGCAGGAGGGACAGCAGATGATGAGATCAATCTCTGAAGCCCTCCAGGCCCCGGAGGCTGACATAGATGATTTTGCTTTACAAAGGTTTCATCTCGCTTGCAGCAGTGACCTTTTGTGGGCTAGAGAGACACCCCACAGCTTCCCACAGTGGCCCTCTCTAGCTCACTTTCTAGAGTCCATTCAGAAGGGCTTTGGGCATGTTTTTCTAACAGCCTCCTGTGGACATAACTAATGCAACTGTTTATGTTCCTCTAGTGCTCAAGGTAAGACTGAAATGGCCATAAAAGAAATGCCTTTGTGTGTCATGCAGTGCTTGTAAGCTGCTCTACTGCCAGGGAAGCTGGTCACAGCCTCCTCTTGCTCAGTTTTTGGGCAAAGATGCAGGAAACACCAGTTCTTTCCCTATGTTGGTTGGTTATAAACTCACTGGAAAGGATTTTGAAAGACAAGACCTGAGCATGTAGGAACCCAGTGGGGCTTTTGCATAAGGAGCATCTGAGCTCTCAGGAAATAGCACAGCAAACATGTCTCTACTAAGGGCAAAACGCTTCAAGACACCTACATTTACAATGCTGTGACACTTAGAGAGTGACTTTAGTTATCAATAGTCTTGATCACACATTCTCCCTGGAGCAGAGTCCCAAAGAAGCTCTGCTGTCTTTACCAGCAGCTATCTCATCAATCCCCACTCACACTGCACAGCAGACAATTCCTGAGCCACTAGGGAGCCAAAGTTCCACTGACTTTGAGGACAACATGTTTCACTAGATGTGTGAGACTACTATCACAGCTGAAAATCCAAGCCAGCAGGTTTAAAAATCAGATATTTAAAAGGTTCCAACAATGAACTGCAGAATCCAACATCAGATTTCAATGGCAAAGTGGAAACCAGATCACCAAGTACAACCTCACTGCACAGCTTCACCGAGTGTTCACACACACAAAGAAAAAGCCCACGCATCTGGAATTTGGAGAGAAGGTCACCCTACCCACTTTGTTCCTTGAGGGCCATTGATTACTCTCTGTCCACTTGGTTTTCCATTATTACCAGGTGTTATTTTGCCATTTCCATTTTTAGTGGTAAGATTGGGTCGGCCATTGTAACCTGAAAGAGAGGACAGAGGACACTACTCTGACGAAAGCTGTGCCACTTACAAACCACATTTTAAATGCATTTTCTAACTGATCTGGACATAGAGACTAGAAAAATGCCTCAGCACACTCAGCAAGCCATTTCATTTCTGCTTGGAGAAGCTATCGTGGCACTGCCAGGTTCCTGCAGCTGACACAAACACCAGAAAGGGTTTTTCTGAAGAGGGTGACACACTCATGGTTTGTTCCTACCAAGTTTATTTGGACTCTTCATTCCCTCTTGTAGNCTCATGGTTTGTTCCTACCAAGTTTATTTGGACTTAATTCCCTCTTGTTTTTTTAAGAAATCAGGGCAACAGAATTATTGAGGCTGGAGAAGAGCTCTGAGCTCATCTAGCCCAGCCTGGGACCTAACATCACCAGGGCACTAAGGGCCACAGCCAGGCTGTCCTTCAACATCCCCTCCAGGGATGGGGACTCCACCACTGCCCTGGGCAGTCCAGTCCAGGCTCTGAGCCTTTCCATAAGGAAGAGCTTTCTAAAATTCCCCTGGTAGCCTCAGGCCCTGCCCTCTTGTCCTATCACTAGTTGTCTGCGAAAAGAACCTGCCCCCCACTTGACTACCATCTCCCTTCAGGGAGTTGTACACAGGCAGAACAATCCTCCCCGATTCTCTTCTTCTCCAGGCTAAACACCCTCAGCTCCCTCAGCCTATCTTCATCAATCTGTCCCTTCAGTCCCTTCCCCAGCCTCAGTCTCCTCTAGACCCACTCCAGGCCCTCCTCTTCTCTGATGGAGAACTTCTTCCCTAGCTGTTGATCTTAGGAAAACCACAGGTCAGCGAGGCTGCTGCAATGAAGACAAGATACCTTGCCTAGAAGGCGGTCTAACAAACTGCCGCTGGGAAGGGCTCCGTAGCCTGGAGTTCAGTAATCGCTGGCGTGGGGATGACGTGGAAGACGAAACTGTTGGAGAAACAGCGTGCGTGGTGGTAGATGTAGAAGAACGTGGCCAGACAAAGCTTGGTTTAGACGGGGTGTGCTTTTTAGAGGACTGAGTAACCCGTGACGTTACGGTAGAGCTTCCAGGTGATGCGGAAGATGACATTTTTAGTGTTGGAGTTTCTTCCTTCTCTTCCTCTTCAGAGGTTACTTTGTGAGGTAGAAGAGTGTCCATAGATTTCCTTTTATTGCTAGTAGCATCGTCGTATGTGTTTTTGGTGCCTCTAGAAACAGAAGGAGACCATTTTGCAGCCAAAGATGTGGGTTTGTCTTCCACATCGTATTCACTGTAATAATCATCCTCTTCATTAGCAACTGACTGTCGAGATTTAGATGAAGAGGAAGGAACGTTTTGAGAAAGCTCAGCTTTAGCCAGTTTTGAGGGCACTAGGCCGTATTTCTTCTCTGTTTGGGACACTGTTCTTGTAGCAACCCTTGAGCGAGAAGGTAATGAAGGACGAGTTTGTCTCAACGCAGTGGATGATGACCTTGGGTTGTTCTGGTTGTCTTTTGGTTTGTCACTGGCAGAAGCGGAGTCCGGCTGAGCATGCTTTGGCTTGTAGGAAGGTACCTGAGAACCTGTCTGCTGTTGCTTGGATAGAGATGAACTTGAGCTTCCCTGAGAGAAAGATCCTCTGGAAGAGGACAATTCTTTAGTAAACACAGAGCGGCTGCTTGCTTTGTCACTGCCTTCTGTCACGTCCTCCTCATCGTCTTCGTTCAATTCTTCGTTACTCTGGGATGAGACATGAGATGGGAGGCGCCGCCCTCTTGAATGCAGTAAGGAAGGACTGGTTTGTGTCCTCTGTGGAGGCTCTGAGTGAGAGGTCTTCTCCAGTGGAAAATGTGAAGGGAATGTCTTTTTAGGCAAAGATACATTGGGTTTTGATCGAGCAAGCACTTCCTTTGCCTCTCCACTGTCTTGCTCTTCAGGCTTACGTTTGGAAGGAGAAGGCAGCAAAAGAGAATGCTTCTCTGGAGCAGTCACAAGACTTTGTTGTTCTTCTGAGGCAGAGTGAGGTGACTTTTCACCGTGTGTCTCTTTGAGGTGAGAATCAGAATCAACCTGAGGTTTTCTTCTCTTGGAATAGATTACTGAAGACGACTGCCTGGAAGAGGGTAGAGAAGGAAATAAGGGGTTTGCATCTTGCGAGTCCTCTCCGTAGTTCTTCACATCCCTCCTGTCAGATTTGGCACTGGTAGAGGAGCGAGACTGAGCAGACCTTGATGAAACTGCCCCTGCGGCTAAGTTTGTGTCCTTCCATGTGCGAGAAGCGGAGCTTGAGGGAAGCCTTGCTTGCTGTGACCTAGAACTGAGCTGTCCTGCTCTGTCCTCCGCTTCCTCACTGTCAAACTCATTATGGCTATCACGAGCATGGGAATCTGACGATTTCGAAGAGGACTGGTGTGGATGACCTAGAGAGCCAGACCTACCGGCGTGGCTTGGCACGACCTCGTGAGAGATAGCAGGCTGCCGATTTGATGGCAAAGCCAGGCGACTAGGCTCTGAAGCTCTAGAAGACCCTGGTATGGAGTCTGGTTTTCCTTCCACATCACCCACAAGTCCACTATTTTTGGCAGGCAGAACATGGGAAGAGGTTTTAGAAGCCACGTTAGTGTTGCTCTGCCTCATCCGCTTTGTTTCATTGTCTGTGTATTTGGGAGGAGATGAGGCAGAAGAGCGTTGTGCTGATGATGGTGACAGTGCTGGTGGCTCATGTTTCTCTGTGCTCATCTGCTGTGACACCTCTGGTATGTGGGTTCGAACAGAGGACCTTCCTGACGCAAGGACAGGGTGGACTGGTCGACTAGGGGACAAAGGTCTAACATTTCTCCTCTGATCCTGGACTTTTGGTGGTGGTGGAGCTTCTTGGGAGGAATCTTGATCATCTGCATCTTCAACGGACTGGAGATGAGGTCCCAGCTCTTGTGTCTTTCTAGAAGGTAACTGAGATTTACTTAGGGCCTCTCGAGTCAAGATTTTGTTCTTATATTCAGAAAGAAGGTCCTTTTTATTGCTAGCCTTCGGTGAACGAACAGATGACTGCTTAGAGGAAAGCGATGGCTGGACTTCTGAAGAAACAGAAGTCTGAGAAGGAGATGAGCCAGCATTCCCAGGTTTTTTAGCCTCTGGAATATTTGTTTGTTGCTGAGCAACTGAATCCTCCTGAGCAGCTGGGGGAGAAGAACAGAAAAGTGATTATTCACAATAGAAGAAACAGGATCCAACTGGCCAAGAGAAGAAACCAGCCAGGTAGCAAAATAAAAACAACTTAGGAGAACATGAGACAATAATTGCTTCTGTAGTAACCAGCTTGTGGAGTCCTCCTGGGTAAGTTTTGGGTTATGAAAGTACCAGAGTGATTGCATGTAGCTTGGGGAAACAATTAAAATCCAATAGCTAAAAGCAGGGGCTGGAACATCCTCCCAGCAGAAGCAAATGTCCAGCAGAACTTAAGTTGTGTTGACGGCACAGTGCTGCATTATCACATCTGAGGCTGTGGCTCACAGTTTTAGTTAAGTCAGCAAACCTTCTCTCCCCACAACAGCAACATCTGGGCAAGAAGCAAATGTGAGTAGTATCTGGAGACATCCAAGGTCAGGCTTGATGGGGCTCTGGGCAATGTGGTCTAGTGAGCAATGTCCCTGCTTGCTGCAGGGGGCTTGGACTAGATGAACTTGGGAGGTTCCTTCCAACCCTATGATTCTACAGTTTGAGTAAGTTAATTTCAAGAGTGAGAGTTGTCAGGAGCAGTGAAACCAAAGCCTCGAAGCACTGTACTCTCTGGTCTTTGGAGAGCACGTTACATGTTCATGCAGGTAGCAGTATTTCTATAGGGATGTTGAAATGCCCGCTGTTGTTTGACAGACCGCAGCACCATTTACAAGCATCCCTCTGGACAATATAGTGATGAAAGGGCTAACAGAAACAGTATTAAGGAAGTAAAATCCCATGGGTTAGGCGGAGTACAGAGGAAACAAAGCCAGTAAGAATGAACAGAGCTGGCACCAAAGCAAGAACGTGCAGACTATACAATCAGGGATGGCTCACCTGCTGGGATGGCAACACTGAAGGCTTTAGACTGAGGACCTGGTCCCCTTCTGTTTGCTGCCCGTATTTTGAAAATATAGCGCTCGCCAGCCTGCAGACCATCTATTATGGCTGATGTTGTAGCTCCAGAGTAGGTGACGGACTTTGCTCCAAATGGCTTGAGAGCCGGGGCGTATGAAAGAATGTATTCTGAAATGATTTGGCAGACGGTTGGAAGGAGGAAACTGAAAACAGTCCTGTTTCCAGCAGACAGACTGTATGGGTAGGATGAATTAGAACGTGCATTACTAAAATTAATACACCAGCAATGCACGCTGAGTCAACAGCTGGAGTACAAAGACATGAAAGATATATATACATACACACAGACACATATAAACAGGCAAGTTGAACATGTTCATCTTAACAGGCAAAAATCAAATCACATCAATGACCTCATGACTAAGACAGAACATGTTAGCTACACATGAGTGAAGTGTCACCAAGAGGTGCCGGAGGCAGCAGACTGCAGAGCAGAACCAAGCACGTGAGTTTGGGTGGGTGCTGTGCTACAGCTTGGTAAAACGTAGGAAGAAGTGTTGTTTATGGCCTCAAGTTGTGCCAGGGGAGGCTGAGGTTGGACATTAGGAGAAGTTCCTTCACTGACAGATTGGTCACGAATTGGAACAGGCTGCTCAGGGAGGGTGTGGAGTGATTGTTCAACAAGTAGATGTAGCCCTGGGGGACAGGGTTCAGTAGGCAGAGTGGGGTTGGGTTGACATTGGACTGGATGGATTTAGAGGTCTCTTTCATTTTTGATGACTGTTGAAATAGCTATGTGCACTTCCACACAAGGTGTAGGGGACGTGAGAAAGTTACAGCACCAGCTGCTGCTCGGTTCAGTGTGCTGCACCAGGATACCCTTAGCAGGTTGTGGACATGAACTGATAAAGGGGAAAAAATGAGTCCCCTGAAAAAATTAAACTTAATTAGTCTAATAGTAATAGCTATTAAATAATAACTAATAATAGCTATTAAATAGCAAATAGTAATGGCTACTGGAGGTAATTTTCTCCTATTACTTTAATAGTAATAGCTAATTAAATAGCAAAAAGTCATAGTAATGGCTATTGGAGACCAATTTCTCCTATCATTTTACTAGTAATAGCTATTAAAGAATAGCTAATACTAGCTATTAAATAATAGCTAATACTAGCTATTAAATAATAGCTAGTAGTAGCTATTAAATAGCAAATAGTAATACCTACTGGAGGGCATTTTCTTCTATTACTTAAACAGTAATAGCTATTAGCTAGTAAATAGTAATAACTATTAGGTAGTAAATAGTAGTAACTATTAGGTAGTAAATAGTAGTAACTATTAGGTAGTAAATAGTAGTAACTATTAGGTAGTAAATAGTAATAGTCATGGCTATTAGAGGGCATTTTTTTCCTATTAATTTAGTAGTAATAGCTACTAAATAATAGCTAGTAACAGCTAATTAAATAGCAAATAGTAATAGCATTGGAGGTAATTTTCTCCTATTACTTTACTAGTAATAGTTATTAAATAGCTAATAGTTACAGCAATAGCTACTGGAAGACATTGTCTCTCATTACTTTAGTAGTAACAGCTATTGCATAGCAAATAGTAACAGCTACTGAAGGGCATTTTCTCCTATCACTTTCCTAGTAATGACTATTTAATAACAATTTAATAACTATTCCTAGTAATAGTTATTAAATAATAGCTAGTAATAGCTATTAAATAGCTAATAGTGACAGCAATGGCTACTGGAAGGCATTCTCTCTCATTACTTTAGTAGTAACAGCTATCAAATAGCTAATAGTAACAGCTACTGGAGGGCACTGTCTCCTACCACTTTAATATGTAGTATAAATACAGAGAAGGACAGGTTTGAAAAAGAAAAGGAGCAAAAGGCAAACATTTCCAACCTAAACTGCTACGGAGAGCTAAATCAGGGATTGCATTGAGCCAGTATAAATAGAATGGTTTTCATTTCTTCAGTTTGGAAAGAAGACCTCTCCCGTAATACTTCACATGCAAGAAAAATGGTGATATATTAGACAAGTGAAAGTGTTCAGCCCCTGAGTATCAGGTATCTTTAAAATTACTGCCTTGGATGAATCATCTAAAGATCAGCAGACAAAAAGGAGCTAACAGCTCCAGACTGCTAACAAAATTAGGAGCAGATTTGAAATTTCAGATAATGTCCCTGCGTGACCCTACTTTAAGAAATAGTTTTTGGACATCACTGCAGCTCCAGTAAAACAACTGGCAAGACCCTACTGACTACTCCTACTGCAGGAATTCCATCACTACCCTGAAGAACACATAGAGTAGGTCTTGCTGCAGACACAGTACACTTCTCTCCAGGCCATTTGTTAAATCCTGAGGTGCTCTAGTGCTGGTAAGACACCTCCAGAAACGTGTGTAACCCTAGAACACAATTCCATCGACCACTGGAGAATGGGAATGGTCATCATCACATCCTGTTCAGTTTCAGAAGGGGGAAAAAACCCCCAACAACGAAATAAAAAGAGCAACCCAGGAAGCTTTAAAAAAAACTCTAAGCAAGTAAATAGCCCCTGCCAAATTAGCTCTGTGACCACAAGGCTTACGTGTGGTATCTGTTGAAATCACTGCTTGCAATGCTTCTTAAGGTGAGGCTTTCCTTCCACACTAAAGTAGAAACAAAACACAACACAACCCCATTGGCTTTCTTGGCAACTGCTCAGCTTTTCCTTCTTGCCCTAATTGTTACAAATCTTTTGGAAACCTTCCTTCCTGAGCTCCATTTCAACCTGCTTGTTCATGGAAGAAGAGCTAAGCGTGTGCACGTGACAGCCCAGGCAGCTCTGCCACATCCCAGTCAGGCAGTGACAATGGTTTCCCAGCAGTGTGTGGAGATACTGGGCTGGAAGGAAGACAACCTTGGTCGGGTCTAAACCATGAACAAGTGGTTCCAGTTTGCTGTGGAAGACTAGCAATTTGAATGGGTTAAAAAATGACAGTGCTGACTTACCTTTGACTTTTCCTTCACTCTCTGGGAGAGCATCCCAGGATGCTGCTACAGAGGTTGGCTTCCCTTTCAGTGGCCACACATCCAAATTTTCAGGAGCACTGGCAGGAGCTGTGAAAAAACCACACAAAGAAGAGGCAAGGAATTAGTTGACCTCATAGCAGACAGCTTTTGCTCCTTCTCGTAGCAGGAGCTCCTATAGGGCCATTTCAAAGCTACGTTTTCAAAGATGAAAGGCTCAGGTCCACACATGCCTGCTCTACACCTCGCTGTTAGGTTCTGTAGTGAGACTTTGTTCCATACCTTTAGGGACAGGCTGCCTGCACAAGGCTACTCCTGAGGTTTGGGTGGAGCAGTATGGTAATTTGGCTGTTATGGACCACTTCCCTGGACCAAAGGGACCCCACAGCTTCTCTGTGATGGCAGGCAGGATTGATATTTGCTGCTCACAGCAGCCAGACTGCTCCTTCCAAAGGAAGGGGCACAGCCAGCTGCAGGAGTCCAAATCACAGAATCATTCAGGTTGGAAAAGACCCCTGAGATCATCCAGTCCAACCAAGAACCCTACTCCACCAAGGTCACCACCAGACCAGATCTCTAAGCACCACATCTAAATAATCTTTCAACACCTCCAGGGGCTCAATCCCCTCCCCGGGCAGCCTGTTCCTAGGTCTGACCACTCTGTCAGTGACAGAAGGTTTCCTCATGTCCAGCTTAACCCTCCCCTGGTGCAGCTTGAGGCTGTTCCCTCTTGTTCTATCACTAATGACCTGTGGGAAGGTCTCCCCTCAGCCTCCTCTTCCCCCTCAGACTAAAGTGCTGACCTGTCCCCTAGACATCCAAAACCATCTCCCCTTGTTCTCACGCTGATACACTGTCCAGGACATTGCTGCAGGGACACAGGCACTAGCCCTGAGGCTCTTCCCTTGTTCCCAGACAACCACTTATTCTGCCTTCACCCTCAAGTCACCTATTTCACAGCTCAAACCCTAAGATTTGTGCTACCCCAACCGCCTTTCGAATACATACCTGCCTCTGGGGTCCGTTGGTACACAGATACGCTCCACTTGCCTTCCTTTTCTCCCTCCAGGATTTGAACAGCAAACTCATACATGGTGTCTGGCAGCAGGTTCTCCACCAGTGCCCGCCGGTTGGGCACCTGCTTGTAGTCCCACCTTGCTGACTCCCCCTTCTCCCGATAGCGAACATTATATTGCCTGAGATCAGGAACACACAGAAATACTCTTTCATCACGTGTTGAAAAGCACGTTAGCAGGACCAGAGAGGGATGGGGCTGCTCTCCTCTCGTCTGGCCCGCTCCAGCCTACAGGAAAACCTACCAACATGTAAGAAACAAAGAGCCACCACCAAGATCCAGCATGTTTTAAGCAAACATTTGTGTCTTCCTCTAACAGACCCGGATTGCTTTCACCCCAAGGGATCGTGGCTCTTTCCAGCCTCTTACTCAAAGCATCCTGTGCCCTGGGGGGAAACAGCAAGACTTTCCAACCCAATCCGTGCATCTCGGGGGGCTCCACACCACCCTCTCACTGCCCCGTGGCCACAAGCATGGCCGAATGGGTTGAAGCCCCTTGATTCCAAAGCAGCAGCAGCGGCTCCATTCCCACGTGTCTGGCCAGATAGCTGCTTCCACAAGGAAGCTGAGAACATCTGAAATTACCACTCCACCTGCTGTGCCCCTCGAGGTGTTTCAGCGCTGAGTTGCAGAGCCCTTCAGTGTGCCCAGGCTGAGCAACTCAAACCAGTGCTTTCAAACCTTTGCCAGTTCACAGCCCGGTTCCCTGTTTGTTCCGGTCTCCACATGCTGCGGCATGCTGTGCAAGCCAACCTCGCTTGCCTCTCCTGCTTATGGGAGCCCTCAATTGCTCATTTTCAGCTGCAGGGGGTTTCTGGAGGGTCAGCGGATGCAGGAGACGCTGATGGGCATCATTCCCATTGCAGTGGTGCTTCCTCCACACGCTCTAGGGTCAGCTTGAAGCTGGAATTTGTTTTGGCAATCCAACTCAACACCTTACCTCTGGGGGAAGTGCCCTTCAAGCCTCACGTGTGCATGGGGCTTTGCTGACCACAGTGACATGTCAGCATTTGGGTGGCATAGAGTCATTATCATAGCACGGTCTGGGTTGGAAGGGACCTTAAAGATCATCTGGTTTCAATCCTCTTACCATTGGCAGCGACACCTCTCACCAGACCAGGCTGCTCAAGGGCCGATCCAACCTTCCAGGGAGGGGGTAAGATCACTGGTTGGTGCTGCTGATGTTTCAGAAGACTGATAACTACCCCTGTAGTCCAGCACTTACAGAAACCTCTAAATACCAGAGAGCAGAGCACAGGGAGGCAAGGAGAGTTCACCCTACTTCCCCCTACATCAGGTTTCTAACAGCTTCTCTCCTGCCAGCCATTGTCACAGGTAGAGATACGCAGACCCTGATGATCTAAGCGAAGTGGTTCTCAAAACCAACTGGAATTCAATAAAGCAACAGCCATCAGCAGGGGGCTGGCAGCAGCTCACCCTCACTTCACATTCAGAAGAGAAAACACAGGGCTAGCTACCTATTTGCTGCAGCCTTCTGCTTTTCATACAGTGGGTCTGTCCAAGCAACGAGCACAGACTGGGAGGACATAACTCGAACGGTTATATCTTGTGCCACCTCCACCTCTTCCTCCTCTGAAACAGGAGAACAAAATACAATCAATAACATCCGAGTTCCCACAACAACCAGCATCTCCAACCGACGTTACAACGCACAGCACAGACAGGTAAAAACAGCAGTGGTGGGAGCCCAAGTGCATCGATTACTGAAAGTACTCTGTGGAAACAGCATTTCTTCTGTTAGCTGTCTGCTTACAAGACCACAGTGCTAATATATTCTATGCTCCTTCGAATCCTACCAGTTCCCCTAGTGTTACTTAGGGTAAGCCTCTCACTAATGCTGGTGTTCGTTGTCTCTGGCAAACTCATCCCTAGAGCTGCCTGGAGATGAGAAATTTTGCTCCATGAAGATCTTTGGGATTTTCCATTTTGAGGGGCAATGAAACCAGGGACTGTGAACAACTCTTCCCAAGGGAGAACTCCTGTATAATTTACACTTTGAGGGGCTTCAAAGGGGTTGTTTAAGTTCAGCTTTGGGGTTTTTTTATGGTGTATAAGACAAAGGGGCCAGTAAACTCTGTAGAGTGACACAGCTTTCCAAGGACCTTACACAGGAATGACTGACATCCAGGAAAAGACTGCTCTTCTCTTCAGCAGACAGCACGTTACCTCAAAACACTGCACTGCCCACACAGAAAGCAGGCAAGAGAGAACATCTGAGTCAGAAATGGAGAAGGTTCTCAGACAATTCCAGGTTTTCCAAGCCAAACAGCTACTACACAAAGCAGCTGAGAGGCCCCAACTACCACTTACAAGTGGTTTAGAGGACAAAGTTTTGCAATGGGAGCACCTGAAGAGAGAAAAGGGGCTTGAGATGTGGATGGCATCAACTCCTTGGAAAAGGAGTGGGGTAGGATAAACCACAGCTTATTGTTCTGACAAAAGGTGTTCTCCAACATTGTCACAACAATCTAAACACTCTGCACCACCACATCACTCCCAGCACAATGTCAGGGCATGAGAAAGCACTGAAGACTCAGAATCCTTTATAACATCAGCAGTGAAAACTTTTGCTGTCCAGCCTCAGGCTTCTGGAAATCAACCGTTCAGAAAGGCTTCTTGTCTTCTGACCAGAAGGAATGCCGTTGTGGAGGTCCTGCCTTTGGTTTAATCAAGGCTCCTCATGCAGTTACTGCAGAGCAGAACATTTATCAATAGCTAGAGAAGAGGGAATAAAAACAAAGCCCAACCCAAAATCCCAGAGAACAAACCAGCCATGTGGCAGAGTTCTCTGCTTTTATCAATCCTGCTTGAACTGGAGCAGCAGTCAGAGGCAGCGATCAAGCTCTTTAAAGCAAGAACAACCTAGCATCTCCATCACCAATATCACAAAGTTCCCTCACTGCATTCAAATGTCTCCACAAATGGAGAAGAGCCGCGAGTGAAACATACCTGTGACTTTCCTTTTGGTTAAAGATGACCTATAGACAGGTTGGCTGCGGCCCTGAGAGCTCCTTGATGGCAGCGAAACCACATGAACCGATTCAGAGGCTGTGCACACAGGGAAAAAACAGAGGCTCTTCTGTAACCCTTTTTCACCAAGAAGTTCAGACTTGTCAGGCAGAACTCTGTTACATTCTCTTCCGAGATAGAAAAGGAGAGGCTTTCTTGAAAGCTGATTTCTTTAGTCACAATCTTTACGTCAGACGGTTCCACGTGCATGCAGTGGGAACAGTAAAGTTGTTATTTTAGAAGCAGGAAAGCAAATTATTAGCAAGAAAAGACCATTGCAAGAGTCCTACATCCTTCTATTTGAGTTCCTCCGGTCGTGTGAAGGAGTGAATAGCTGAGAAGGGATGAATATGAACAAGATATCTGTTAGAAAAAGGGAGAGTAACTGGTAACAGGGACTGAGGAGTTCCTTCTCCTTGGGGAAACAGAGATAGAGATGTTAATACAGAACTCACAATGCAGAAGGGGGAAAGGACATTCACACAGCAAAGTCAGGAATTCTGGAAGCCACGTGTGATTCTGGAACCACCACCATTTATTATCCCATGACTAGACGACCTCTGAGGGCAACTTCCAGCCTACAGGAGAGATTCTGAGGAAAGAAAGCTAACCCCAAGCAAACACACCCAACAGCACTGGAGCACAGCAGGCATGGAGGGGTCAGGCTGTGTCTGTCAGTCTCTCAGGCACTGAGGCTTTTTGTTGGGGTGGGGATGGCTGGACTTGGGGATCTGGGAGGTCCTTTCCAGCCAGGATTATTCTGTGAGATGTGAGTGCAGACCCAACATCTACTGAGACAACAGCTGCTCAGGCAGCAGGACAGAGATGGCTCTGACTGTTTCAGAAGAATCCAGACTCTTCTCCTCAGGCTATTAATATAATAACTCACTCTTGGTACCCCTTTAACACAGCATCACGTTTGCTACCCCTTCTACCCTACCTGTCATACATTTCTATTAAGAACATGTTACAGAAGGCAATTATAGAAAGCATTTTTCTTTATAGAAAGAAGCCCTGAGGGCTGCCACACGTGTCCTGTGATCACCCAGCAGAGTTCTACCCCAGCTAGATGCTAGCAGGGAAATCTGGCTCACCTAGTTTTCTTGCTTCTTGGTTTTGTCGCTCCTGTGGCAGTGAAGCATAGCTCATCCTTCGGCTGCTCTCTCCATACCCTCGGAGGTAACCTTGTGATCTGCCTCGTGGACCCCTGAAGCCTGCTCCATAAGGTGGCTTCCACCGAAAAGACAACTTGCCATCTGAAGACTGGGCACGCACTCGCAGAGGTCTGTTTGGCACGTCCTTCTCTTCAAAAAATAAACACACAGGGAAACCCCGTCCTCGTTATTATGAGGCACACGGCATGTACAGCAGTCCCCACGTCTGTTGCAAGCACATCTATTAAATGACAGACTGAAGGGGGTCTATAAGGAAGCTGGGGAAGGGTTTGTGGTGACAGGATGAGGGGAAATGGGTTTAAGCTATAACAGCACAGATTTTGAATAGCTATTAGGAGGAAATTCTTTACAGTGAGGGTGGGGAGACATTGGAACAAGGTAGCTCAGGGTGGCTGTGGATGCTTCATCCCTGGAAGCGTTCAAGACCAGGTTGGATGGGGCTCTGAGCAACGTGGTCTGGTGAGAGGTGGAACTGGATGATCTTTAAGGTCTCTTCCAACACAAACCAGTCTTGGTTACTCTGAACATCACCCCCAGTTTCTGTGCTGTTCTCCATTGCAAATCAGCTGCACAGGCTGCAGACAGAGGCTAAGACTGGTATATCCCACACCTGAAGCCACCTTTTGCCTCGTATGCTCTGGTTTCACACTCAAAGCACGACTCCCAGCCTCTTCTAGCACTACTGGTTCCACCAAGCACAGGGTTGTGTGGTCCTTCCACACTGTACTCAACCCTCCCATTTCCTAGCTAAGCTACTCACTGCAATCACAGTGAACTTGAGAGAACAAGAGACTGGGACAGAAAGAGCTGCCAGAGCTGGGCAGACAACATGACACCAAACGACCCTCTCAGAGTAATGGACTCCTAGCACCAGTTCAGGAGTTCAGACACCCATGACAGTGCTGAGACTTCACTTTAAGGAAGTACTGATACCTGCCTGCCCCTGGAAACAACCCAAAGGCAACGGCTCTTCCTGTATTTCTCCTGTGACTCCTTCTCTAACAGACCTGCCCATTAGTCTTGAGCAGCAGACAAGGCTGCATCTATTGAATTGCCCCCTAGAAGGCATGGCAGCGATTCTCAAAGCTGTTTGTGGGGTCCCTCTTGAAATCCTTGTGAGAAATGCAAGATTTCAGAGCTAGCAGTGGAGTCGCCGTCCCTGGAGGTGTTCAGAAACCACAGAGACACAGCACTAGCAAAAATGAACTCAAACTCCCCTTAGTACGTTCATGGAGGACACAAAGTTGGGGGAAGTGTTGATCTGCTGGAGTGGAGGAAGATGCTGCAGAGAGATCTGGNACTGGTGAGGACTCCCCTTGGGTACTGGGGGCAGTTCTTGTCCCCTCTCTTCAAGAAAGAGATTGAGGGGCTGGAGCACATCCAGAGGAGCAAGGAGGCTGGGGATGGGAGTGGAGGGAAAGTCTGATGAAGAGAGACTGAGGGAGCTGGGGTTGTTTAGCCTGGAAGAGACTCAGGAGGGGCCATATCACTCTTTAACTACCAGAAGGGAAGTTGTAGACAGGTAGAGGTCAGTCTCTTCTCCCAGACAACTAGTGACAGGATGAGAGGGCAGGGCCTGAAGCTGTGCCAGAGGAGGGTTAGATTGGATGTTAAGAAGCCCTTCCTCACAGAAAGGGTGATCAGACATTAGAGAGGACTGCCCAGGGCAGTGGTGGAGTCCCCATCCCTGGAGCTGTTTAAGGACAGCCTGGCTGTGACCCTTGGTGCCCTGGTCTGGCTGATGTGGTGATGTTAGGGCATGGCTGGACTTCTAGCTCTTTTCCAGTCTCAATAATTCTGTGATGGGCATGGTGGGATTTGGTTAACAGTTAAACTTGATGATCTTGGAGGTCTCTTCCCACTGTAATGACTTTATGATTCTAGTGAGATGTATAACACACACAGAGAACCACACTTTCCCAGGGAACTCAGCTTTTCTACTGAATCACTGAGCAGCAGCTCAGCCTGCTAACACTGCCTTTTCATTTTGCCTACAAATAGAGATGGATCATCAGCTTAAACATATGGACTTCAGCAGCTTCTCTCTTCTGGCTGCTCCTCAGCACCCCAGCAAAACGAAGCCGCTATAAATAAACCCAGACTAATCAGCCAGCTAGGCTGGTTGTACAGACAGTCTGTGTTGCCAGAGCAGGGTCACAGCAGTGGATCTGTTCCTAAGCATTCGACAAACAATAAAAGCCTTTTGCTATACAATAAGTGGAATTGCTTTCCTGAGGCTCCCTGGCTGCTGTTCAAGGAGTTGTTCTCAGTATGCATAAGAAAACCCCACCTGCTCCTTCTCGGTTTCTTTCTCTTCTGAACAGCTGC
The DNA here is from genome assembly GCA_013397515.1 of Upupa epops. Classification (NCBI taxonomy): domain Eukaryota; kingdom Metazoa; phylum Chordata; class Aves; order Bucerotiformes; family Upupidae; genus Upupa; species Upupa epops. The sequence goes on along the minus strand of VZRI01013655.1, from coordinate 28,024 downwards.
TCGTGACATACTTCAAAAGCCCTTTAGTGGCACTGATCATGTCTTCACTCACAGCATCACCACGGGCAACTGAAAAGGGCAAAATTCAAGTTGGAAGGGAGCCCTCAAGGTCTTCTCTCATCTTCCTGGCTCAAAGACAGACTATCTCTACCAAGCCCTGGTTTTCCCTACCTCAGTTTTCATAACCTCCCAGGATGGAGATGCAATCTCCCCACTGAGCTGCTCCAGCTGCTTAAGGTGAAAGCTTTAATCCCAGAGTGATAGAATTGTTCAGGTTGGAAACCATCTTTATGGATCTCACCAGATCAGATTGCCCAGAGCCCTATTCATCCTGACCTTGAATGGCTCCAGGGATGGGGCCTCCACCACCTCTCTAGGCATCCTGTTCCAGGAATCCACCATCCTCAGACTGAAGAGCTTTTCCTGATGTCTAAACTAAATTACCCCTTTTCCAGCTTCAAACCATGACCCCTCATCCTATCATTCCCTGCCCTACAGAACAGTTCTTCCCCAGCCTCCTGACAGGCTCTTTTCCAGCACTGTAGGTTGCTGTAAGGTCCCCCTTGGAGTCGTCTTCTCTTCAGACTGAACAGCCCCAATCCTCCCAGCTTGTCAAGAAAGTGAAGCTGGATTCACACCACCTCTTACGGGCGGGTGCTCAGCTTGCCCTAGGGCCTGTGGTCCCACTCAGGACATTGCCCACTCCTTAAGGTGTTCGTGCAGCAGGAAATCACATACTCCTGCTGTCACATCCCCTGCACCCGAGCACTCCTCTACCCTGGTCTCTTCTCTCTTCTTTTGGCTCCAGGAATTAGCCTGGTTTTTCACAGAGAAATACCCTGGGACATTTCTACTGCCTCCCGGGGCTGCACTCTGATCCCACCAGACATCTCTCCCTACCTCTTGCTATGACACAAGCTTGAGCTGCTTGCCTGAATCCCCCGTGGAAGGCGGACCTACCAGGTCCCAACACAAGATTTTGGATGAGTGTGACTGCACAGCTGACAGCTACCTGAGTGCCTGGGGTCAGAGACAGCAGACAGGACCTTCATGAAAGCATACAGGGCTGCAGCTGACTGTTCCCATACGACACCTACTCCGGCACACCAGTGGACTCTGGATGAGGTCTCAGATCACTAGCAATGCGAAAGCTAAGCCTTCAGATGTGATCACTCCCACTCCCTTTTGTTTTGGCTAACAGATCTGGGGAGTAGCTACCAAGTGTAGGTTGATTCTTTCCTATCTCCCTACCATTCCTACAGATAAACATCACTACTGGTTTTACCACTTTTGGTTCAAAAACTGATTGAACTATTGTCTAGATCTCCACTCTGGCCAAACTAAGAGAACCAGAAGTCATCTAAAGATCTACCTGTAATTAAAATCAAATCACCTTCTGTGTTCAGCAAAATGAGTGGCCCTCTCATTCGCTCTCTTCAGCACAGGAACCCAACGTTATCCACAGCTGCAGGAATCTGTGTACAGTATCTTGACCTCAAAAATGCAGGGCTGATTAAAGCCTTGGGATTGACTTTTAGCTGTTGAAACACCCCCAAGGACTGCCAAGTTTTCTGCACATGTGGGGACTGAGGGAGAACATTTGACACACGATGTAAGCTCAGAGTCTAAGCGGAGGGTAAACCATCCTCTAAGAGCCACACAAGGAGGCAGCTTGCACTTGCCAAATCACACAGGCTCTTCAGAGGGCCTCATCAATTATCCAGCAAAGGAAAACACAAGCTAGCTCCGGAAGAAAAGGGAAGTACTGACCCTGGTAATCAATCTGTAAGAGTTGGGAAAGATATCCCAAGCAACCAAAACTTCATGAGATGGAAGGCAAAAACATAGCTGAAATACACGATCTCAAAACACCCAGGCACTTCAATTTACCCCCACGAGCCTAGGTACAAGATGCTTGCTTTTGCTTTCTCTAGTCAGCAACAACTCTTCTACACTTCCCCCCCGTGTGCTGTTACCTCAGGACTAGAATTCTTTCCAGAAAGAGCAGCGAGGCACTGGCAGAGCCTTCCCAGGGAGGTGGTGGAGTCCCCATCCCTGGAGGTGTTGAAGAACTGTGTAGCCATGGTGCTTCAACCCTGCTTGAGTGGCAGCAGGGAGGGGGTCAGGTTGTGTCTGTCAGTCTCTCAGGGACTGAGGGGTCTGGTTGGGGTGGGGATGGTTGGACTTGGGGATCCGGGAGGTCCTTTCCAACCAGGATTATCCTGGGATTCTGTGATCAGCTGCCTTGAGTAGAAGAGACCAGAAATGCCAGCTGGCAAATTAAATCCCATCATGACAACATGACCAAAAATCACCACAGTCTGCACTGCAACAACAGCTGGGCAGGATTTTTTGCTGGTATTGTTTTGTTAGGGGGTGGTGTGATAGTTTGAGGGGTCTTGTAGGGTTTCTTTGGTTTTTAAACTCCTTAGCACCAAGTGAGACCGATTGGCTCTGCACCCTGCATTTGCAACTACTGCTGCTTTACCAGACAAACCAGTAGGGAAGATTAAATGAAATGAGCTCGGTTCATCCAGCCTTGTCAAGGAACAGATCCCTGCCTTAAGAAGTCCTGAAGTGTTCCATAGGCACCACAACTGTAAGGCTATTACCTCAGAGAACACCACTGCCAATCTGCAAGAGCAATCCGGTGTCAATGCTGAGCAACTCCACTTCCTAAAACCTACCACCAGGTCTAGGAAACACCTCATCCAGCCATGGTTCCCAGACCTCTGAGCTATTTCTTTGGAAGATAAACATTCCTGTATACCACACACTCTCATAAATGTCTGAGCTCAATCACCATGAAGGTATGAGCTGTACTGGTAGCAAAAAATGAAGAGGGGAAAAAAGAGGCACAACATTGTGATTCTTCACCTGGGAACTCTTAAATTAATCCCTTTTCATAGATTCCTAGAAGGGTTCAGGTTGGAAGGGACCTTCAAGATCATCTAGTTCCAACCCCACTAGACCAGGGTGCTCAAAGCCCCATCCAATCTGGCCTTGAACACTGCCAGGAAGGGGGCAGCCACAACATCCCCAGGCAACTTGGTCCAGTGTCTCAGCACCCTCAGTGTGAAGGGCTTCCTCCTGGGCACCAGGGAAGCTCACGTGGCAGTGCTCATACATGCAACATGATCACCCACCCTCTCTTCATGCCTGCAGTGGGTGTTTTCTTTTCCAGATGGTGCTCTACCTTTTTTCCAGAAGGAAATCGCTTTGTGTGTTGGCTTTAAGGGCTGCATATATTCCAACAGACCATTTTGTTTTTTCACCTGAATTTGAAGGGGTTGCAAAACAGAGTGCACTGGAATAAGGTGAAAGCAGAGCTTTACTAGTAGAGCCAGTCATCTAAAGCTCTGTAGTGCTTTGTGCAACACAAAGCTTTCAACCCACTGGTATTCACAGACAGGAAAAGAAAAATGGGAAAGAGAACTTGCTCACCCAGCACTTCAAGCAGAGCTGGCTGCTTTGCTCCTCGCCTTCACGTACTCCCTCTGTCACTCAACTCCATACAGCTACCTCAAAGCCACATCATCAGTGAAGAAGAGGACAGACAAAATGCCACAGACAAAATACCACTTGTTTTCCACCCGATAATAAACGCTCGGCGTCGCTTTGGCAAAGCCTTGCTGGATTTTGAAGTTGATGGTTTGATCCAAACTCTGTGGAGAAAATGGGAGCAATTCCACCAGCTTCAACGAGGGCTGGATCGGGGTCATCCCAACAAGAGTTCATTCTGCAAAGATATTTCCTGCACTCACTGAGCCAGCTCAAACAGTGCTGATGTGGCCCTCTGAGCTGAGCTGATTGCTCTCACTCCAGAAGCCTTAGGGCTCACTGATTCACTTCAGACCAGCCTCTGCACGGACCACAGCGCTGTCTTTGCAGCACTGCAGCAGTTAACTCATATACAAGTCCCTCAGAAACAGCTGGAGTGACAGGCTGCCCAGGGCAGTGGTGAAATCGCCATTCCTGGAGGGATTTAAAGGACAGGGTGACCTTAGGAACATGGTTTGGGGGTGACCTGGCAGCACTGGGTCAATGGTTGGACTCGATGGTCTTTCCTAACCAAAGAGATTCTAGGATTCTGTGAAACTGGGGAACAAATCCATCCTCAAGCTTACAGGGTTGATAGGGCCCCTAGCCCTGCGCTGTCAACCTGGTCCCTAGGGGGGCTGATCAGCTTTTGTAGTGCTGCTCAACATCGGTCCTGTTGCTGGAAAGAAGCCCATCAGTCAAAGCAGTGCAGGTAAGCAACACAGAAATCCTTTGTTTCCATCAGGAAAACAGTAGATTAATCCCTCAACACATTTCCACACACTTCTGCTTGGCACTGAAAACGGGGACTGGACCACTTCAGCTCCTGCAAGGCACAATGGAAAGTGTGCCATCACTCACCAGGCTCCGGCCAGGAGTTCTGGGCAGAGGACCAGTATCCACTGCTGATGTCTGAGTTAAGCAAAGTCATTCGTTATGTCTCTGTAGAGGAGTTCAGCTGGCATCCAGAGGACATCCTTTACATTGACAGCATCAAAGGAAGTTTCCAGTGCTCCCTTTGAAGAGCATTCTGAAAGCACAGTAGGACTAGGGTGTTTTCCAAACTCAACCATGTGTTTCTACATAATTAATACTGGTATTATGACTTAAGAACAGCCCACAGGGAGTTCACACTCTTCAGTGCCCTTTGAAGACAGTCAAACAGAATCACAGAATTACTGAGGCAGGAAAAGACCTCCGAGCCCATCCAGCCCAGCCTATGTCCTAACATCATCACAATCACCTAGACCAGGGCACTAAGTGCCACAGCCAGGCTGTCCTTCAACACCTCCAGGGATGGGGACTCCACCACTGCCCTGGGCAGTCCAGTCCAGTGTCTGATCACCCTTTCTGTGAGGAAGGGCTTCCTCACATCCAACCTAACCCTCTCCTGGTGCAGCTTCAGGCCCTGCCCTCTTGTCCTGTTGCTAGTCACCTGAATGATGCTCTTTCTCCCTCCAGAATGCAAGTAGGCTTGAAAATAAGCTGGAGCCAGAGTTTTCTGGAGACCAAGGTTTCAGCTGTGAGCACAGCAAAAGGCTGTGGGTGAAGCCACGCACCAAAGAACCCCAGTGTGATGCTGAGGGATATTGTTAAGTGCTCAACAGCATCCCTCAGCATCACACCGGAGTTAAGTGCTCAAGTGACAACAATCAATCTCCAAGGGAAAAGCACACAATGTAGTGAGACATGTAAAATAAAGCCAAGGGGGTTCTCTGAAGGCATAGCTCTCCATAGCAACCCTTCAGAGGAGTGTGGAAACGGTAAGCTGTTCTTGTTTTAAAATTATCCTTTTTAAAAGAGCAGCTGTGAGTCTGAGCCACAGAACAGACAGCTTTTGCTGTTACTCACCTTAGCCTGATGAGGAGAGGCTGAGGTCCAGCTGATGTGGTGATGTTAAGCTTAACTTGATGATCTTAGATGCCTTTTCCAGCCGCAATGATTTTGTGATCATCAAGTCATTGCTCCTTCAGGTCCATTGAGACAACACAAACCCCACCCCAACTGTGCAGGAGAACTGAGCAAAGGGGCTGCGAGCTCTCCTGTCTGCACAGCTCCAGCCCCCCTCCCCAGGCTCCCTGTTGCCACCCACTCAGAGTCTGGGCTCCAAAACACATGGTTTACATCAGGCCACTGTTTCAGCTCCTGGAGAACTACAGACCAGTGTTTGACTCAGCAGCTACTTCTGAGAGAACGAAACATAAAACCCATTCCAGCACCAGGCCTCCTGAGAACTTCTACGCCCAAGGCAGCGAGACAGAGATCACAGAGGGGAGATGGATGGACACAGCATGGACTGTAAAACCAGGTACAGCCTGGAGAGCTTTAACCCTTCTACAATAAACCCTTCAACTGGAGCAACATCTAGTGATGAATGCACTTTGTACATCGTAAAATCTTTCATTATTCTCCACTCCCTAATGAACAAAACACAGAAAAAGCTGGGCCTTTCAGACCTTTTTAAAGCAGCTGCTTCAAAAGCAGCGACGGAAAGTGGGTTTCAAACCTGTCATCCCAACTACCCCTTGGTACAGTTCCTCCCCCTGGCTGGCTGATACTAATCTTGGTTTCAATGTGTTTTTCTTGCTGGAATTGCTCTTTGGTTTTCATTTAGGATTCATTCCATCCGTCTTTCAAGGTCCTGGTGTTATTAGCTGGTTTCTATTTCTAGTGGATTTAGTTAGTTGTTGCTCAAAAGCAGTTTTAGTTGTGGTGTGCTGCTCTCTCTGACGTGCCTCAGTCAGCCAGAGGCACCTGCTGGCAGGATTTGTCTTCCTGTCCTGTGCAAGACAGAGCCACAGCTCAGACAGCAGCTCCCCAGGTCCAGAGGGACAGAGATCTGATTGAGAGAGTTCAATGGAGGACCACAAGGATGGTTAGGGGACTGGAGCACCTGCTTTATGAGGAGAGATTGAGAGACGAGGGGACTGTCTATAAATCCATGAGAGCTGGGTGTCAAGAAAGAGACAATCTCTTTCACTTGTGTCCTGTAACAGGACAAGTGGCAAAGTGTAAGCTGACACACATGAAGTTCCACCTCAACATGAGGAAGAACTTCTTTACTGAAAGAGTTACAGAGCATGGGAAGGGGCTGCCCAGGGAGGCTGTGGAGTCTCTTCTGGAGACTTTCAAGACCCATCTGGATGTGTTCCTGTGTGACCTGTCTTAGGTTCTATGATCCTGCTCAAGCAGTGGGGTTGGATTGGATGACCTCTGGAGGTCCTTTCTCACCCCTAATGATCTGTGTGTGTATTCCCCCAGAGTGACTGGATGAGAGCACACACGGATTAGGTGGCACCACCAGCTTCTGATAACAAACAAGTGTCAAACTGATAATATTGGAGTGACTTTCAAATGTAGGAGCAGGCATCTTCTGAGTATTTGCTCTTTGGTTTTAAGTTGAACTGAGCTCAAAAAGGGAAGAGAGTAAGGAGAAACAGGACCCTTGTGGTGCTCCAGATTTGATCCAAAGCTCCTGGCCTCGATGGGAACCCTTGCTATACCGTGCTTGTCACTGGAAAATTGATTTGCAAGAAGCAGACTCAGGGATTTAGCAGAATAAACAAGTTCATAGAAAAACTGACCTGCTACGTTTATAGCACCCTTACAACAACGAGGAACAAATCGAGCTGTCTACATGCTGATAAAGCCATCGATCCCGACTGTACAGTCCTACTAAGCGTTAACTGAGCCACAACTAGCCAAAACCTCGTAGCCTCAGCCATTTTCTTAGATACTTAGGATTCTGAAGATACCAGAAAACTGACACACAGAAACAAAAAGGGATCAGAGAGACATTTCTGAAGCAAAGATCAACTTGGCATCCAAAGTGTTTACAATCTGGATGGCGTGACTCTGCTTTCAACTCCTTCCTCTTATCACAGACTTCAGATCACCCTCCCCAAAGGTTCGGGATTACTCGGGGAGGACAGGGTCTGGTTTGCACCTCTCTCTGAAACTCCCTCAATATGTCTGAGCCCACTGCCTTCCCCTGTAAGGCAGCACAGAATTGTTCATCTACTGGGGATTCACATGTTTATGTAAAGTCTTTCCATTCCATCTCTAGTTGAGGCGCACGTTCAGCTTTCCACTAGGAACTGCCAAAAACGCCTCACATTCACGAAGTCAGAGGAGGAATTCAAGCTTCCTCGTGCATTGAAGGGGGAAAAAATGGGTTTGAATATCTATTTCCACCCTTCTCATAAATCAGGGAGGTTTGCACGTTCCCCAAACGAAAGGAAAGTACCAGGGAAAGAAGGGTACAGCCAGTACCAGGTACTGGCTCAACGCTACCCTCTGTTCTTTCATTAGCTGCTCCCAGAGATTAAGTTTCTTCACAGGGGCTGGAAAAAGTATATCCTAAAATAAGACAGTCTACTTCTTCCTCCATGAAAAATGAAAAGAAAACCAACTTGAAGGTCAGTTACCTACCTGTACTGCTCCAACTAGAAGGTCAGTTATCTACCTGTACTGCTCCAACTAGAAGGTCAGTTACCTACCTGTACTGCTCCAACTAGAAGGTCAGTTATCTACCTGTACTGCTCCAGCTAGGTCAGTTATCTACCTGTACTGCTCCAACTAGGTCAGTTACCTACCTGTACTGCTCCAACTAGAAGGTCAGTTACCTACCTGTACTGCTCCAACTAGAAGGTCAGTTACCTACCTGTACTGCTCCAACTAGAAGGTCAGTTACCTACCTGTACTGCTCCAACTAGAAGGTCAGTTACCTACCTGTACTGCTCCAGCTAGGTCAGTTATCTACCTGTACTGCTCCAGCTAGGTCAGTTATCTACCTGTACTGCTCCAGCTAGGTCAGTTACCTACCTGTACTGCTCCAGCTAGGTCAGTTACCTACCTGTACTGCTCAACATTCATGTCTTGCAGTAACACTCGCCCCAATTCTTCCACATAACCTTATCCCACATTGTTATTAAAAACATTTCAGCTCTCTGGCCCCACAGTGTAGGAAAAAAGCATCCAGCTGATTTTTAAGACAGACTCAAGGTTGCCCAGGAAAGGTTAAGATGTCACTTTGAAAATCTGTCTCAGACCCACGGATGAGACCAGGTGCTGGCAGCCTCAGCCCACCTCCCTGGTGATACGACCTGAGACACGTAAGAAATGCACGTACTGGAAATACACACAGCCTGAGGTCTCATCCCAGCCACATCAGAGCCTTTCTATCACTGCCACTTGCTCTTCATTTGTTTAGAATCATTTACTTTGGGATATCAGGGAGGAAAGGAGCCAACATGAAGTTCAGCTGGCACAGACACAGGCAGTGGCTGCAAACACGTAACCCACAGCACCTGCTCATGCAAAGTACCACGAGCCTTCCGCCAAGTCCCTGGAGCACTGTCGGTTTCTTGCTGCTACAGCCTCTCCATGCTTGAGCTGCTGGGCCACCTGCAAAGCATCTGATGCTACAGACCACACAGCCACGTTGCCAGACTCGGCACAGCTTCAAAAGGTGATGAAAGGAGCCGGTATTCAAAGCACGACAAAGCACAGCTCAACTGTCCTTGCACAGCCAGATTCAGGATTCAGTGGAGCTGGCATGGGGTGCAGGATGCTGCCCAGCAGGGACAGAGGCATCTCAGTGCAGCAGCCCCCCGTCCAGCCAGCCACACAGCCTGCATCTTGAGATGCCCTGATCTGAGGATCTCAGCTAAATGCTGGCTTCATGAGGCTGAAAACACGAGCAGCAGGAGTATCTGGGGGCTCTGTGAGGGCTCAGGCCAGGCACTGGGCATCATAAGCTACCAGTCACAGCAGCAGGATTTGCCAGCCACATGTACTGCATTCTGCTGCAGGAGTTTTAAGGCAAACTGAGCAGTTATTTCCTGTTAACAACTCTCCCCCTTCCCACTGCACGCAGGACAAGAGGAAATGGTCTCACGCGACACCAGGGAAAGTTAGGTTAGGCATCAGGAAAAAAACCTGTTCATTGAAAGGGGTCATCAGGCATTGAGAGATGGGGTTGAATCACCATCCCTGGATGTGCTGCAGAGTCGTGGAGATCTGGAGCTCAGGGACAGGGTTCAGTGGTGGGCTGGGACAGCTGGGTTAATGATTGGACTCGATATTGAAGGTCTTTTCTAACTTAAATGATGCTATGGTGTCACTTGGAGAGAGAAAACACTTCATTAGAGGACACCACAACAAACAACGTTGTCTATTCAATGTCTCTTATTTTAGTCATTTTTCAGAGACAAGGGAAACCTAACGTTCCGATTTCCAACGTTCTGATTTCAGCAACTCTGCACTGCTTCCCCAAAAAGCTTCAGCCAAAATACTGCAGCCAACTGCACAGCAAACCTGACGACAAATAACCTTCTGACTAGTTGCCTCCTCTTTCACAGCAGATGTTCAGATTAAGACTGACTGACTCCTCCAGTGGAAAAAGCATCAGTTCAATGCCAGAAGAATACAACAGTCGGAAAGATTTGCTGGAACCGGGACTGTTGCAAGATGCCCAGAAGGACTTGATGAATGAGCAGTAGTGAAATAGCTGCCCTGGAACAATGAAATAAGAACACACCAGAGTCCTCAACGGGTCATTCACTCTAATGAAGAGAATCTGATGAGCAGGTTACTTGCTGAGGTGATTTAAAACACACAGTCTCCAGATCTCTAATACAGTTGAATCTGGATCTACCTTTCAGGCCTTCTGTCAGGGCAAGAAACAGCTGGGGCTGCCTTCCTTACACCAGGACTTTGTTGTTTCATCCGATACAGCTAACAATGTTCTCTTCATTGAAGAAAAGCTCTCTGCTTAGAGCACACAGTTCCCACACGACTTGAGTCCTCCTCCCACCTTTGTTTCTCCACTTTCTTCAGGCTGTTTGCTTTACATTCAAATTGCTCTGCCAAATTCAAGCACCTACATCAAAACAGAGCCATGCACCCAGACCAATTTCAGAGGCACTGAAGCATGGTCATCTCTCACTGCAGCACAAGGAGGGGTGACGGGGGTTGTACTTGACCTGGCATGTGGGAACTCCTCCTCCTGGCACAGAAGGACTGAGACAGAGGTTACGAGTTGGATGAGCACACAGTACAGCAACTGCTGCTTAGGAAATGTACAACAAAACCTGTGCAGGCTTTAACCGTCCTGAAAAAGCTGTGAACCACTAGAAACTCGAACAAACACTTAAAGAACTTGTAAAGGGCAAAGGAGGAAAGACAACCCTGTGTTACAGCCCAGAGAGCAGTCCTGGGGTACCAGAGAGGAGGAGCTGGTGTCTGCACAGCTACATGCCTCAGACAGCCAGAAGCCACTGCCTTAGGGATGGATGGCAGGAGACAGGATGAGACATCTGATGGATACCAGGATCCTCTCCAAAAGGAAAGAGGTGCAGAGAGGTGCAGGTAGCAGCAAGGCTGCTCAGCTCTTGCTGGGGACCAGAGATATGAGCTGTCAGCACAGCATCTTATCTCCCTAGGCAAGACAAGACCACGCAAGGAACCACCATGTAAGCACTGCTTGATGCCACTCTTGTTAACGCTGCTACCAGTTCAGTAGTTAAGTAGTCACCCGTGTAGTTCATCATAGAAAAAACCCCTTGTCCCAGCATGTCACCACCCTCCCAGAAAGCAGGGCTAAGTGACAAAACTCTTGGTGCAGCGGCCTGTCTTCCCATTCTACTCCCACCGTTGCCTAGGGCCAGCTGGTGAGATCTCAGCCCTGGGCTATGGGAACCCTGCAGATTGTGCCCGTGGTGGGCTCTGTGCATCGCCTCTTCCTTGCAAGCTGTTCAGATACTTGCTGCCTCGTATCCCAAGGTCTTAGCAGAGATGCAGAGACTCTAATACCAGCTTGTATGATACCATCCGTTGCCTTTTGGGGGTTTCCCCCCCACTCTGGCAACCACATGATGAGACCTTGGCTAGTTCCTGATAGCTAAACCCACCTCCTCCTCGCCCCCTGCAGTCCAATGCTTCAAAGCAAAAGAAACAGGGAAATCAGACCCTTTGCAGGTGCTTGGATGAACCCAAAGGGAAATGAATCCTAGAGCTGCTGCAGGTGCCTGCAAATCAGAGCAAACGTGACAGCAGGGATCAGAGCATCAGGAGCTGATCCAACCAGCCACAGAGTCAACACAAAACCTCTTCGGTAAGAGGCAGGCAGTGGAGATGCAGACTAAACCGTGTTGTCTCCCACCCAGCCCCTAGACACGTAGGGTATGGAAGAAAGCTTCGCAATGCGTGTCCTGAGACTCATACACAGACAGCAAAACAAGAGATCTCAGCATGCCGTGTGCTTTTAAAGCCACTGTCTTGGTCTTGGCAGTGCTTATTTTGGCGCTGCAGCTCGTGAACATTCAACAAAGAGTTTGCAGCCAGCAGAACAAGCAGCTGTGCAGCAAACACACGTAGGAAAGTGTCATGGAAAAGCTTTACGCTGGGCCACGCAGAGCGAGAAATCTTCCAGACAACCCCCCCCATTTCAAGAGACCCATCGCTCCTCTACTGCCCTGATGGTGTAAGCCACGCAGAGGCTCAGAGGCCGTGGTGTCAGAGCAAGCACAGCCAGATTTTAAGTTCTCAGCCCACACTGAAGTGAAATAATTGGGCTCTTCATGAGCCAGAGGGAAAGAATCTCCCCAGATTCAGAATCTGCTGCTCCCCTGAGGATTTAACTGCCTCACAACCAGGGAAGTTGTAGACAGGTCATGGGGGTGGTCAGGCTTTTCTCAGGCAACTAGTGACAGGACAAGAGGGCAGGGCCTGAAGCTGTGCCAGGGGAGGGTTAGGTTGGATGTTTGGAAGCCCTTCCTCAGGGAGTGGGCGATCAGACCCTGGAATTGACTGCCCAGGGAGATGGTGGAGTTGCCATCCCTGGAGAATCTTAAAGACAGACTGGACGTCAACCTCAGCACCCTGCTCTTGCTGATGGGGTGATGTCAGGTCATGGGCCAGACTGGATGAGCTCAGCAGTCTTTTCCAGCCTCAATAAATCTGACATTCTATGGTTCATTCCTCTCTCCAGTGCCGGGCTGCAGGGGTGACACAATCTCTCTTCTTAGGGGATAAGGAAAACACTCATGGTTCCAAGCAAGTCAAATCTGAACTGCACTCAGGAAGAAAAGCGTTCCTGCAGTGCTACACACCGGTGAAACCGTTACTGCTCGATGTGGCTGTAAAGAAAAGACAACTGGTGATTTGGTGGAGAGAAAAGCACAACCGGCAGCACTGGTACCTGCCTGAGGGCTCTGTTTCAGGGCTGGGACTGCCCTCTCAAGGTGGCACAAGAGTGCAGCTTCGGGGAGAAAGTGGGAGCTTCCTGAGAGCAAGACACGTCGATGACTGCTGCATTCTGTCTGGAGAAGAGAGTGTTTCACCTGCTCAGGACATCAGTGCTCTGCAAGATGCATCGCTAGACATTCTCCAGCCTCTCAGAGAATTCAAGTCATACAGCTCAGGCTATAAAACACAAGCTCATTCCGGAGGTCTTTGGTCAGGAAAAGGTTCCAGTCCTGAGCTACACCCGTGGGAGCATTAAGGGACTCAATGCCTGATGCCAGCCCATCCTAGCATCACCCTAGCCACCCTCCTGAGTATTCCCCCAGTGATGCAGACTGCTAGCTTCCAGGGGGTGAAAACACAGGTCCTAGACACCAGGAGCTAAGCCTGGTGTAAGCACTGCTTTGTTTCACTGATCTGAAGACAGAGGACCACCTGCAGGCAGCTGCATGCAGCTCGGAGCAGTCGTGAAGACCTGTCTCATCAAACACTCAGAAGCCACATTTCCAGTGTCAGCATCCTGCTTGAGAAACTGCATCATCTGCTCAGCCTCCTCAACCCCCTTTGCTTTCTGTATAGATCGGCTTCCAAAAGCATCTTCATAACCACATGTCCAGCCAGCCCCAGGCCACGTGGCTGTCTAAAGAGCTAGAATTACAGACTTGGAGAGCACAAGGGCTTTCATACCTCTGGCACACCCAGACGCTGGTACAGAGCTATACAACCGAGACACTACAGCATCATCCTTAGCAGCAGGGAAGATACATTCCTTAGAGCTAAATGAAGTGGAAAATTACGCTGGAGACCCTTCTGCTTCCTCTGTTCAGTTCACACAGTCTAGACAAGGGGAGAAAATTAGTGCTACTGTCAGAAAGGCTCTCACTCTGAGCACAGCCTCTTCTCAACATCCCCCCCAAAGGTCTCCCACAAGCCACCGGTGGGACTTCAAAACTGTTGGTATGAAAGCAGCCAAGGAGGTTTTGTCCAGGAGAACAGCTTTCCACAGCCAACATCCATCCCCCCGCATGTGGGGTCTGGCAGCAAGCAACAAAAATCTCCCCTGGTGATACACAAATGGGATCTATCCTCTCAGCTGGCTCCAGGACAACACCCTTCTCTTAAACCTCCTTGGCCCAAGAGACTGCCCACAGCAATCCTGGGCACTAGCCCCACGCTGACTTTCTATTCTGATAAACAGAAGCACAGCCAGTGACAGCACCATCTCCATGCCAGGCTCTCACTGGAGAGAGGCTTTACAGTCAAGAAATGAAGGGCTCTTTCACTTCTTTTGTCGGAATCCATCTGCTGAGCCAAGACGGCCTCTCCTTCTCCCAGACACAGCACTCAGGACAGGGTTCCAAAGTGCAGAGGGAGTTTGGGACAGGTCATCTAGACAGAGAACATGCTGGAAAGGCGAAGGGGACGGGAAAGAATATTACTAAGACAGCCAGAAGATGAGCAAGTAGGGCCAAGGGTAGCAAGAACAACACTCAACAAGAGCTTTCATCACCTGAGGAAGGACTCCAGGACCCACATGCTTGTTAGCCTGAGACTGCACTTGTTGAGGACACAGTCCAAGTTTAGTGGCTTAGAAATTACTCTCTCTTAAGAGAAAGGAAATGGTGTCCCCTCAGCACAGTCAGTGCACCAGCAGGGCCAAGGGACACTGTGCAGTCCACAGTCAGTCCCACACAGCTGCTCTGGGGTTAAGAGCACAGTGCCCCGGCTGCAGCAGGTTCTCTGTGCTCCAGAGGTCCGTAGCTGGGAAGCACACGGAGCTCTGCGCAGTGCTACGCCAAGACATTTGGGTTTGCTCAGGAATTGGCTTGGATGTACAGCACGCTGCGGTGGGACGGCGAACGGAGACTGTTCGGATGTTACATCCAAAGTTCTCAGTGAAGTTTCAGACTGTCCTAAAATCACTTTAAACACCACACAGTCAGAGAGGCAAAATCCTGCCTGTGCTCAACAGCTAACGCCTCTCCTGGGAGGCTCTAACTCTTCCCACGGATGCTGTCCGTGCTACCAGCACACAACCTCCCGTGCTCCCTTCCCACCTGCTCCTCTCCCTTGCCTGCAGGCAACCCCAGTGCCAACTCCCTCTTCGCTTCTCACGTTCACAGAGCAGTGCTACTACAAATGCACTTCCAGAAGAGCGATCCTAGGCTTAACCTTGGTGGGACAGCACATCACAGAGGGAAAGAGCAACGGAGAGAGACGCGGGCTCCTGCCAGTCAAGTGCTCTGCTCTCAGCCTCCTGCCAGTGCGCTCTGCCACTCCTCTGCGCCCTGTGAGAGCCCATGGAACGGGGCACCTGTGCGGGAAAGCAAACTGAGCTCAGAGACCTCCTCGTAGCTCCAGGATCAGCAGATCTTCCCAGCTGGTTGAGCTACACAATCACCAGGAGCCGCGGGTGATCCTGTGTCCCGGGCTCTCCTGCCCAGCCCAGCGCTCAGGGAGGCGAGATGCTGTCACCCTTGGACCCAGGGTGGCCACCACAGCCGCAGCCAGAAGCAGGTGTCCCCGGGCTGCCAGGGCCACTAGAAGCCCAGCAGCTAAGGTCTGGTGCTGAAACGCTTCTGTAGGTGCCCCCGCATCCAGCCTCCAGCCCCGCGCAGAGCCGCCAAGTCCTTGCGGGACTCGGCTCGGGACTCCGCATCGCCTGCGCTGCCGACAGCGCCAGAGGCTGGGAGCCCCAAGGGCACCCTG
>VZRI01013654.1:13884-44609 GCA_013397515.1 Upupa epops | reverse complement strand
TGTCATACTGTGATACTGTGACTGTGGAGTGGGAGGGGGAGGCATTAAGGATAAACTGATCTTGGTTATCTTTTCGTTAAACTGGTTATGACTGAAATTGGCAATCCTGACATGCCATTACACAGCTACTACTGTCATGGTCCCATTTGGAACAGAAGGTAGAAGCCTATGAAGATGAGAGTAGTAAGCATGCAATGACCAAACTATTCTCTATGCTCAAGAGATAGAATTTGGCTGCACATTGGAAAAGTAGACAAGCTCCAAAAGAAAAACTTTTAAGTTTCACTGAGCAATGTGTACTGTTCTGTTCAATGTCCTGAGCTCTTAACTTGATTGCAGTGGAAAAGACAATGGGCAGCATGCAGAAGCTCTGTCCCTCTATGCTCCTAGGGACATATTCTTTGTATGGCTACTCAAACTGCATCTGGTAAGAACTGAATCTGAGCAGAGAATTGTGAATTCAGCACTGAAAGAACTTTCACTGCAAGCTCTTTGATGCCTGGAGTTAATGTGTTAAGGAGTTGTCTGTAAATTAGAAAATGGGTAAGTCTCATTAAGTTACTCTTACTCATTATAATTTTGTATAGCCACACCAAGCAACTACAGAAACAATGCTGTCCAAGAGAAAGATTAGTGGGTTAAAGGAAAATATAAAGTTACCTGGGTCCATAATAAAAAGAGATGAGTCACACCAGCAGTATGAGCCGGCTCTGTTCTTAGCGAGGTTCATCTGTTCTGAGGAAGCTGAGAACATTTCAAGTAAAAACATTTGTAATTTAAAAAACTCCTTTACACTTTTAGGGCAAAATGTCAGCTCTTACTTCAACAGATCTTTGTCCCAAGAGTCAGAACTTGAGACTACCTAAAAGACATTAGTCATCTCATACCAGATGACCACAATAATTCAGCAATTTCCACCCATAACAATTGATGAGCTGTAATTGGATCCAGGTGGAATGTGCAGATCACCTATGATTTCCTTTTTCTGTTACTTTTTGCTTATGCAACCTCATTTAGAAAATAAAATACTGTTTAGGACTTCAATAAACCTTCAGATACAACTGGTACTTTGATTTAATAAGTTTATCAATGATCTGGATAAAGGAATCGAGTGCACTATCAGTATGGTTGTGGGTGACATCAGATTGGTTGAAAATCTTGATCTGCTTAAGGATAGATCTACAGAGGAATCTGGACAGGCTGTATCAATGGGTTAAGGCCAATTATGCGAGGTTCAACAAGGTCAAATGCCAGGTCCTAAACTTGAACCATAACAACCCATGCAATGCTACAAGCTCGGGGAAGAATGACTGCAGAGCTGCCTGTCAGAAAGGGACCTGGGGGTATTGACTGATGGCTGTACCAGAAATGGTGTGCCCAGAAGCAGTAGGAATGTTATTCTACCCCTGTACTTAGCACTACTGAGGCCACACCTTGAGTACTGTGTTCAGTTTTGGGCACTTCAGTACAAGAAGGACATTGAGATGATGTAGTGGATCCAAGGAAGAGCAACAAGATTGGTGGAGGGCCAGGATAACAAGCCTTATGAGAAGTGGCTGAGGAATCTGGGGCTATTTAGAAGGATGAGGTGAGACAGAAATATGCAGTCTACAACTTCCTGGAAGGAGGTTGTAAAGAAGTGGATATTGGTCTCTTCTCCCAAGTTACAAATGTCATGGCAAGAGGAAATGGCTAGATGTTTTGAAAAACTTTTCCATTGAAAGGGGCATAATCCATTGGAACAGGCTAGCTTGAATAGTGACTGACTCACCATCCCTGGATATGTTTAAAAGTTGTGTAGTTATTTTGCTTAAGGACATGGTTTAGCAGTGGCCTTGATACAGTTAGATTAATGATTGGAAGTGATCTTGGACATTTTTCCAAACTAAACAATCCCATGACTTTTGAATGGATGGCAACAATGTGATATGGTTCCTATTTCAGTTGTCAGTGCCTGAAAACTATTCAAATAAATGGGTTTGTATTCTGATGTTAATATTATTTACAGTGGTATATTTCTCATAGCAATTGGATCTTGTGGGCCATCTAAGAGGTTAGGTGCTAGAGCCAGGTAGTCACAACACTTGTAGCAGTATGCCAAAAATGAGTCTTGTGTGGTCTGCAAAAGCAGATTAAGTAAATTTTCCACCAGGACGTGAAGACTAAGAATTCTTCATTTTCTTCCTTAAGAAAAGAAGGAAGAAAGCAATAGGAGAAATTATTAGAAGAGGAAAAGGAAATGCTCTGTAAAATGTAAAATTACTTAACTCCCATCAACATCTCCAGATAGCATCTACTGATACTGCTGCAACTGGCTACGACTTGCCACTGCTGAGGGCTACAGTAGTGAAGCTTCAAGTCAGCTGAGTGTTTAACATGAGAAACAGGCATTAACACAAGTAGGAATTTAATTGGAGGAGCTAAATCAAGCTGAACGGCTTTTGGTAAACACAAGGTGTTGGCACATGAATGAATCATTGCAGGGTGAATTAGAAGATGAACTCACAGCATATCTGCTGACTCACTGTAATTACTTGTATACCAGCTCTTACTTCTCAAACATCAGGGAGGTTTCTCTTTGACTGAAAGATAAGCGATCTGCAATTATTTGTCTTTCACCGTGGGATAAAAGCCCACACACTAGCAGTTAATGAGGGTTGATATGATGATCTGTTCATGCATTTGCTTTTTACCATATGACCAGTTAACGTGCCTGAACCCACAATTTTGTCATATCTTGGTGATGAGCCTTCAAGGTATTTTAGATGTTTCTACTGCAGGTACAGTTCCCAGCTTGTTCTACCTCCTCATATTGTTCTGAATTAACCAATCCATTAATGGAGCAGGAAAATCCTGAGAGTGTTCATTAAAATAGCAATTTATAAACAGTATCCTACTTATCAGTGCAAGGCACTGACCGTTTTCCAGGCAAATTTATTTTGGAACCCCACAGGATAGAAACTACTCTCTTGAGCAGAGAAGCCTTCTTTCTCACCAGGCTAAGAAGATCGTCAGGCATTGAAACAGGCTGCCCGGAGAGGAGAATGAATCCCAATTCCTGGATGTGCTTAAAAGTTATGCAGATATGAAGCTTAGGGACATGGTTTAAGGGTGGACTTGGTACAGTTGGACTCAATGGTTGGACTCAATTATCTTAAAGGTCTTTTCTAATCTAAATAATTCTATGATTCTGTGATTCCATGGCTTGGGAGAAGAGATGCGATAAGACTTGTACTTTCAGCAGGCTCTCTCAAGCTTCACCTCTTATCTTTCTGCTAAGTGGTACTGGCTTGTCAGGAAGCAAGCTAAGAGCAAAGAGTGCAGGAAATAACCTGTAAGAGCAACTGCATCCCTGTGTATGAATGCTGTGTACTGAGATACAGGACTTTCCTCCTCTGCTGAGCAATTGCTAAATTCACAGCTTCTCTGCAGGGTGAAAATGCATTCCAAAACAAACTTCTCTTTTTTCACTTGTAGAAAACTATGTCATAAATTAAACCAAGATTACATAATCCAACTGATTTCCAGTAAGTGTCAAGTCTCAGGAATTTGCTCGTAGCATGCTGTAAAATGCAGAACAAATGCTGGGCTCATTCTGTCAGTTCAAGACACCTGAAATAGATTTATGTGAAATCCAGAAATTATTAATGAGGATCTTCTACTCAGAAACAACTTAAATGTTTACATTCCCTCAACAAAATATGCCACATACCCTGCAAAATCTCAGCAAACTCTGTACCCAATATGCAGTCAAGACAGAAAAATTATTCTTCTGTAAAACAAGAACAGGGATTAGAGTGACCAAGCTCCCTGACAAAAGATAAAACATCTTTCTTCCAAGTAACTGGTTCTTTTTTCTTATGGCATTAGGCATTAGGAAGTTTCTATGGAAACTTGTGAAATTTTTTTTGGCTCTGGAAACTGCTATGATGGGTTTGGAGTATCCAGTTTTGAGTTTCCAGCCCTTCACTCTTCCTGACGTCACTTCTTGTTTGGAGAGGATACATGGTACTGAGGTAGGCATGGCAACCATCTTGCCCTGGAGACACAGAGAATGTAGAGAAAGAGAGTGTTACTTTCTTCAGTGAAAAGAGGATTTCACCTGAATTCCATTGTTTGCTGAAAAGGAGAGAGAATTTTCCTTATTTGTGGCCACAGGAAATTGCATGCTGGAAATGCAGCACTGGCACGGAAGCATGTGGAACAGGAAACTGGACTTTAAAAATACACTTGCTGATGCTGAAGGGACATGTTCATGGACTGAATAGACTTCATGTTTCCACAAGGAGCAAGAACTGCTGGAAGTGTCTTCTCTTGGAAGGGTTGAAGTCACCGGTTTGGCCCAGTTATGTAAGAACATGGGAATAATCTCTGCATGTTTCATGTGGAGTTTTTAAATAGTGTTAATTGAATGTGTCCTGTTGGTTTTTCCCCCAAATTGAGTTAGTTTTGTTTTTCCCTGCAATTTATAAGTGGGTTTTGGTCCATCAACATTATAAACTAAATTAATTGCTTAATTTCACCTCAGTATAAACCCTTATTGAAGGTCTTTGTTGAAAATCCATCTCAGGGTAAATTCAATCATTTACACAATTAATACTATTAAAATGCAAAGAAAATTACTGCAAACTATACGCCCCAACTTCTTCATCATCCAGCAACCTCAACCAAGGTAGATAACAGAAAGTAGAAAATTACCTTGTAAAAGTTTCTATCTGAGCAAAATCCTGTAATCCTGTTCTTATTTGACAGGTTTGCACTGTTGATGGTGAAATTTTTGGGAAGTATTCTCCCCCCCCCCCCAGCTTGTTGCCAACTCAAACTGTGTAAAGTTTCTGCTGTTATTCTGTTGTTCACTGCAAAAGAGAGGTTGTTGCTGAATTACTGCTTCCAGGAAAATGTCTTTCATCACTGCTTAATTTCGCAACTGCAAACATAGAATATTCAATAGGAACCAAAAAAAGTCATGAAAAAGAGCACTAAATTACCACCTGAAATGCATCACACTGAGATTTATGTCTACCACAGAAAGATGGAAAATGGAGACAATAGTCTTTGTGTTTCCTGCTGTGGTATTGTTTTGTCAGGATTACATGACAGAATGAAATTTAGAACTGAAAATTCACATTGCATATAAAACTGTGCCATTATTTATCCATTTGCATTTGAATATATTGTCTTGTCTGAGTGTGAGGGAGCAGGTAAATAGTGAAGAAAAGGGTGGATAAATGATTTGCCTGGAAGTAAAGGTGTTTAAATGTGAACATAGTGAAATTCAAAATATGTACACAGCAGATTAGAGAGTTAAATTTTTTTTTCTACATGAAGAGTGAGTAAACACTGTTTGTTCTTCATCTTTTGAAAAAGATGGACTTTAACTGGAGACAAAAGGTGAGATTTGGGAACTTGTGATCATTAATAGCCTCATGATGACCTATTGTATGCAGAGCATCTCTGAGCCAAAATCCTGCTATCAGTTTGAGCAGTTTTCACTCAGAACTAACTAAAATTCCCACTGCTACCTCAAATGGTGATCTTGAATATCCTCTTCTCACAGCAATTCACATCATCATCGTACTAAGAAAGACGAAATGTCTGGAAGAGCAGACAACACGTTTTAAGTTATTGCAGGTATGATTTATTGCATGATGTCCTGATTAGTTTATTGGGGTTTTTTTGTAGAGTCAGACCTCACTGCAGCAAGTGAATAAATACAGTGGTTCAGAAGGCTTTAGCTTTGTAAGATAGTATGTGAACGATTGTGGTAGTTTTGAAAAAAATTGTGCCTTAATAATATTAGAATTGGCAATAATGTGGATCTTGATCCTTTTCAAACCAAATCATAAAATTCAAGTCAACTAAGGGGAGATGTTAAAGAAGAGCAAGTACTTTGGACTCTGTAAACCACATATGATATGATTAAAGAAGGTAAAATCGGACAGCAACAAAGGGAAGAAAAGGTTACCTGAAAACCGGTTTCTTCAGATTAAGACACAATGCCACAAAGCTTAATATGTGCTTGATACTTTTCTTCAGTAAATTAAATAATGATAGCTCATTTCATATTACTGATACTTCTGGTCCTAACTAGCAAGTGCCAAGACACATAAAAATAAAAAAAAATTGGTAAAGATTTTCAGATAACTATTCTATCTCTTCAGGAAAACTTGGTTTCATTTTGAGATAGGAACTAAAATAGTAGAAAATATTCTTATTTGAACTTCATCCCAGCATACTGGCCTCGTCTGCAGGGCACTTTATTGTGAAAGTGTTGCCTGCAACTACTGAGTGGACTCAAACAGAAAATCTGAAACATTAAAATAATAACCAGAGTGTGAGATGATCAGTATTCTAATGAGCCTAGAAAAGCTGGATAGAAAAGTGATAGTCTATCTAGTCAAACCTGAAAGCTGTAATATTTTAACAGCTCTTTCTATTTCATGGCAAGCTTGAAGTCTGCTTCCCAACAACTTGTAATGAACACTTTTGAAGGACAGAGTGTACCTGAAGAAAAAACGTAAATCAGTTTACTGTACCTAAATATAAACTTCAAAATAATCAGTAATCTGAAGCTGCCAGAGAAGTATTTGACTTCTTGTGGTCATCTCAGCAAGTGCTTTTTTAAGAGAATGTAATGTTAAAAAAGAGAAGTAGTCTGAAAGTGAGAATCTTTGTGTGCTGATGACAACGAAGTTCAAATTTTGGAAGGTCAAATTATTTTTCTCTTTGAAAGAAGGATAGCAGATTTTTGTTCACCTAATCCATTTCATATCAAGGGCTCTGCACTTGCCATGCCCTGCAGTGTAAGCAATCTTGTTTGATAGGACTGAATTACTTACAAATGTATCACAGTATGACAGTAATGATGAGGCTGGAAAATACCTTAAAGATCATCCAGTCCAACCTAAAACCAACCAAGTAAACCTAAACCTCTGACATCTAGATCATGCCACTCAGCCCTTCATCCAGCCTAACCTTAAACACCTCCAGAGATGGTGTTTAAGTAAAAAACCTTTTCCTAATGTCAAGTCTAAACTTCCCCCGATTGAGCTTAAGACTATGACTCTTTGTCCTGTCTCCAGTGTCCAGGGAGAAAAGACCAACCCCCGTATACTATAACCACCTTTTAGGTAGTTACAGACAGCAATAAGGTCACCCGTGAGCCTTCTCTTTGCCAGGCTAAACAGACCCAGCTCCATCAGCCTCTCCTCATAGGGCTTGCCTTCCAGGCCCTTTACCATTCTAGTTGCTCTTCTCTGGACTTGTTACAGCAAGTCGACATCCTTCCTAAACTGGGGAGCCCAGAACTGAACGCAGTACTCCAGGTGCTGTTTAACCAGTGCCGAATACAGGGGAAGGATAACCTCCCTCTCCCTGCTGGCCACACCATTCCTACAGGCCAGGATGCCATTAGCCCTCTTGGCTGCCTGGGCACTTTTCTGACTCATGCTAAGGAGTTTAGGAACTGAAGAAAAGTTAGTAACAGAAATTTTTTGACATTCTTGGTATGTTTTCTTTTCTTTTATAATGAACTCTTCATACAAAGTTTGCATAGAAAAGCAAATTGCCAAAAGCAGTGGTGAAGAAAAAGAGATTGAATTTGATAAGGTTCACAAATAATTTGTGAACAAAATGGAAGGTGAATGAAGCTTTTATGGAATCATTTTTGCATGCAGTTCATCTTCATACAGATTTGAATGGCTGCTGTCAGAGATTCAACATCGCATATTATTTCTGAATACTGTAAATTACTTTAAAGTTTTTTTTTCTGAAAGCTTGTATGCTATCAAACTCATTGCATCTCCTATTACTCACTGGTCTGCAGGGAGCTTCAAGCTGTGATTCATAACTGTCAGACTTAGGAAACCAATTTTCACAAACGGAATTATCTAAAAAAAATGTGTTGTAAATTCCAAGTGAACATTGCCAATTGTTTTCTTTTTATTAGCTCCACAAACCTGCATGCAAATTATTTGCATTCTCCTGGCATGCAAATAATCTGTAATGGACTGCTAGTTGTGTTTGTTAACCCTTTCACTACCATTTTAAGCAAATCCTATAGATGAAGCATTAAAGTAAACAGAAAAGGCCTTCAACACCATTGACTTCGGTCTACTATAAAAACAATTTGGATACTGCAAGCTGGAAACAAGCATTTTGTTACGGAAACTGATTGCTACCTTCTGTAATGCATGCTAGCAATTCCTTTCAGATGCGTCCTCACTCAATGTTCTCTTCAATCAAACTGCAGCTCTATGGAGCCTGTATTTCCTCCTGAAAGGAATCTCTCTTTGACATGCTATCATGTATTAGGTATCAGGAAAATAGACAAAATCGTGTGGTTTACACATGCTCATAATGATATGCCCCAAGTGTGTCAGCTGGTACCATCTGCGGTGCCTGAAGCAGTGTCTGGGAGACTGTGACAACTCAATTGCAGGTTGGAGGTTTTGAATAACAGTGGGTAATTACTATTCCTTCTTAGGCAAGACAACTTCTATATACAACATTAGGGAGGTCACATCTGTTGTAACTATTACTAAGTCTCTGCTGATTATCAATACTAAAAAAAAAAAAATCATCAATCTGGATAAAAATAACCATTTCCTTCCAGTACCAGCCCAATGATCTGATCAAGTTTTACCTCATAAATTGATGTTCTGTCACCCTTTTTGCATGCTTTTTTTTATTTTTTTGCACTCCTATTATTTATGGAAGCTGCACTGGACCCTGCACTAAACAAATATAAAAAGTAATATAAAAGGGCAAGAAAGGTAGCTGTAGTTACTCTTGCAGCTGAGTGTTTGTGAGGAATATTTAATTCTAAAATCCTAGTTCAATAATTGCTTGTAAATCCACAGCTTTCAACTGAGCTAGTTTTTTTTTTCTTACTTTGGGTAAGACCTTGGATTTTAATTATCAGGCCATGATGGCTTGTTTGCATTTTTAGAACAAATGTAGGTCATTATCTGACTTAAAATTGATAAAAGCATTGCAGGAGATTTTACTCAAATAAGTTCTGATTATGCAAATTCAAGGCTGATTTTTATAAGGTACTGATCATTCTAAGAACTTACTGGTTATTCACGCCTGTGCCTGGGGTTTTTCTTAGCACCAAGATTTGATAAACTGTACTATTCTTCACACCTTTTCTCCAGCATTGATGTATAGACACTTGATACTGTGTTAACTAGAAATAAATTTCAAATATTCTTACTCTGAAAATTTAAATATTGCATGTGGTACGGGTTTCTTCCCAGGTGGTGCGTTTTACACTAACCATGCAGGAAATAAAATAATAAAGGTGTTTCCATTCAGTAGAATTGAAATCCAGGCTCTTGGGACCATGAAAGATAGTGAATCTTGAAATGGGAAAATGTTCAAGGGAACTTCTTACAAGATATGACTTGACATTGCCTCAAAACTGGTAATTTCTGAAGGAAAGTCTTCATTGCCATATCAGATATATTAAAACAATGGTAGCAGCAGTGTTCCAAGTTTTGTTTTATTCATACTGTCTAACAGCAGACATAGCAACAGATAAATATCAAGGCAAAGTAATTAATATTCTATTACTGGTGGACAGAAAAAGATCACTTTACATTGGAATGTTGAGCTCCTGCCAATCCACAACAAGTGGATGGCTGTGTTTTAGAACTTACTGCTAATGGGAGAAAATATATGTGCTGCACAAAGGGAGAAATAATCTGAAGGCATTTGCAGGGGTTTAGGTTCCATTCTCAAAGTCCCTTGAAAATCAGCCCTGATGACAGAACTTGAAAAATACAGCTTGTGTAAAGGCAGAGATGTTTAATTTTTGCATAGTTCTTTACATACCTGCAGAGCTTTGTAAGAAGGAACCTCAGTGGTGTTACTAGTCTAACTTGGATGTGCTGGTACAAAGAAGGAGTGGGTTACCCAAGGCCACCAACAGTCAGATACCAAAAAATGATGGATTTGGAACAGAAAAAGTAGCAAGACTGGTCTGAGAACATGAGGGAAAATGAACTTCAATGTATATAATCAAAGACTGAATACTATTTAAGGATGTCATTATACATGAATACAGCTATATGACAGTTAGATTGTTGCAAATATTTTGAGGCCATGAATTTGAGACCTTAAATGCAAAGTAACTCTATGTAATGTGTGGGTCAGATTAGTTCTGAGATTTATGCTGATAATGCTTCCAGAAAGACTGACCCTTTCAGATTGCTCATGGTGTTCCTGTAGACAACAGATGTGTACTGTGTTTCCCTATTTGAGTGTCTCAGAGGTTTGCTGAGTTCATGTAAGAATGGAAAGAGAAGGACCCTGGAAAGTTTGTGTTGTTGCTTCCTCCCTACAGGGATCTGCTCCTCTGTTTTGGGAGAGAGAATATCCGCCTTCCTTTTTGTAGCATGTCCGCTGAATTTCTGTGATGATCGCCTTCATAGAAGGAGGGTCATAACGAAAACACAAGTCTTCATGTGCTTCTTACTCTGGGGTCCCTTAACTTCCTTAACTTGTTTTTCTGTATCAAGTTATAGATACACTTGCAAACTAGGCACATTAACACAATTAAGGTTGGTGCCCTCATGTACAGACAGGAATAAGCTTGTTTTCCTGCCACTGTTAGATCACTGGTAAGACTGTCATGGGTACCATTTGAACCCTTTGATGTATGAGCTTTATCCATGGTAAACACACACTGGTGAAAAAAACCCCACACTTCAGAGCAACAAAGATATGGAGCGAATCACAAATCCAACCTCTTCCTTGGGCCCTTAGGACAAAAGACTGGAAAACCTCTCTCACAGTAATATATAGAGTGAATAAGAATGCAGAATATAAATTATTAGGTGTTGGCTGATTTTTTGTTTTGTTTTCTTCAAGAAACTGAGGAGGAAGACAAAAAAAAAAGGCAGTTTTTTATTGATTTGATAAATATTAATGTGGCTGGAGCCAGGATGAATACATTAGAGAAGTGATTGATGACCTTGATTATGGTCAGCATAGTGAGAACACTGGCTTTTGCTGTGGCTGCAGACTCATTATTCCCTTGCTTTCTATCTGGCACAGATTATACTCTTTTCTAAACAGGGTTGTAAAGACAAATATCAATTGAACTGTGATTGTACTGTGATTTCACTGATGGTCACTTGGCATTTACACTGTCAAAATCATCTGTTAAAAATCCACCTTTAATGCAGTTCAACATACTCACATGGTGGATCCAGATGGCAATAGTTATTTAACCATATTTGTTTTTTTTTAATTGTTCTAGAAAAGAAGTCACAATTACTTTCTCTGGATACAAAGGATGATATTTTGTAATCCACTGCTATTGTAGTTATTATTAGTTTTGCTTTAAATCAGTTGTTATTGTTCGCTTTGCTTTAAATTTGCCTGCTTTACCATCTCCTCTGGGTTTTCAGCTAACAGAAGTTTAATATAATAGCTTAAAAGAATGTTCTGCTTATATCTGATCATATCTCACTGTAACCCAAATATTTGTCAAATGCTGGAGCACTGCATCACTGGATAATACTGCTGTATGACAGGAATTCTCTTGTGAGAGCCTTTGGCCACTGAAAGCAGCAGAATGAAGAATATTGTCTATCTTCACACAAATGAATGTATCTAGCATATATGCAGCAAGTGAAGGTCACAGGCAGGCAAACTAGATGGAGAAAAGAAAGCACAAAGGTAACAATAACAAGAATAGCAACAGCAAGGCTTATGGATACTCCTTTGCATTGATTTTCTTCACATTCTTGAATGCCAAAAGTGCTAGATGGTGTTGTCAGACATGTAGGACAGGAAAAACAGGGATGGACACTCCTGTGAAACAAGGGCAGTAGCTAGCATGACTGAATGGAAGTAGCAGTGCAAAGAAACTAGGTTAGAGGAGGCTCACAATGCAAGATCTTCAAGAGTAGGACATTACACTTCTTTAGAGAGCACTGAGAGAAGAGACCAGCATTCACAGAGGCAGATGCCACAGTCCCAGTAAAAAAGATGGCTTTGGTATCCTGACAACCCAGCAATGAGAAAAAGCAGTGCTGTAGAGAAGATTGCAGTAGCTGAACTAAAAAGTGATTATGTGTGTGTGAGAGGCTTGGCTGCAGGGATGGAAAGGAAGACTAGGTGGATAAAATGCTGTAGGAGGTGAGGAGAGGATGGATTAACATCCTCTCACAGGAGGTGGGATGGGAATGTACAAAAGAGGACTGAAGCTCAATAGAGGAATGACAGTCAAACACACTGTTGGAGATTTACACCATATATTGTATTGTACCAAGTCTTTTGTTGCCTGCAAAGACCATCCACAGGGAAGGAATAATTTGGGATATTTATCAGACTTTGCACTCTGTCAAAGACCTTCTCAAATCTAAGCACATACAATAAGCTTGTTCACCTCCTTCCTTCTCCTGATGCAATGTTGTGCAGAATAATCTTCTCATTTTTTGTTTGGATCTTGTATGAGTTAACCATATGACAACATAGTAGATGAACAGTTAGATGTGTAACTAGAGGATGAAATTGCTTTGCTTTATCTGAAATGGACTTTCCATGTAATGACCACATAATTAGATTAGAGATTAATAAAGTTGCTACAATTTAATATAAGCTTATACAAAAATTTGTGGTTAAATGGTTTATGTTTAGATAGGTCTTGAAAACAGCAAAAATGTTATTTCTCATTCCTTACTAAGATAATATCTCATTACGGATGCACTATAACTGCAACACATGCTGAAAACAGAATAAGTAAACCTCCCTTCTGATATTATCTCTGGTTGTCAAGTGTTAGATGCAAGGCTAATCATCTTTAATCCAAGTACCAACCAATTTAATTATCCCCATTATCTTGGCTGAAAGGGGATATTTATTAGTTTTCCTCACATGTGCTTGCTGTGGCACAAAGACAATGAATCATCCTTATGGCACCATAACAAAGCTGTGATTCTTGTTCTGCAGGAAAAACTCAAAACATAGAAAAACCAGCCAAAAGCAGGTGGCCATGGAGGGCCATGCCTAAGAGGAACTTGTGCAGGTGGAATAGTGGTTCACAAAGAGAAACAAACTTGACTTACTCAGGCTACCAACATTGGTACCACAAGTCTGATATTGTTCTGGTGGAGAGGAAAATGCAGCAAAAGTCACCCTATTTTGGATCATGATTTTTTTTTCTTTGTTGTGGAACTTACACTTTAGGCAAGGCTACCCTGTGATCCACGCTGGAGATTCATTAGTTGTAGCAGTAGCTTTCTACCACACCGTGCTGATGATGTATGCAGACCTACTACCACTGACCTACCAAAACGGATGATGCAATCCAAGTCCAGAGTGAGAGGAAAAGACGAAACTCTCTAGGGCTACCCAGGATAAAGACCAAGAAATGACTGTGTGCCCAAAGACCTTCTTCCACGAGATTAGAGAAGACTTCTGCTCTGGTGGTTATGAACCATTGTAATTAATATAGACTACCAAGTTAAGCCAATCTGTCACTGGTGACCTCAGATATTTTGCCTATTGAAAATTGATTGGAACCTGCAAATCATGGGTTCATGGAGATACATGAGTAGGTTCATTGCTGAAGTAAGAATTTCAAAATCTCAATCCTTAGTAACTGATGAAGGTGCAACTTAGTTTGCTTGTAGTTCTGGTTTATAAAAGCAAGTGTGGTGAGAGTAGATGTCCAGGACAAAAAAGATTAAAGAAACTTACTTTCCTTTATTTGAACTTCAGCATTTCCCCTTGTCCTACTGCCACAGGCCCATGTAGAAGTTCTTAATATGGCCCTGGGCAACCAAACTTCTGTGTCCTGTTTTAGCATATGTATTAGACTACATAATGTCCAAAGGTCCTTTCCAACCTCAACCAGTTTAGCAACTTCTGCATATCCAGAAACTGCATCACCACTATCACACACAGACATCTCTAGGGTTGCTTATGCAAGAGGCTGAGGAACTGATCATTTGATGAGTCTCTCCTGTAGATTTTTTTTGGGAAAAAATTCTGCCAGGTGGCAAATTGAGTGGGCCAGACAGGAAGAAGATCAGTATAGCTATGAGCCATAAATTGTGACAGGTAGTCTTGTGTGCCTATAAAGCTATGGTTCCATTTCTTTAGCAAATTTGTGATTTGAAAAAGATTCTTTCCATATTGAAGCGAAAATGAAACTGTCAGTTGTGTGCACAGATGATGTTTTGTGGTACCATGGCCTACTGGGAATAGAGAAGAACCCTCCTGATTTTTGTTGGAATTGCAACTAAATGCTGTATCTCAGGCAGATCAAGAACTTGGATTTAAAATCACAGAGTCATCAGGGATTGGAAGGGACCTTGAAAGTTCATCTAGTCCAATCTGCTTGCCACAGAAGGACACCTAGACCAAGTCACAGAACAGAACATTACAGGTTGGAAGCAACCTGGAAAGATCATCCAGTCCAACACCCCTGACACAGCAGGATCACCCAGTCTCTGGTAAGCCATGTTGCTCTCCAGAGCAACACTGGAGAACACAGGTTAGAAAGCATTTAATTTGGTATTTTATGAATGTTCCAGAAAGAAATTTTATTTAAACATTTCCCAAAATACAATTTACTTGTGGGGGGGGGAAAAAAAAATCAGGCAGTTTCAGTTAATACACTGCTGTACCTCAGAAAAGGACATTGTAAGATTGACAAGCAAGTTTTTATCTTCCTGTCTGGACTGAGACAGAAGGTAGACATAATCTCCAGCAATTGAACAAAATTGCTCTGCCAGCATATCACCACAAAATGCCTTTAGGTTTTTAATATAAACAAGTGTGTATATTTTATGGAAGAACATAAGACATGGTAAAGTGATCGTGAACTTGCTGCACTACATCTGTTAGAAATTTTTCTCCTTGCACAGAAAAATCTGAGGATGAATCTCCAGATGTCTACTCTCAGTGGAGTACTTCAGCCCACACAATTCTCTTTGCAGCCAAGTAGAGATAAGGCTACCTTGCATAGAGTTTTTTCCAGATGTGTCTTCTTTTTTCTATTCAGAAATTATGTTTTCCTCTAGGATTTTGGATGTCTAGTTGCATCATCTATTTGGATCACAGGCCACCACAGAGTTGAAAATCTTGGATGCTGCAGGGATAGCTTATCAGTTATTGCCCCAAGTGGGACAGAAACACCAAGACCAGCGCCTCTAGATAACACTGGACTCACAGTCACATTCACAAGTATTTCTGCCATAAGAATCCCAGGCAGAATCTCTGCATCTTGCAGTGCTTTAGTAATTTTGCTTATATACGGTGCAGGTCTTGCTATATTCCACACCACAACATGAAGTGGGAACACAGACACAGTGTTCTCAGTTCCGTGGGAACACAGTGTAAACTTCAGTGTGAGAACTGATGTGGCCTATCTTTATGGTCCCCTGCTTCAAACTATGTCTAAATTAGTCTCAGAAAAAAATGTTCATAAAAGATATCAAGAGCATTACCCACCCATAGGGGTAAATAACTGCTTAATGCTGTCATTTAGTTAAGCTTCAAATCACACATACTTTTCTATTTCTTTTGTCAACCAGCAAAATATTTCCAGTGTCTTTGTTCATGTAGGTATCTAGCTTACCCATTATATATTATATAAATGGGATAGTTTTATTTGTTGCAAATGTCTTGTTACTCAGTTTCATGTGCCAATACTTTTATTCATTGGTAAAGGAAGTCTTCCTTACAACGTTATTTGTACACTGATGCTGCCATTTCTCTTTTCTTGCTAAGCACCTCTACGATTTCCATGCTTCCCTTACATACTCCCACCTTTTCCCCTACAAACTTTATTCCTCTAACTACTTATGTCATGCATTTACTTTAACCTTTAGTATTTCTGCAGTATTGTTTTGAAGCTGGGTAACCGGGAAGGAACAGAGAAGATATGCCACTGGTTTATGTAATTAGATTATTTTCAGTGTTGTTTCCTATTCTTTTCCTGCTACATTCTATCAGATTGCCAACAATTTTGCTGCACATAAACCATATGATTTGACTAAGATCTCTGCTCTTAAACTGGTGAGGAACTTACAGCCAAGGCTTTCCTTTGAACTTGCATTAATTTGCCTGTGTCTGCAAGGAATACATTCTACCAGGATCCCATATAGTTTTCTCTAGCAGAATTTCCTCACAGATTTGTCTCATATACACTGTCTTATCTATGTCCATATCATACCCATGTCTTACTTCCTTACTGTTTTGCTACTTTTCTAAGTTCATTCCTCACAAGACTCTTTTCTTGCCCTATTTCACAGTGTCTTTGAAATTGTGTGAATTAGCGGAAGCACCCCATGCAGTGTCACAGATGCAGTAACTTAGTGTGACAACCTTTTTCCTGAAGGTGGAGTGAAAGAGAAGTAACAGTCAGAACACATTAAGTAATTGTGACACATTGACAAACCTTATCTTACTTCAGCCTATGGAATTTTAGACTCTGGTGCTGATTTTCTTATGAGGATGAGAAAATTTCCACTTTGTTCCTCAAAAGTGGGGAAGCTCTTTGTCCTCTGCAGGAGAGAGACAGTGAGATGTGGAAACAGCCTCACACAGGATTGTCAGGAAGTATGACTCTCTCAGAGATACAAAGTCTGGGCTTCTGAATGCAGCGAGAAAACCTAAAAAGACTAAGGCTTTATATTGCAAAGAGGAACTGTGGGCATAGAGAAATTTGGAGGCCAGTGATGGAGACGCAGAAACAAGAGACAAAGCCTTATGGTGGTGAAAATCAAAGGGAGGAGTGGTAAGAGAAGAAGGGCTGCTGCCAATATCTTGCATTTTACTGGGACCAGTTGAACTTGCATCCCTCTAAGGTGTGCAACTGGATTTTCTCTATATTCCCTTAATTTTGATTTGTCTATATGAATTATGATAAAATGGCTTTATCCTTTTCAGTGTCAGCAGTACATCCTAGAGTTCACTAGAAAATAAGTGAGGAGACAATCCCAGAGCATGCTGCAGTTCCTGGCATTGCTCCACTACCCTGATCATTTCTCCAAGCTCTCTGACTGTTCACACTAGCCTTTGCCTTTGTCTCTTGAGAGTTCAGTTACTGCTCCAGATGGGCATTCTCAAATGGAACTTGTCAGGTGTAAGGGGTAAGTGGAGAGCTAATGTTTGCATGGCTGTAGTAGGAAAGAACAAAGAAAGAACAAAAAAAAAATCTTCTTTTCCAAATGACAAATGAAATGTACATTGCCACTCAGTTCTCCAGGACAGTCACTGATTTCAGTGAAGTTTTGGTTAGAATTGTTCAAATTACATTCCATAACTTATTTCTGTCATTGGAGTAACTGCTTAAAATCTTCTAGACTTCAGCAGATCAAAATTGCTTATCACTGAACATCATGATAATCTACTCATTGCAAAGGTTATTGATAGACATTCAGTTACATCTCTGGATTTCTCAGTTCCTGCTCTGGAGAGTCTACTGCTATTTCACATTTCTTCCTTTCTACATTTTGACCTCAAAGGCTTTGGTTTATATTGTAACTTCATTATGTGGAAATGAGAAGATATTTTCCTGGTAATACCAATGAGGGACTGTAGGAAATGCTGTATCAGAGTTAGCATGAAAGCAGGAAAACTGCAGTATCTAAATACCGTGATCAGTTACCTCTGCCCAAAATGTCTTCAGCTACTGCAAGTATAAGCTGTTTCTCATTGCGATTTTAAAGGTCTGAAACATCTTTGTGAAGCTGAAGGACCAAAGTAACTAAAGACTACACTGTATTGGCTCACCCTGGAGTAACCTAAATAAATGACAAAATCAGCATTTCATAGTTAAAAAACACCACCAGGAGTTGTACAAAATTCCAGATGCTAACCGTGCTAGGCATTAAGGCAAAGAATTTCCTTTTTTGCATTTCAAGATTGAAATCACCCAAGCTGGTGTGAATTCCCAGGTAAGTTGAAAACGTCACTGACCCAGCCACCCTGTAAGGCCAAATAATGGTAACTTTCCCAACCAGTATTTTTCTAGAGCAATATCTAACCATATCTTTCAACCAAAAATAACATATTTATCTAGAGCACCTCTTGAATGATAGCCTTGCCTAAAAAGAATGGCAAGAGTCTTTGGTCTTCTACTCCTTGAAATATTTGCAGCTTGTTTGTGAACAGACCAGTAGAAATAGGGAAAATCTGTTCCTGAAAATTATATGCGTCATCTACAAGTCCTGAGAAGTGTGAATGATTAGGAGAAAACACTATCTTAGCCCCAACACTCACTGTATAATCTATGGTGTTCATGATTAAAAACTGCAAGGGTAGTAATTTTGTATTCCCAGAAAAACATCAAAGTTACTTCAGGATGATGAGGCAGGAATGCAGTCCCCAGAAGTGAATGTGCAGGTCACACTTTCCTCTCTGTAGTGTGGGAGTTGCACTAGTTTGCTCAGGCAGCTTTTACATTTTCAAGATCTGGTGAAAAACTGGAAGTCAGAGTGTGAATAGTGGGGAAAAGCTGACTGGGACAGCTGACAGCACTTTCACAGGCATATCCCATCTGCACTGGACCAGCACCAGCAGGAATCCATGAAGAAATGTCTTATTGGGGGTGAAGCATTCCCCAGTAAGAGTGGGACTTGACAGGAGGGGCCAACGATATTAATGACTCCTTCAATAGGACAGCAAAGAAAAGCAGGTATCTGCAGCTAATTCTTCTGTTTACTATAAAATGTGAAAACATAACTCTACGTTTCACAGAATGGATATTTCCCAACAGATTATATCTTTTTAGCCTGCATTTTGCAGGGCTAAATTATTGCACCCCTAAGTGGACATCCACAACCATCCATATGATTACCGTGGACCTGCTTTGAGCTGTATGGTTGGATTCAAATTGTTCAAGCCTTACTTCATGCCTGTCTTTAACTACTGCATGCAATAGTTTCTACTTGTGCAGCACTGCTCCTCTATATGCTCAGACTTAGGGGTCTGGGTGTACAACAACAGGTGGGAGAGCAGGCATGTTTAAGAACTCGCAGTGTCAGTGTGCACAGAAGAGGGAGAAAAAAGCCACCTTCATAAAAGAGTGGCTGATTATGGAAGGAATAATGTTCAAATATGGCAAAGCAGCCATTATATTGTCTACATCTGCACAATGTACATCAAAATATATTTACTGACTTGAGAGGTTATTTCCAAAAGTTCCCCCTCTGCTGCAAGACAAATAAACTTTAGATACCTTTGCACTCTCTTCAGGTGTTCAATGAAGAGCTTTTATTTCAAGTGCACTCACACTGACTCTTACTGATTATTCAAATTACAAAAGACTTTGAGGAGGAAGTGTGTGTTGGCAAACAGTTTATCAAAGGCAAAAAGAAAATAAGCACTTTGTGTCATTACATCTGCCTTTCCAGTGCACAAAGTACCTAACTTGCCAAATATGTGGCCTAACAGGGCAGATAGCAGTATTTATATGAGTGCTTCAGGTGTTATGTTGGTCATTTCTGGAAAGCTATACATATAATAGATGTGTATGTACAGAAAATTTCCAGTAACTCCAGTGGCTGACACTGAAGAAGTAGTTGGTTCCTTGCTTGTTAATTTAGGTAGAAAACCATGGAATAGTAACAATCCACATGAACTAAATCAATAAAACCAAACCAAAAAACCACTGTCATTAATGCATGTCAAAAAAAATGCAGAATTTCAGTGGAGGGGAAAATACAAATTTTTTGTTGTTTAAGTGCTTAACTTGTCACTTAATTGTGAAATTGGATTGCTTGCTGTTTACTGGCCACCTTTCTTTCCCATGTACTTAATTTTTCTAAAGTTTACCTTTCCCACAGTTTGTCTATTAATAAACCTTGATTAGTGACTGATTAGGAGCCACTTTGTCTTCATTCATGTTTCTGAAATGGAAGCTGGTAATCTAAAAGAAATCTACATAGGTAATCCCCATCATGTTTTACCCAATTCTAATTGAAGATGGAAATACTGCTATATTACTTTCCTGCTTTGTTTTGCATGCTATAGAGAATAAGGATGGAATAGAACTATGTCACAATCTGAGAAATAATATTATTTGTTTTTATTTCAGAAGGAATATTATTTTTGAATAAACACAGTCACTTCTCAAAAATATCACTGCTTCTCAGGGAAGTAAGTTAATTATTATATCCTTCTCCCAAATTACTAATGACAAGGTGGTGGGAAATGGCCTCAAGTTGCACCAGGGGAGATTTAGATTGAATATTAGGGAGAAGTTCTTTACTGAGTGTAAGTTGAGCATTGGAACAAGCTGCCCAGGGAGGTGGTAAAGTCACCAACCCTGGGGGTGTTTAAAAAAAATGAGTGGAAGGGAGCACTTCAGGTCATGGTCTATTGGTTAAGGGGATGTTGGGTGAGGGCTGGACTTGATGATCCTGGAGGTCCTTTGCAGCCATCATGATTCCATGATTGATTAACCATCTCACTTCTAGCACTGATATTTCTAATTTGTGCATTTTTGAAAGTCATAGGAATGCAGTCATCCTTTTTCTTCTTCCTGGACTTAAAACGACCAAAAAGACTTTGAAAGAGCCCATCTGTCTTACAATATTTCTGGTGGTGAAGGGCAGGCAAGCCCAGACACTTTACTGGAGTTACCTAGAACTTTGAAATTACATTGCTCAGGCAATGTATATTGTCACTCAGTCCTATGAAAAGTGAAAGGCAAAGAAAATCAGTCTGAATTTCTAACAAAGTAGATTTTTGTGAGAAAAGGCAGCTTCAATAGACCAGACCTCAAAATGTTTCACCTCGTGTCTCTGTAGAATGTGTGCTGCAGAGCAGCTCTACCATTATGGCCATGTAAAATACTGCTATTGCTATGGGAGTTTTTGAAAGCTGAAGTCAGTAAGTCTCCTAAAGCTTCCATGTTTCTTATTTGAAGCTATCAGATAAGAAATCTTCACCTCTGTAAATCATGGCTGAGCTGCAGCATTTGAGCCTAAAGTAAAGATTTGTTTTGAAAAGAGACCTGTGGGTTATTTAAAAAATCGTTTCTGTGAGAAATATTCCCTCCCAAATTCATTCTTTAAGCAATAGTGAATATTTTCCCCCAAGAATTTCCATTAAAAGGAAAACTTCAGCCAATATTAATGAAATGCTATGGAATCCATTTATGCATTTTTAAAGTTATTTACACAAATTAAACTCACTAGCAAAAGGCTGAGGAATACCCAGTCTTTCTTGTAAAAGGTGGGGTTTTTTTTTTTTCAAACATTTTGTATCTCAAAAGCCATTACAGGGAAAGAGCATTTATGCCATTTTGATGCTCAACACCTAGATGTGTGCCAGGCAAAGCACCGAGTGCCAATATTCACAGAAATACTCTCTCCACTGGGAAACAGGAACCTGGACAGTAGAAAAGTATGAGGAATATTTGAGACATTTTATGTTTTTATTTGCTTTTCAAGTCTCAATCTTTTCAACTACAAAAAAACCACCATTTATGCCTTTATGTTAGCTTTTGCCTCTCCTGAACCTGGAAAAAGCACACTATTTTCAGTTTCACCCTGTTCCTGCTGGAAAATGACTAACATAAAACCCTGCAGCAGAGAAGCCTGACCATGGCCCAATGCAGGCCCATGGGTTTCTTTTGCCCATCTGCAAAGTCATAAAGGCTTCAACCAGCCCTGCTCCTGAGGCAGGCAGCGCAGCTGGGCATGGCTGGCACTGTGGTTATGTGAATACTTACTGCATATTAGTATGGCCATTTCCTCTAAATTTCTTTAAAAATTAAATTTCCAGAACAGATTAATATCTGACCATAGCTGTTCATACAATCATTATCTTCTAAAACTTTCAACCTTGAAGCCCCAAAGCAAAGATTGAAAGTTACATCCTGTGAGGGTTCCAGCAGGCTAAATTGAGCTGTCAGGAACTTCAGGTACTCTTTGCAGACAAATAGAAAGCCACCTCTGGACTGGAACGTGGCAGCTATTTAGGTATAAGAGCAATAAGCAGCACAGAGTAATTTGGCAAAGGAGGGTGGAAGAAATGCTACATCCTATTGACATGGCAGGAACATTCATAGGTGAGAAGAATGCAATTATCCAGGTTGGAAGCAGGATGCCATTCATACTGTAGACTTGGAATTTCTCAAAATGAAATAACAGATGTTCCTGTGAGCTTCTCTCAGACAATGTTTTATTAATTAAATCTGCAAGGACTACACTGTCTTTGGCTTTTTTTAATTTCTTTTGTTTGCAAATAAATGCAAGAAACCTGAAATGCTATTAGACAGTTAGAGGTTAGAGATAGATGATTGATAGATACATGCAGGGGCAGCATGGCAAGGGAATACATATGGTTACAGTGAGCCAGGGTTCCTGGGCTACAGAGTGAGGGATAGTTCATCCTTTCCCTCCTTTTCTCCTTCTTCCCTAGACTTCTAATACAGAAAAATCAAGTAGGATCCCCGGCACTGTGCTGATTTTTATTTGGTTTGCTCCCAAAGTGATGAGAACTACTTGGGTCCTCCGTCACAAATTAATCTCCAGCTGTTTAAAGGATGTAAGCCTTGTATCTAAACAGGAAGAAAATTTATTTGGAAACTATTGAGAAACAGTCATTTACTACAGGAAATCAGGAGGTAGCTTGGCTGAAGGGACAGCACAAATTCCAAGAGACATGGGAGATTTGAAAGATTAACCACAGACTAAAGTCTGTGTGTACATCTGAGTATATAACTAGACTGAAATCATCTGTTCATGTTTGGTTTTGTCTGAGTAAAGTCAATAAGTTTAAGAACTCTTAATTGCTGAAGAGCAGGTTCTGTGTTCTGATTGTCCTAAGACTGAATGTGAACCTAATGGTTGTATGAAGTCTCTCTCTCTCTCTCTCTACATGCAACTTGCTAGAATCAGAATGTGAATCAGAGTGTTTCAGATATACAACCATTAGTAAGAAGAACTCATTTCTGGTACAGATTATGAACTACAAAATCACTGAGGTTGACAAGGACCTCTGGACAACATCACATGTAATTCACTGCTCAAAGGAGGGTCAAGTAGAACAGATTGTTCCTGGCCATGTCCAGCTGGTTTTTAATGACCTCTTAGGAATGAGACTACATAACCTCTGTAAATAACCTGTTCCAAAGCTTGACCACTCCCAGTTTAAAGAAGATTTTTTAGTCTTACATGGCAATGACTTTTTTTTTTATTTCAGTTAGTGCCTGTTGCTCTTGACCTTTCACTGAATTTTAACAAATTCCACTGAGAACCACAGCACTGTCAGAGTTGGAAGGGACTTCAAGAGATTATCAAGTCCAACCCCTCTGCCAGAGCAGAAGTGCCTAAAGACATTGTACCGTGTTGCATTCAGGTGACTTTTGAACATTTCCAGAGAAGGTGACTCCACAACATCTGGAACAGCCTGTTCCAGTGCTCTGTGACTCATACTGTAAAGAAGTTTCTCCTTATTTCTAATGAAACTGCTTGTGTTCCATCTTGTGCCCACTGCTCCTTGGCCTGTCACTGGGAACAACTGAAAACAAGAGAGGCACCATCCTCCCTGCAGCCACCCTGGAGCGGATCAGGTGTCCACTCATTCCTCTCTTCTCAAGGCTAAACAATGACAGCTCTCTCTCAACCTTTTCCTCTAAGAGAGACACTCCAGGCCCCAAACCTCATTATGTTCCTCTTTGACCAACTTTCATGCCTGTCCAGATCAAGCTGGATGACAGCACAGCCCTCTGACATGTCAGCCACTCCTCCCAGCTTTGTATCTTCAGCAAACCTGCTGAGGATACAATCTGTCCCCCTGTCCAGTTAGCTGATG
Organism: Upupa epops; assembly: GCA_013397515.1. Taxonomy (NCBI): domain Eukaryota; kingdom Metazoa; phylum Chordata; class Aves; order Bucerotiformes; family Upupidae; genus Upupa; species Upupa epops. The sequence continues at coordinate 20,819 of VZRI01013654.1, read as the reverse complement.
AAGCTGCCAACCTGACCTTGCACAGTTGATAAGGACTCTCTGAGCTACGTCATACACCAGCTCTCAAACCACCTTGCCTTTCACTTATCCAACCCTCACTGCGTGATCTTTCTAATAAAGATGTTAGGGGAAATGGTGTTGAAGGCCTTGTTAAGGTAGACAACTTGATCAAGTATGATTTTCTCTTGATGTATCCATGCACATTGCTCCCAATAAACATCTTGACTTCCAGATGGTTAAAGACAGCATCCAAAAGCATTTGTTCCACCATCTTTCCCACTGTGAATGTGAGACTAGCCATAACATCTGTGAACAATCTCAGCACTTGTAGGAGCATCCACAAGTCCAGTTGGATGGATAGACCATTATGGGTGTCCAGTTCGGCTAAAGGCTCTTCTGATCATCCTCCACCAAGGGAGAGTCTTTTTCTCTCCAGACCTTATGACTTATCTCCAAAGTCTGGTGTTTGTTAGGGCCAACTTTAGAAGCAGGGTCTGCTTCTGATCAAAGTCATTAAAACAGTGACCACTAGACTACTACTGGAGTAGACTGGGGACAGCCACAGCACAGAGGACCCTGCACACAAGGCACCTATCTTTTCTTCTCACTCGCTTGATATATAGCTCCTTCAGCCTCCCTTGCAAAACACTGTGAGACCTGTCTAATACCTGCCATATGTTATTGTCAGACAAAGCCTGTGGAAAAAGGTGATTTTTATCAAGCCAGCAGGTATAGCTAAGAAAAAAAAAACAAAAATAAAATTAAAAAAACACTGATTTTGACCTACTAGCCTTTTTAGAGAATTGTCCATCCACAGCTCTGCCATCATCTATCCATCTGATTATGTCTCATAAAAGGCTGTTAGGTTGGTCAGGCATGACTTCCCCTTGGTGAAGCCACACTGACTGTCCCTAATGACCCTCTTGTCCCTGATGTGCCTAGAGACATTGTCCAGGACAAATTGTCCCATCACCTTTCCTGGGATGGAGGTGAGGTTGACCGGTCTATAGTTACCTGGGTCCTCCTTCTTACCCTTCTTGAAGACTGGAGTGACATTTGCTACCCCCCAGTCCCTAGGCACCTCTCCTGATCCCCATGACTTAGAAGAGATGATGGAGAGTGTCTTAGCAATGACTTCTGCTGTCTCCCTTAGCACGAGCTGGTGCATCCCACCAGGGCCCATGGATTTATGTACATTCAGTTTGCTCAACACATCCCTAACTCTGTTCTTGTCAACCAAGGCAGGGTCCTCTCTTGCCTCGACTTCCTCTGGAGCCTCAGCAGTCTGGGCTTTGATATGAGGACAGCTCCGAGAAGTATAGGTGGGGGCAAAGAAAGTGTTCAGTATGTCTGCTTTCTCTGTATTCTCTGTCTTCAGGGCACTCAGCTCATTCAGCAGGGTCCCACATTGCCTCTTGATTTAGTTTTACCTGCAGTGTATTTGAAGAAGCCCTTTCTGTTATTTTTGCTTCTGCTGTCTGAGTGAGGCTAGAGTTCTAGAGAGGCGGTAGAACTAGTTACAAAATGCAAGATGGAAACCAACACAGGACACTGACAAAATTTTTAGTCTTATTGGCCATTGACTATATTCTTCTGTTCCAGTTACACAAAATTGTATCTTAGATACATATGTTATGCTCACCCAGTCCTATAGTTCTTGTTCAGGTAAATGGCATTGATTTCAAAGAAGTTTTGTTGGGACTTTACCTTGAAGCAGAAAGGTTTTAAATATGAGTATATACAACCTAAAACAGAATCATCTGAATTGACATCAGGTTAAATTTCAGTCATGAAACATTCACTGAGTTTCCTATTGATACCAGCACAAATCATCTTCAGATCTAAAGAACCAGTATGAAGGAGAGTTTGAGCTTAAAAAGAAATATATGCCTCTGAGAGAAGGTGATTCCAGAATCCTGCAGTGACCAAGTTTATTCTCTTTCTCTAATTCAACCTTGTTTTCTTTATGTATCTTTTTGGGTCAGTGTTAAGCCCAGAAATATCAAGTATGCCAATCTTGTCATGTAATCCTTCACCAAGTCAGATCTTTAATAAATGGAATGCAAATTGCACTAGAATCTCAGATAAGCAGGTTTGCATAAACATATTTTGCAGTAGTCTGGAAGAGTTACAGTGAGAGACATGTCTGCCACAGAGTAATTTGCCATTTTCACTTCCCATCTCCAAGATGGGAAGACCCAGTTCAGTAGACAAGCTACAAAGACACTGACCAAGGCAGAGAGGATGTCTGGCAGTCAGAACAAGTGCAGGACACTTTGTGACTGATTGCATACACCCAGTGTGTAGCAAACCTCTAAGAACCTTGGATATTTCACCAGGAAAAGTAATAGAGAAGAGGAAATTTGACTTCAAATTAGGCAACAGCTGAACAAGATGTGAATGGATCCAAATTTTGTATGCAGACAATTGAGGTGTCAGTCTCTCTGAATGCAGCCACTGCTGACCAGAAAGATCTTAATTTGAATATGCATGTCAGAAGCATGCTAGAAAATAAGCTCTTTCAGTTCAGAGTAGGATTCAGCAACTATGCATAGGCAAAGAATGTTAACAGATTTAAAATACTTATTAATTGCATTTTAATCATTCTAGTGGTGCTCCTATAGTTACTAATAAAAATGCAAAGCATGTCTCTTTAATCAGCAAAAGTACAAATACAAGTATTTCAGGGGAGTTAAAAAAATCTTGGATAGCTGAGAGTGAAAAAGAAGCTAGTTTGCATTAAACTGTAGCTTGGGCAAAAGAGATAAAATTTTTATCATATTTTATACTCTGTGCAAGCACTTTACAATACAGTGAACATCTTAGTAGTTTTAAGAAAAACTAATTGTCAAGTTAGTTTTACACTTTATGCATGATGCTAATCATGTCTGTAGCTTTACTGTGCCAAGTACAATTACTTTTTGTATTTCTAGAATTCAACTAATGCTTTTATAATGCTTTGTTTTATAAAGCTGCACAAAAAAGTCAGAGACAGGGTTGTCTTTTAAGTTATGACAGCCCCAAGTAGGTTAAAGAGTAGAAGTGGTTTATAAATAAAAGCCTCTTTCATCTGTCCTTTGATCTACAGCCTAACAAAACCTCATAGAAGTATTTTGCTTGGCAAAGTTTTATTAGTTTCAAAATATCTGCAAGACTGTCTTGATCTTCAGTTATGCGTACACTCCACTGAAAAGACAAAAGAGTTTACTGTGCAGGAAGGGAAGAGGTGATGCATTATTTCTGCACAAGATTTTTGACTCTTGGGCCCTCGATAAATTAGGCTGGTGGTCAGATCTCACACATTTCAGGGCAGGTCCATACTTGAACCCATCTGGAACTACTTCAAAACATTATGCATCTTAGCCAGATCCTTTACTGTCAATTGAAATTACAATGTGTGTCTGTGCCAAGAGCTCTGGAAATGTTAGGGCAGCTTGACATTGCTGGGTGATTTAAGAACTTTGTGTCATCATGTATCTTCACAACCTCTCAAGCAGAAAGGATGGAACTTACATCATACCCATGCCTTTGTCTCCATACTCCCTTGTTCCATTTATAATATAGCCTGAAAACAGTGGAAAGGTGTTAATACTATCTGGAGAATGGCAGCAGGAGGTGACCTACATACTGTACCAGGAATGTTGGATGGATGGCAAAGAGGGGAATGTCCCACATTAGTCAAGCATGATTTCCCCTTGCTGAATCCATGCTGGCAACTCCCAGTAACTTTCTTCTCTTCCTGATGGCGTCCAAAATAGTTTGTTTCATCATCTCACATTGGGAGAAAGTTTTTTAATGCAGGGATGGTAGATCACTGGAAGAGGCTGCCTGATGAGGTGGTAGAGGCCCCATCCTTGGAAACATTGATGGAGATCTGAGCAATGTGTTCTAGTTAGAGATGCCCCTACTTCCTCTACTTGCATTATTACTCACAGGAATGCACCAATTGAGCTCGGAGGAAGTAGTGTTTGAATATTGACCAGCTTTCATGAACACTTGCTNATAAAGGTGGGACCAACCAGGCTGTAGTTTCCCACATCATCCCTCTTGTCCTTCTTGAAGACTGGAGAGACATTGAACATCCTCCAGTCCTCAGGTACCTCCCCTGTTCTCCATGACCTTTCAAAGATGATATAAAGTGGCCTGACAATAACATCTGCACTTGTAGGTGCATCCCATCAGCACTCATGGGTTTATATATGTCCATTTTGTCTCTAACCTGGTTCTTCTCTACCGAGGGAGAGTCCTGTCTCCAGGTCTTGTGTCCTATCTTTAGAACTTGGGCTTCATGAGGGATGGTTTTAGTTTAGCAGTGAAGATCAAATCAAAGGCAGCAGTCAATATCTGATTTATCTGTGAGTTCTGCCACAAGGGCACCCATGTCATTCATCAGTGAGCCCAGTCTTACTTTTCCTATTGATTCACTGGAAGAAAACCCTTCTTATTGGCTTTGATAGTTCTTGCCATGTTTAATTCCAGATTGGCTGTAGCTCTTCGTCTTGTTGTTTCCATGCATCCTCTGACAACATTCCCCTATTCCTCCCAAGTGCCCAGGCTTGTTTTCCAGATTCTGCAAATTTATTGCTTCCTTCTGAGTTTTTCCTAGAAGACTCTTACTCGACCATGCAGCATCCTGNGGTGGTAGAGGCCCCATCCTTGGAAACATTGATGGAGATCTGAGCAATGTGTTCTAGTTAGAGATGCCCCTACTTCCTCTACTTGCATTATTACTCACAGGAATGCACCANAATGTGTTCTAGTTAGAGATGCCCTGATTGTTGTGTGGAGGCTGGATTAGATGACCTTTAGAGGTCTCTTCAAACCCAGTACATTCTATGATTCCATAATCTTTCCAGAGATAAAGGTGGGACCAACCAGGCTGTAGTTTCCCACATCANTTTGAATATTGACCAGCTTTCATGAACACTTGCTCTATAGTGCTATGGTCCATGGTTTTGAGTAGAACTCAGAAGATACCAAATATAGCTATTTTGAAGTCCAGATTTCAACTTCTGCTTGTTTCTTTACTTCTTTCTTGCAGGATACTGGACCCCCACCATTCCATGGTCACTGCAGCCAAGGTGCACCCAACCTTCCCATCACTAACAAGTCCTTCTTTATTAATACAAGGTCCAACAGCTCACCTATCCTCATATGTTCTTTCACCACTTGTATTAGAAAATTATCGTCAACACACTGTAGAAACCTCCTGGACCATGGTGTGTTATCTTTCCAGCAAATATTGGGGTAATTGAAGCCTCCTATGAGAGCAAGACCATGAGACTACTTTCATCTACCTGTAGCTGTTTTATAGAAAAAATTCAATACATTTTGGCACATAATAAAACTTTCTTTTGCAATAGAACTGATTGAATAAAAAATCCGTTACTTCTGAACTGACAAATATGTCAGTATTTCACTGTCTGAGTTTACAGTATGGTCCTTAGCAAAAGATATATTGCTTAAAAGAACCTGATATTTTTTTCAGTTGGGATCATATGTTTGTCCAGCACCATTAATTTACAGACCAATGCTTCTAATTTATAACATTTCAAGAAAAGATTTGGGCTGGAAAAGATAAAAAGTAGCAGGGTAGGTATCAACTATGAAACATTAACCCAAAAATGCCTGTCAATGCAAATAAATAGCCATGCCAACATGGGAATTTCAAGTTCTTTTTCCCAACACTATATCTACCTGTCTTGACTTCTCTTTCCTCTCCTCTCCGTGCAGCTCTTTGATTGTAATGGGAAGTCAGCTGTGAATAGTTGCGGACAGCGTCATCTACCAGTGTTCACCCTCTCAACCATGCTAGTTTTTGACTGCAACTTGTGTTTCCAGTACACAAGACCATCTTATTCCTCTTTAAATTTGTCATAATATAATAGTCCGATTGGAAGCAGACCAAGCCTCTTCCAGCTGTTTCTTCTGATACTCTCACACAGATATGCAGACTCTTTAATCTTGTCTTTCTCAAGAAAACTAGCAAACCCAAAATTTCCACTTACGTGTTCCAGCTTCCTTTATTTTCCTTAGACAGGAGTTACTCAGGCTTTCACTGAGTTGCTGTTCCTTCACTTATCTAGTTCCAAAAAAAAGCAAGATCATTTGGTTATTCTTTAATGAGTGGAGGTTATTAGACCACTGCTCAGAGTGCAAATACCTCAGCATACTACAGCAATGGGCTTGTCCAAGACACCATTGAATGCCAAAAAAAGAATTTCTGATATTTACTTGGAATAAAATATTTGCAGTACTAATTCCTAAGAATATGAACACTGTTCACAGAAAGAAGCTGAAGGCATATAGACAAAACAAAGCTGATTTTTTTTCTTTTTTTTCATACAGAAGAGACATTAATGACTTCCAGTTATTCAGTGTTTCACAACCAGCTCTCTCAAAAGCCTTAGCCAGAGGTTCAGCCTTTCTGACGCTGGGAGATTAGATGCCAACATCTGTCAAGGTACTTGTGTGGTCTAATGGGTAGATCAGGGAAAATTTTGCTAGTGTCCTGTTGGCCATGGGAACAGATACTTCACTGAAAAGAAAAGTAATTTGTCTCATGGATGAGAGAGTCCATGGATGTGTGCCCAGATTCTGCTGTTTTGTCATGTGCATAACAACATGCAGTGGTGAGAACTGCCTTGGCATGGAAAGGAAGAAGAGATGGTGTCAATTCTGCACAGCTTAGCAAACCCTCTCAGTCACTCTTCTGTCAACTATTTCTTTTGCTGCCAAGGAAGCTGAGGACACAGGTGGGCAGAAGGAAGTTATCACTGTGGTAGACTTTGGTTGTCATAGACATTTGCTCTCTTGCCTGGGAAGGCAATGTGCTAACCTGGGTCATAGAATCATAGACTCATAGAATCATCAGGGATTGGAAGGGACCCCAAAAGATCATCCAGTCCAATCCCCCTGCCACAGCAGGACACCAC
>VZRI01013654.1:0-13697 GCA_013397515.1 Upupa epops | reverse complement strand
CAGGTTTCAAACAACTCCAGAAAAGGAAACTCCACAAACCCCACCCCAGGCTGCCCCCTCCAGTGCCCCATCTCCCTCCCTTCTAGGGAGAAGAAGTTATAGAATTGGTCAAGACTGGAAGGGATCACAGGATCATCCAGTTCTAACCCCCCGGCCATGGGCAGGGACACCCCACCCTAGATCAGGCTGGCCAGAGCCTCATCCAGCCCGGTCTTAAACACCTCCAGGGATGGGGCCTGAGCAACACATTTTAGGCTCTCACGACTCTCATGGTGAAGAACTGCCTCCTCTCATCAAGCCTAAATCTACCCATGTCCAGCTTTGCTCCATTCCCCCTAGTCCTGCCACTACCTGAAATCCTAAAAAGACCCTCTCCATCTTTTTTGTAGCCCCCTTCTGATACTGGAAGGCCACAATAAGGTCATCTCAGAGCCTCCTCTTCTCCAGACTGAACAGCCCCAACTCTCTCAGTCTGGCCTCATAGTGTCCTTTGTCACAGTGCCAAATCTAATTGAAGGGATGGAAACTGGATGACACTGTATAATGTACTAGAATACTCCCTAGTTCTGACCTATGCCTATATTTTCCAAAATACTTAGAGAACTGCTTTTTTAAATACATTCTTTCTTTAGGTGTATTTGAGAAAAAACTATTTTTACACAAAATAAACCAAATCATTGTGATATTATACTGGAAAATACACTGTGAATTCAAAGAAGCTTCTTTCCATGTTAAGGCCCAGACTTAAATTGAAAAATAGGAGTGTAAAGTAACAAAGCTTCCAAAATGCTGGTTAACTTGTTAAGGCAGCACAACTGGCAAACTGCCTCCAGAGTTTCTCTACCTTCAAAGGTAATATAAAGAGTCCAGCTGGTTAATACTTTCAAAGAGGTCCAGTAGTTTCTATGATACTTCAATATAACTGACTTTTCTGTCCAGTTTCACATGTATGTCTGGCAATATCAAGGAAAAGATCCTCCTGGAGACTATGGAAAACCAGAAGGTAATTAGTGACAGCCAGCATGGCTTCATTATGCCTGACAAATTTGGTGGCCTTCTACAGCAGGGTTACAGCATTAGTAGATAAGGGTAGAACAACTGATGTACTCTACCTGAACTTGTGCAAGGCATTTGACACTGTCCCACATCACATTCTTGTCTCTAAAATGAGACAAGGATTGGTTTTTGGCAGATTGACCACTCAGTGGATAAGGAATTGTCTGGATGGTAACACTCAAAGAGTCATAATGAACAGCTTGATGTGCCAGTGCAGATTGCTTAGGAGTAGTATTGATCAGAGGGGTCTGTTTTGGGTTCAGTGTTGTTTAACATCTTTCTTGGCAACATAGACAGTGGCACTGAGTGCACCCTCAGCAAGTCTGGCAATGACACCAAGCTGTGTGATAGACTAGCTGCAGGGAAAGGACGACATCCAGAGGGACTTTGACAGCTTGAGAACTGAGCAGTGTAAACTGCATGAAATTCAACAAGTCCAAACACAAGGTTCTACATGTGGGTCAGGGCAATCACAAACAAAAATACATGCTGGGTAGTGAATAGATTGAAAGCAGCTCTGAGAAGAAGGACCTGGGAATGTTAGTAGATGAGAAGCTGTGCAGAAGGCAAAACATATCCTTGAGCTGTGTCAAAAGAAGTATGACCAGCAGGTCCCCAGAGATTATACCTTGACATATCTTGGACTGCCTATCTGAATCACAAGTACTGAGCTGAATTTCTTTGCCAAGAATATTCTATCAGTAATTACACAAGAGATCAGGTCGCAAGTGAATGCATGCCCATTTGAATTTCATGAAACTACTACCAACAAGTGAACAACTACTATGAATATAGTAGTATTATTGGAACTTAAGATTATTTATGCTAGGATGAAGTAGCTAGACAGTGAAGCTGTGATAGCTAAACTTGTCTAGCATATGCATCCTTGAAATCTTCTCAGAAGACCTTATTAAACAGATTACTGGTACGCAGAGGTTAGTCAAAGCGTACTGATATTCCATTTTGAATGCAGTATCCCTCTACCAGGCTTCACACGGACAACAAATGAAGTGCAGACACAGAGGCTGAGCAAGATAAACTCTAGAAGAAGATGGAACTGGTAAAAGATAAGCCAGAGTTTAAGGTGCAGACCCTCAGGAGGCTATTTCAAGTCATGAACTCTTCGTTCTATGTGTTCACTTCATTAGCTTAACAAAGTTTAACAAAGAAGCACACCATAGCTGAGCTGTGGTAGCAAATATCTCCTGGAAAGCGCATATGAAGTAACACAGAAACATCTACCTCAGTGTGTACATCTATCTGCAGGTGATGTGTGGCAGCTGAGAGGAAGGCAACTGGCCTTCTCTACTTGGGATAACAGTGGTGGTGGCCAGGACACATGATGTTTCCAATACTGTTGGATTCAGGGACAAAAAGGCAACTATGGAATTCTAGTCCAGAGATCTCACAAGTACTGATGTGAACCAGAGGAATACATTGTTTTCAAACAGAAGCACATAAATTACTCAAGGTGAAAAAAGCACAAAAGAGTTTGAAGTCACAATGCCAATCCTGCAAATGTATTGCTGCATCCCCAAGTGGAGAGCTAGACTTCAAAGCTAGAATTTAGATTGATTTCATGGATACACTCCTGAAGAGAGAATCAGGAACATTACTGATGACTCAAATCAGACCTCGCAGGGGACCAAGAGTTAGCATTTGATATCAAAAGAAGAGTACAAACCCAGGCACTGGGAAGCTTTGAAAAAAAATATGATATTGCATAGCTAATGCTAAACAAATGCAGACAACAAGGTATCATTGTGTATTTCCTTGAATAGAGAAAATGGGTGCAATGATTTCTTGGAATTATGCTTTACAGAGAAAAAAATGTAACTAATGTATTTGTTTGAACTAGCAGCCTTAGAGCATGACTGCTCAAAAGCATTCAAAGAACACATGTGGACCTTAATAGAGTACTTGAGAAACCAAAGGATTTAATTAAAGACACCACAGCCCTAAAATTCTACGACAATAAGCACAAAAGTAACTTGTTCATGGATGCGTCCCAAGAGAGTATTCACACAATGCTCCTTCAATAATGCAGTTGAAGCTGGAGACAAGTGGCTAATGCATCATGGCCACTAACAAAAACAGAATATAAATATGCTGAAAGAATGAAGAAGCCTTTGGCCTTAAGCCATGGCTATAAAAAAAATCTTTTATTTATGGGACACCAGTGTTCACTGAAACTGACCATAAACCACATACTGCTGTTGCCAAGATAGGCCTGACAAATACCTCCTGGAGAATAGGGATGTTGGGTTGTTTTCAGTTACAAATGTATGTTTTACAAGTTGAGTAAGCCTGCATTAGACTTGGTGGTTGCAGACAAACTCATGATCATTTTACTAAACTTCTAGACATAGATTATGGCTGTGCAAACCCTCCCATCAAAAATAAACAAATAAGCAAAATCATAAAGAAGTGGGTAATTGATTAGATATATTATTATATTATCTACACTTACAGTCAAAATGTGGTCCTCTGCCAGTACCACTAACAAGAATAACATGAAGGGTAATCCAGGCTTTGTAGCTGTGAGGGGACTGGTCTCTTGCAAAGGCGAGCTGGAGTGTGCTGTGTTTCAGAGAAGCAATTGCTGCTCTGTACTGGTGGTTTGCACTTAGGGCAGTGGCTAACAGAGCTCCAAACTCCATGTTTGTGAGTGATACCTAAATAGCCATGACCACTTACTTCACTGTACCATTTTGATTATTAAACAAAAAATATAAGTATGATACAGAATAATATTTATGACAGCTTTAACACAGGAGCATTTGCTGAGGTTAAAAATAGTTTTAATACTGATAATTCCTCTATGTGCAACTACACGCAGTGAAACCAGTCTTTAAGGGATGTTTCTTGAACATGTCAGCTAAATCTTAATTATCACACCTAATCTTTTTTTTCTGCTGTTTAAGTTCTAACATTACTCAATGTATTCATTGAAATACACTGCATACCTAACATTACTCAAATATGTATTCACATTTCAAAAGGACTTTTAATATTCACTGAAGAAAAATTCGAAAACTAAGTCAAATGGCACCATCTTTCTAACCATTCTGAAGAGGGCAAAAGCTATTGGTTCTTGTTCTTTCATTTCTAAATTAATAGAAATCAGAAAAAAATCCAGCTGGTAACACCTTATAGCCTGATCCCATGTGTCCTTCTATGGAGGGGAAAGCACGGGGCAACTTGGACTGCTATCTTGGGAGAATTTGGAGTGGGTTTAGAGCAGCTGATGGCTGAAGGGAACATTTTCTAACTGAGTGAGAATCTGGGCTGTACCAGAAGTTATGGACAAGTCATTATCCAAGATAAGATGCCATCAGACAGCAAGAGAGATCTGGAAAAGATCTACCTGTGAAATCAACAGTGGGTGAATATGTTCTCCCTTGTTTTGTTTTTGTGAATGTGAAGGTGAGGAAGAGTTTAAGATGCAAAGTCAAGTTTTTGTTTTGTTACGAAGCTTCAAAATTATTAGGCAAGATTTAGTTCATGCTGAAAGATAAGCTTATAGGATGTTTTGGTTTCAAAAATGCCTAATGGTTTGAGCCCATAGGAGTCAACATAGTCCAGTTGTATTTCCTTTCTCTGGAGTTCTATTATTCCTTTATATTTCTCAGTCTGTCTATTCTTCAATACAGATGCTTTTTTTCCCCTAGAGTATATTTCAAAGGGAAACAATAAAAAAAACCCCTCAATGAACATTCATTACACTGATTGATAAACTTAGAATTCTGCTTTCTATTATTCAGCTCAACTGGAGAGAGTAATTTATGATTTTTGTTCTACAAAAGAATGGGGAGAATGGATGTATTATGTTTACCCTTTCTTTCCATTCTGCCATTAGGTTATTTTGGCCTAAAATATGACCAACCATTGCTGTCACCCATTAACACATCAATATCTGAGACTAAAACACAAAACTGAATGCAAAATGGAGAAAGCTTTGTAGAAATGTCACAAAGATCCCCAGTCTCATATTAATAGTTGTGGGAAATAGACTTCTGGTCACCTGCAGGAAATGATAAAAGTTAACTCTTGTACTTCAGAGATAAACAGAAATCTTGAGATTTGTTCAGCCCTGAGTAGAGTGAAAGTTAAGCTGTGTTGCATAAACACTAAGACAGCAATGGAGCAGTAAGAAAACTCTGTGTGTATTCCTGTGCCTTGAATCCTCCATATCACTGCCATGAAAATATGACAAAACTAAAAAGAAACATAAGCTTTGCTTGCACTTACTCTGGCTCAAACTGAGAACACTGTAGAGGTTTAATTTATTACTACTGTTAACAGTAAATTTAGAAAATATTTTCATTAGTATTTCCTTGGGAAGGATCTACCTGCTGGCAGCACCTCAAAAGTTAAGTAAGAGTTATATACTAGACTCCTATTTTGTGTTCTCTGGGTAGAATTCCAAATTCCCTCTACTTTCACCTCCAAGGAGTCATTAGGATTTATCAGGTAAATACTCTGTAAAAAGCAGATTATAAACCTATAAATCCATTATACTTAACATTGATTTCAGAAGTGTTACTGAAGATTTATGCCTGTGTAATATTTATGCCATGGTAAGCTTTCTAAGGAAGACCTAAATTTTTCCTCAAGAGAAAATGGTCCTTACCATGTACCGTATTTCTTCTGTTCTACATGTTCTCACCTTCCATCATAATTAAGTATCTTACACTGATAACTGAGAAGGAAAATCAAGTTGAAGACTTCCCACTTGCTTTTTATTACTACATACCATCTACTAACATTACTTAGCATCATATTCTTATTTAATTTAGCTCATCTAACCCCTCTTTACTTTGCCTCCTTGACAAAAGCCTTTTTTCCCACTGCATTTTAATACCAAGAATATATGTGCTAAGTGGCATCCTCGTAAACTCCTCAAACAAAATTTCATCAGCTATTCATCAGCTATTTTCTGTTGTGTAACCAGACACTAATGCATACTTCTGTGCTGGAGAACCATTTTGAATCATGAGGCAGTGTTCACTGCAGGTAGGCTGAAGCCTGTGATATACTGTGAGAATTGCTTTATAATTCACAGGAGTCCCAGAAGCAGACCCTGGAGACTTTTGCTGCTGCTTTACAGACATTATTGTGAGACCTTATATTATGATTCGTGTCAAGGTAAAAACAATATCGCTCCTTGTCATTGTGGAAAATTATTGAACGAACAAAATAAACAGTGACACTCAGCAGGACAAATGGTAAACAGGATGGGGGGAGGCTGAGCAATCTAAGACCTGCAAAGTGTTGTGCAATGTATGGGGAGCTAATCACTGTTAATTAAGATTAGGCCAAGAACATTGTCTCCCACCTTATCTTTGGATCCGCGGTCTCACTAAGAAGTGGAGATGTGAACAAAGAGAAGACTGATATAGGAGATCCTTTGAAGTGATAATATGTATGAAATAAGGTATAAAACGTTGCTGCCTTTTACTGTAACTGTGCTTGTTGGTGGAGTGACTAACTCGCCATGCACCCAGCGCTGCTTGCTCATCCCTTATTACCACAACCAATAAATCTTTGTATTTTATCAAAGATTTGGGTGGTCTGTCAGATAATTTCTAACATTATCAAGCCCATTATTTCTTCCACAAAACATACGCATTTTATGCATTTTAACAATGTGAATACTCAAAATTAATGAAGAACTTAAAGGACATTTATTTACATACAACTAAATTATTTTTGTACAAATAAATACTTTACAAAAGATGTTTATTTATTATTTATTTACAGATTTTATACAGAACTATCAATCCTAAGCATCTAGGTAGTCTCAGACACATCTTAAATTGGGGGAGTTTTGTTTCACTTTTACAGTTACCTTTTCTAAGACTATTGTTTCTTGGGAGAGGAGACGGACCTCCACCTCAACTACTCTTTTCAGGTAGTTGTAAAAAGCACTAAGTTGAGAGAGCAATAAGCCTTTCAGCCTTCTTTTCTCCAGGATAAATAACCCCAGTCACACCTCACAAGATATGTGTTCTAGACTTCAGCAGCTTCATTGCTCTTCTTTGGACATACTCCACCATCTCAGTGTCCTTCTTGTAGCGAGGGATCTGAAAGTAAACATAGTATTCAAGGTATGACCTCACCAGGGTCAAGAACAGGGGATGACAATCACTACAATAGACATTCTGGCCACACTATTTCTAACAAAAATCAGGGTCCTGTTGGCCATCTTGACCATCTGAGCGCACCAGTGGCTCATATCCACCCACCTGTAAACCAATATCCCCAGGTTCTTTTCCACTGGCCAACTTTCCAGCCGCACTTCCCAAAACCTGTAACATTGCGTGAGGCTTTTGTGACCCTTGTTGCAAGACCCAGTACTTGGCCTTGTTGAATCTCATATAGTTGGCCTTGAACCACCATCCCAACTTATTCAGATCTTTTTGTAGACCCCTTCTACCCTTAAAGCAGATCAACACTCCCATCAAATTTGTTGTAATTGGCAAACTTACTACAAGTGCACTCAAGTCCTTCATGCAGATTATTGATAAAGATATTAAAGAGAACAGGCCAAGTACTGAGACCTGGGAAATGCCACTTGTCTCTGGCTGCCAACTGGATTTAAATCAAATCACCATCACTCTCTGGGCTCAGCTATTCAAACAGATTCTACCCAGCAAAGAGCACACTAATCCAAGCCATAAGCAGTCTATTTCTCCAGGATAATGTTGTGGAAAATGTGACAAAAACCATCTCATTTAGGTTCTGCTCTATAACACAGGGGTGTATTTGTGTGAACTTTCTTTATGTCACCCACAGACAACACAGAGTACACTCAGCCTCAAAATATTTCTATCCTCATGCGTTCAATGTAGTAACTTTCCATCTTCTCTCTCAAACTGAAATGAAAACTCTCATTTATTAGGAAGAAACACAAACACTGGACTCCCAATGTCTCCAGATGGTTTACCATTTGCACTGCAGGGTTATATGGAGAGAGAGCTAAATGTGACTGGTCGTGCTCCTCACAGAGTCGTCATTTTTCAAATTCCAGCTTGGTTTCCACAGGAAAACTTTTTGAAAAACATCCAGCAATTTGCTAGCTCATCTTTAAAACGATTCATTCTTTTTAAAAAACACTGGGTTTACATCCGAGCCCCTTCAATTTTTGATCCTACACGCAATAAGATGTGGACACAGAATGCTATTATTACCTTGGGCCATGCTACAGAGATTCTATCCTGTGCAGGTGTCCCAGAGGACTGAATTATTACAATGAAGGAGCTTTGTGTTTTGGCTGCCATTCCTACCTAGAAGCACATACAGCTTAAATTAGTATTCAGTTATTAACAGATATTCAGTTACACGGTCATGGTCTTGATGAAGAATAATACCCAGCAACATGTATGGTAGTGAACCTGCACACACCTGCACAATAACAAGACAGAATGGCTTTAAGCTCACTCCAGTTCTGATTTAGACATGTTACTCAATCTGTGCAATGTCATAATGTTTGGATTTGCTCTATAGCACTTTCTAATTATCTACACACTGTTTCACTCCAGTTAGTGATAGTGTACTTTTCTCTGATACAGTGATGGGCTTTTGGACTGCACAATATACTAGCTATACTATAAGTCTACTGTGCTGTGGTATCTGATACAGTAACTAATAAAATGACTCAAAAGTTTATTAAGGAAATGCAAGGCAATAAATTAGAGATACAACCAAAAGCAGCATGTGTGGGGCATTGACCTCTTTTCATAGAATCATTAGGGATCGGAAGAGACCTCGAAAGATCATCCAGTCCATTCCCCCTGCCATAGCAGGATCACCTACACCAAGTTGCACAGGAACACGTCTAGGCAGGTCTTGAACGCCTCCACAGAAGGATACTCCACAACCCTCCTGGGCAGCTTATTCCAATGCTCCATTACCCTCACTGGGAAGAAGTCTCTTCTGATATGGTACCTCCTATGTTCCAGCTTGCACCCACTGCCCCTTGTCCTACCACCAGATGACCTTGAGAAGAGCCTGGCTCCATTTTCCTGACACCCACCCCTCACATATTTATATATATTAATGAAGTCACCCCTCAGGCTCCTCTTCTCCAAGCTAAAGAGACCTTTGCAATAGTCATATTTCTGTAGATTACAACTCTCCCGCGGTTCTCAAGGTTTGACGTAAAGTGTATGTGTAAAGAGCCACAACAATGCAGCTGCCTCTGTCCCACTGGGTAGTGACCAACTAGAAAAAAAATAGAAAAGTGGGACAAACCATTTGAAAGGTTTAGGACTGGTTCTAGGTTAGGCAAAAATAGATTTTTGCATCCCCTTGCTTTCCTTTTGTTCCCCAAAATAATATATGCTTTGTTTTAGACTGTGGGGGAGGGGAAAGTGCCCCTCACCCCAGATGGCTTCTCTCCCTCTCAGGGAAGCTGGATCCATTGTCTGCAAATGCCCCATTTGAGTGGACTAAACAAAAGGTCTCAAGCAGGAGCCATAGAGATGGCTCAGAGATGACAACGAGGTTTCCAGAGCGGACTGTGACTTTGTGAGTTTGCAACTGGTTTAGAGAGGGGTTGTGGTGGGCTTCTTCTTTGAGGGTTCCTCTTTACCCTGCACCCCAACAAAAGACTATACTCAGGAATGAGCTCTCTCTTTTTCTCTCTACCCCTTTCCCCTTCCCAGACCCCTGAGGGGTGACGACATGTCTGGGTGCCCCAACCCGGAGGGGCCACAGCCCACCCTGCTCACCGGGACTGGGATGCTGCAAGGACCCCGCTGTCCACCCAGAGCCAGGTGTGGCGGACTGGAACCGGGACATGTGGTACCAGGACACTCTATCCCCTGTCTATAACTGGATAGTTTCATGTCATGCCAGAGCGTGCACCTCCAAACTGCGCTGGCAGAAAGCCCTTTAACCATACATGTGTTGAAGCAGGGGGCTGCAGAGAGAAACCACTAACGCTCATACGTCCCTGTGTCAAGCCAAGCAGTTACACTGATTGTTGTAAGCCTGGAGACGCAAAAGTGGTGAGCTAACAGAGAGAGGAAAAAGCCCTGAAAGCCCGAGATACTGGAGGAGGAGGAAGTTCCCTAGTGGCTTGCTGGTGCATCTGCCATTGTGTGCTCGCTGTATGGCCAGGACATACAGCCTCTGTCATCCTGATTCACAAAGCAGCAGGAGAAAGAGCTGTTGTCACACCTTGCTGCTGAGAAAAATCTCTAGCACTGGGAATATGGAGCCTGGAAGGGCATATGCAGAACTGGAAGCAGGCATATGCAAGCCTGGAAGGGCTTGGCAGAACTGCACGCGCAAGGCAAGCTGAAGATTTGTAACTCTTAAACCTTTGGCAGAATGTTGGGAAATTGGGGTTTGAGGTGTCCTAGGGGCCGGTTTCCCCTTGTTAACTGCTGTTGCATTGTGCTGTGTGTGTCCCTTTCCCCAGGAGATCCAACCTGAAGCCAAAGACAATGACAGAATGCTTTGTCCATTTCTTTTTCTAAGAATGTGTGTACTGGCATTGTGATGGAGTTTCTGTTTTGTTTGTGTCACCTGCTTGGGCTTCTTCTGCTTTTTGTGCTGAGAGAGAGAGAGAGCATTCGATAAATTAATTTGTTTCCAGAAGCTGTTTTCTCTTGCCTGGTAGATTCTATCTGAGACTCCTCGAGACCTGGCTGCTTTTCCATTTTTGGAATGTTCCTAACTTGGGACAGGACTATAAAAATTTAAACAGTGTTTCTGGTTTTTTTGATGATGCCCTGATTACAGCAGATGTGGTGCTGGCTGTGTATATCTCCTGTCAGAGCAGGAGTGCAATTTCTAGTGGAGGTTGTAAGTGCGTAAGACAGCTGGGACTGTGCTGATACAGCATCTCATAACTCCAGCTTTCATCTGTGAATCTGAAATTTTGTGGTTAAAACCTGCCTTTTGTCTCCTATTCAAACAAAATCGTGTCATTTCTGGCTTATTTTGTATTCACTGTCTGCATGCTCATTATTTTGTTTAAGTTATTCAAACAAACTGGACTGTTTGATGATGCACAAAATAATTGTGAAAATATTCCAGAGCAGTATTATCCTTGTTTCATGTATTCATATGTTTGTTGGCAATTTTGTTCCTTGTAAACTCACGAGCTAAAGGCAGCCGTGGGTACTTAGTTCAGGTCCCTAATAAAGGAATGAGGCAAATAACAACCTTTTTGAAGTTTCAGCCTCTGGCAAGGCTCACACAGTCTGGTTTCACCTCGTTTAAAAGGTTTAATGAGACATGGGTCTTGAGTGCGAATGTTTATGCGAAGAGAAAAGAAGGGCTGTCAAGGCCTGGGAAGGAGGAGACTGTGAGAAACAAAGACGAGGCTTTGTCAGATAAACTCGGTTATCCATTACCTACCTGGGTCCCCACATATAAAATAGGTGTTGTGAGAGGAAAGCAAATATGTGAAATGTGCCTCCAAGATCTTCTGTTTTCTGTGACCAGAAAGCAATACCTCTCATAACTAACTTTCCCATGCTTATACAAATTTTATATTTTGACCCAGAAAGAGTTTGTTCAGAGCAAATAATATGCTGTTTTCCAGCAGCAGCTAAGGCAGTAGCCTTACTGGTCCTGAAAGACCAGACCTGAAAGGGCTTAAAGGATATAGAGTCTGCACAAGCGATTGCAGGGAGCAGCAATGCTCTGCATGGAAAAAGAAGGTGGTAGTTGGAGGGCAAGAAACAACCGGAGTGCCCATAGAAAGATACCCCATAGAAATTAATTCAAGCACTATGAGGGCTTTAGTATGCTGACTTTAGGTTATCCATGCACGGAACTTGTTTAGGGAGTATTTTATAATCCTAATCAACAGTACACTGCCTCAAAATTTGCTCAGCCATTTATCCACCACCTTCTCTACTGCATTTCAGCTTTAGATAAATTTTTCCAGTTCCTGTTCCAGTCCACAGTATAATAACATCAACTACCTCTTAAAACCAAAAAACCAGTGACTCAAAAGGACAATTACTTATCTCCTAATACTGATACTCTTCTTCAGTTGTGGTATTTAGGATGATCACATATCTAGCCAATGACTAATGCTGCCTCTGCCAGTTATAAATCTGTTCCTCCTCTTGATCTGCAGGCATTTCTTTCTACCAGATACTTCTCGGAACTATTTTCTACCACTTCAAAGCAGAGAACTGAAATGTGTTTAAAAATTGTTTTCCTTCCAAGTCATTAATATGATGATACCTTTGATTTCATTAAGTTGTACTAACAAAAGTTGTGAATCTTGTGCTATGAATGTTAAGGAGACATTTCTTAAGTCCTGGGAAGGAGACTCAGCTCTGTAATGCCAGATCAGAGCAGAAATTCATGATCCCAAAACAGATGCAGTGTAGTATTGCAAACACTACCGTAAACTTGAGCATGATAGCTCCAGCTGGAGCAGCAAGGAAAAACAGATATTTACTTCGCATTATTCATTACCAGGGATCTTGTGAGACAAGTAACTAATAATGTGACTTTTAGTGTCCCTTTTAATCACAGTCTTCTAGAATGTAGTCAGCGCTTGAAAATACTTTCAGAACAGTTCTTTTATCTTACAGGCTACAAGCGAACTATTAGTTGTAAACATTGAATATATTCAGAGCTCAGTGTCCTATACATTGTTTATTTCTGTGCTCCAACTAGTTAAACACCTAGTTCCCAGGTGTTTAACTCATAATTCTGAACTGGAATTCTACTTTGTATCTTGGGTCTATAGTATTTGCTTAACTTTAGGTGTTCCAGATTAGAGTTTTGAAATTAATTTTATTGGCTACTGTGAGTGGAATCAAGAGATGTAAAACCATTTTGAACAATATAAAAAATGTGAATAATTCTTCAGATAATCTTCACAATGAATTTTTAAACAATTTCTGTGAAAAATAAGGGAAACTATGCTTGCAAAAACTTTTTAATAAATAGGATGTACTAACAAGCTTGACTCTATCTTAAAATTTTTTGCAAGATGATATATCTATGAGCTTATAAATACTGCAATTAACACAATAATTTCACATATATATTTTCTGTAAATCTGCTAAGATGGTCATCAGTTGGCAAAACATTTGTAAAAAGGTGTCACATTTTTCAAAAATCTAACATTAGTTTTGCAGTAAATACTGAAAACAGCATCTATTTTAGAAGAATAATGAGGATTTCCAACTTCACCTGAGAAAGAGAGCTCCTAGTGCACAAGTCACAGAATGTATCTCTGGAAACAGGTGTTTTGATCTCTACCATCCATCAAAAATATATTCTTCATGATACCAATACCTGATATCTCCTTATCCCCAGCTGCACTCTTCTTCTTGCTTATAAGGACGCAATGAGGCACCCCTAGCCAGCTTACCTCCAAATTTCCAGTAAGTTTACTTCATCTATTAAGAAATCCATTTCCTATTCAGGGGATTTCATTCATGCATCTTAGTAATGGTATCAGGATTTCCTTACTGTTTCCTGGAAGCAGAAGTTCACCAAGTCTTCTACAATTTAATAATGTTATTCGTATTTGGTATCAGACAGCAGAGGCTTCTGCTGATGCACTTCAACCCCTCTTTACCTCATTTTGAAAATTATTATTTGAACTCCATACTAAGGAGAGTTTGGACATTGGGTACAAGCTGGAACACAGG
>VZRI01013652.1:99085-124375 GCA_013397515.1 Upupa epops | reverse complement strand
GACCTGAGTGGGTGAAAACAAATATATATATTGTCTTGGTTTAGCACAACTGGCACAAATTTGTTGCACCTATGGTTAACTGCTGCTTTTCTCTGCTGGTAATTTTGCAGTCATATACAAGTGAGGATGGAAGAATACAACAGTATTATGAAGCAAGACAGTGGACTAGTTAGGAGTGCAACACTGATCATTCACCATCCTAGATAAGATTCAGGAAGCCTCGATACCAGTATTATGTTGATCAACCTGGCTACCACCATGGACTACAGTGCTGACATTCAACCCACAGCTCTTCCCTACTCCTGTGCCAAGGAGGGTCCTGAGTGCATTTTTCAGGACAAGTAAATATACTGGATGGGCAGTGGCTGGGACTATCGGTGTACATTATATGTAGCTAGTCACAATCATACTGCCCTATGAAGTGTTAATGAGATCCATGTAATTTTCACTTCTTCCTTTCAGACATACCTTGTTCTGCCTGTAAATTTCCCAAACCATCCTGCCAATATGCCTTAATCAACAATAATTATGCATTTGCTGATGGAGGTCAAAGGTTGCCCTTGAGTCCCAAGATAAAACCTAATTTTTTTCCTGCTATCTGGCAAACAATTTTCCTAAGGTTCTTCAGTGACTGAGAGGCCCAGTTCCAAGTAATTAAAAGTGCCAAGAGGCACTTGAGGGAGTATACAGAGACAGTGGCTAGATCAGAAAGGAAATGCCCTGCAAAGACATAGCAGATTGAGAATAGAATTGTTGAGGAAGCAAAATTTGCACCAGTTATGCAGATGCAGCTGAGAATATATTCTCTGTAGACACAAAGATAGACAATACATACATGCATGTATATACAGCTGATCACAGTAATCAGTGCAGACAGACGCAACCATTACTCACACAAATAGAAACAACATCACACAAACAGAAAGAGTCTTAAATACAGCTTTTCTGTGGCTGAACAGTATGAGGGTTCAATGTGGAAAATATAAGTATACATTTGTGTAACATATGTCCTTTCCAAACCTGTGCTTAGACATGAAGTCTAACCAGTACCTGCCTCTGGGTCCTAGTCACCACTTTCGCTGGCACCTGGACCAATAAGCTCCCAAGTCCTACAGCCTGACTGTATGCTGTATGTGCACACATATACACTGCTTCTCCAATAGGTGTACGAGACTCCTCTGCTCTGTCTGGTTGGTACTTCCCACTGATCTTGCTATTTGACACACATCTGGAACCCAGGTCACTTCACTTATCTGCCAGCTAGTCAGTCTTTATATTCACTAGTGATTATACACACTGACATACCCTCTGCCCCAGCTACTGTCATGGTGAACATATGGCCACTTTTGTGGCCCCTTCTGCTCTGATGCTTCAGTTCACTTACTCTGATCTCTCCAGCTATTGCTATCTATGTTCTGACTCCAGTTCTTAGTGCTTATACCTCCACACACAGAATACACGCACACAGAATAGACAATCCATCCCTCGGGGAAATAACTTAGATAAAGAATTTAGTAAGACGTGGTGTGGTGGTTTGGCACTGGCTGGAGGTCAAAGCTGCTTTATCATTTCCTCCTTTTAGATGGACAGGGAAAAGAAAAACATAATGAGAGGCTAACATGTAAAGACAAGAGTTTAATAAAGCAAAAATAAAAGCCATGTGCAGAGGCAAAGGTAAATAATAAATATTATTCTCTGCTTCTCATCAGCAGGTGATGTTTAGCCGCTGTTCTAGAAAGCAGGGCTCTGATATGCATGGTGGTTGCTCCAGAGGAAAAAAGCCTTCAGTGATTACTCTCTCACTTCTACCTTTCCCCTTGCTTTTGTATCTGGGCTGATATCATTTGGTATTGAATATCTCTTTGGTCAGTTTGGGTTAGTTGGCCTGGCCCACCCTCTGCCTACTGTTGGGAAGAATGCTAGGAAAGAAAAAGCTCCAAAGCCTTGGTGCTGTGTGAGCAGCAGTAGCCAAAACACTGGTGTGCTACCAACACCCCTCCAGCTACCACTAGCATGATGAGAAATGTCATGGGGAGGATCAACTCCATCCCAGCTAAACCAAATACATGTTGATACACTGAGTAAAGCATAATAAGACATAGTCATATAAACATTACACCTGCAATCTCTTTTCCCATGACTGATCTATTTTATAACTTTATTCCTCTATTTTCTTATATCTAGTTTTCCCCAAATCTGGTAGCTCAGTTTCTGATTTAGAAAGTACAAATGTACCTGACTTTATCTTACTTTTTTTGTTTTTTTTGGCTTTCCCTCATTTCTTCTTTGATCTTTGATGAAAACAGACTGAAGGACTTATACTTGTTTGAATTGAGCGTCAAAAAGGCTGCAAATGTAGCTACTTTCAGAAGGCAGCAACATGAAATGCAACTCCTAAGAGACACACTAGAGGTCTTGAGTTATGTCTTCCAAATTGTTTATAGAGAGTGCAATCAATTTTTTTTTTTTATTCTTAAGGGAGTGGCTCCCATCTCTCTAGCTAATTCTCTCTTAGCTCACAATGCGCAGTGACACACTGTTCTGGGACAGCTGATGCACCATGCTGACTGTTTTGCTTGCTCTTTTACTAGGTGAGAGACAACAGATCCATCTGTAGCATGCCTTTTATGCAGGGCATGATGTGATGGTGTGAGGTAAAGGACCCTTTTTGGCCATTATCTCCTTCCTTTCTGTTTTTCTCTCTCATTCATTCAGGTTCTGGGGTTGGATATCTTATCACACAGAGGCCAGAAGTAACCCTTAAGAGCACTGGAGAGAATGTAGTCATCACCTGCTATCAGAATTATTCAAGACTTGCCTATATGTTCTGGTACCAGCAGCCTCCAAGAAACGTTCTGAAGTTAATAGCCAGTACTTCTACATGGATGCAGAACTCTTATGAGGAAGGTTACAGTGAGACCAAGTTTGAGATAAGCAAAGACAACTATCTCTCTGTGATGACTATCAAGAATGTGACTTCCAAGGACGCAGCCACATATTTCTGTGCTGCAAGTGATCGCACAGTGCAGCAAAGGGGTTGAGCGCTAGGATAAAATCTCTGCTTTGCCTGAGTAAGAGATGACATCTCTGAAAAATGTGACAGACTGAGGAGGAGCAGAGAAAGAGAAGAAGGAAGAAGTGGGGGAATAGATCCTGAACGTTTCTAGGGGAAGAAGGAGAGAAAAAGCAGTGCAGTACCATTGAGCTTCAAAGACAAAAAGCCTTCAGAAATGCAAACCCATAGGTTCTCTAAGAATGGAGGCACTGCTGATGTGGTTAGTTAGTGAATACTTCATACTGATGCTACAGAAGCACACCTATATTGTGGGCCAGTAGTTCCCCATGAACCCAAGCAGTTCAGCATGGCTCCAAGAAAAGAGTACAAATCAGAAAGAGAATTCAAGGTTCTTCCACATACTAATGATCCATCCAAAGACAGAGGTGACTGATGTGGGAGGAGACCCCAGCCTCTGATTATGAATATAAAGAGAATGACACCAGTACAGGTGAGAGGAAATGTAACCACAGGACCAAGCATTCCTTCCATTGTGGGAGGGACAGGCTTTTGCAGTTTTACATGTAAGTGTGTGCATGGTACCACTTTTATTCAGCTGCTCTGTATACAACAGTGTATGTAAACAGTATATAACATACATAGTATATGAAATATACTCTTGAATAGCAGGTTCCCTATCTTCCTGACCACAAAAATGCACTCAGTTCTGAGCTGGACCAAGCGAGGACTTCATTTTTTGTTTCAGAAAAAGGGCAACAGCATGTAAAAGAAAATAAAAAGGTTCTTTAAGAAAGTGTGGTTACACACTTGTATATTTTGGTCTTCTGTCTTTAGGTATGTCTTTGACAGTCTGTGTACCATTGAGCACAGACCAATTGTTTCGAATTAGTCATATGGAAGAAACAGCCTGGCTCCATCCTCCTGACACCCACCCCTCACATATTTACAGACATGAATGAGGTCACCCCTCAGCCTCCTCTTCTCCAAGCTAAAGAGACCCAGCTCCCTCAGCCTTTCCCCATAAGGGAACTGTTCTACTTCCTTCGTCATCTTTGTTGCTTTACGCTGGATACCCTCCAGCAGCTCTGTGTCTTTCTGGAACTGAGGGGCCCAGAACTGGACATAATATTCCAGATGCAGTCTCACTAGTGCAGAGTAGAGGGGGAAAATAACCTCTCTTATTCTGCTAACCATCCCCCTTCTGATCACTCCCAGAATGTTGCTGGCCCTCTTGCCCACAGGAGCACATTGCTGGCTCATAGTCATCCTGCTGTCCACTAGGACCCCCAGGTCCCTTTCTCCTACTGCTCTCCAACACATCAGTCCCCAACCTATCCTGGTACCAGGGGTTGTTCTTGCCCATATGCAAGACTCTACACTTACCCTTGTTGTACCTCACTAAGTTTCTCTCTGCCCAGCCCTCTAGCCTGTCCAGGTCTCACTGAATGGCAGCACAGTCTGCTGGAGTGTTGGTGACACCACCCAGCTTTGTTATCAGCAAACTTGTTGACAGTGCACCCTAATCCCCCACTAGATATAGGCCTCCAACTAGACTCTATCCCATTAACCACCACTCTTCGGCTTTTATCCTGCATCCAGTTCACAATCACCCTCACTACCCAATCATCCAGTCCACACTGCCTCAGTCTGGCTGTGAGGATGCTATTTGAAGCCATACTGACTGTCCCTAAAGATCCTCTTGTCGCTGATGTGCCTAAAGACAGCATCCAGGACAAATTGTTCCATACCCTTTCCTGGGATGGAGGTGAGGCTAACTGGTCTATAGCTACCTGGGTCCTCCTTTTTACCCTTTTTGAAGATTGAAGTGACATTTGCCAACCTCCAGTCTTTTGGGCACCTCTCCTGATCCCCATGACTTAGAAAAGATTACGGAGAGTTCTTTGCAACAAAGGCATGTTGCTGGCTTCTGTTCAACTTGGTGTCGTCCATACTCCCAGGACACTTTCTGCAAATCTGCTTTCCAGGTGTTCAGCACCCCAGCATATAATCATTCATGGGATTAGTCCTTCTGAATGGTAGCATGGCCCTGTGATGTGCCTGACAATCTTCCCAGTTTGGCATGGTCTAGAAAGTTGCTGAGAGTATAGTTTAATCCATCATCTGGCTCATTGAGAAAAATGTTAAAAAAAGATGTTTTCCAGCACAGCTGCTGTTTCTCAGGCCTCCTGAGACAAGAACTGACTCAGAACATGAATAAGAGAACAGTTAACTTTTACTTAGTCATTCTATATAGGTGTTGGGTTAGGGGCCAAAGATGAACATTTTGGAAACAATATTGTTTGTTAGTGGAACAACTTAGGCACAAATCACTGACATTGAACAAGCAGAAGAGAAAGAAAAGAAGGGAAGGAAATAGAGGAAATAAAACGGTATAGCATGTCTTCATAGGAATGTGCATTGGGACTGACTAGGATGGTGTTAACTTTCCCCATAGCAGCCCTCATAGTGTTGATCTTTGTATTTGTGGCTAGAAAGGCAGTGATGACACACCAGTGTTTTGCGTACTGCTGAGCAGTGCTTGCACAGCATCAGGGTTGTGTTTCTACCCCCAAGTCATGCTGCAAATGCATGGGGCTGGAGGTGGGCAAGAGATTGAGTGGGGACATAGCCAATCTGACCAAAGCAATTTTCCACATCCTTTGATGTTTATTCTGTGAATTCTATAAATATGCTGTGCTTGGTAATAAAAAGCTAAGAGAAAGGGCAAGGAGAGATGACATTAATTATAAAGGATTTTGTCTTTCAGAGCAACTGAGAACCTACCTGCCAGGACAGGGCTGAATATTGCCTGTGGATGGGAAGTAGAGAATAAGTCTTTTTGTTTCCCTTTGCTTCTGCATGCAGTCTTTGCTTTTTCCTTATTAATCTGCCTTACTGTCAACCCATGTATTGTTTTTCATCATATTTTCTCCACAGTTTGACCCATGAAATCTCCTGTGACAAATACAAAATAAAACTCAAGTAACTGACATTGCTCTCTTCTCTTGCTGTCACTGATTTGAATTAATGGCTTAACAAAGCCTTTCCTTTTGACAGGATAGAGATGAACAAAATGGGACAAGACTGGTCTCTGCTGGCTTGTCTTGGAAATTGCCATATGAACAGACCCTGAGGAGATGGTAGCACCACATAGAAATATTCCTTCAAAATTAATACAGAGATACTGTGTTGGTTATTTTTTAAATGAAAATACCATATGGAAGAGAGTCTGCTAATGACAGTGATGACATTAATGCAGTTGTGGACTGGAGAAGGAGACAGTATTATCTTAAATGAATATTCATAGAATGGTTTTAGATCCTAGAAAAAACAGTGCTGAGAGCTGAGGCAGACTAGGACCAAGGCAGGCAAATAATGTTGTTATTATTTGTTGTTAATATTTAGGACAGTTGTTAATATTTAATGTTAATGTTGTTAATATTTAGGACAGTCAGGCAAATAAAATCCTACCTGTAGAATTCAGTCTAAACAAAGATAAATGTCAGTAGTCATTCCCATAACTAGTGACTTCAGCACACAGTTTTGCTGTCATAGAAAAGGGTAACACACCCAGGATCACCTGTCCAGTATCTTGCCTTCTGGAGTCCTATGTATTGGTAATAGATGTTTCATCTTAGTCAGTTTCTCATTTCCTTTCCTGGGACACTATCAGCTGTTCCCAGATGGCCAAGCTGTATCAGAAAAGATTGATTCTTCTGCAATATCTGAAAACAAGAGAAAATGGGTCATGATTTCACTAGTAGAATTACCTTGTTTCAAGGGATTGTATACTTACAATCTGTGTTAGTATGTCAAGACAGACCAAAGTAAAACCATTAAGAGTAATGTGGACACATTTACTGCAGGAATTGGTCAGATTGCTGACTATGTGTTGACCTTTTATGTGAGAAGACTAGGCCAGGATGGACTTCATATGCCACAAACCTAAACAGGTTTATTCACTTGCCTGTCTTTCCCTATATTGCCTCAGCATGTGCTGGTACACATTGTCTCACTGGTACAGACTATTCCCTTTTGGGAGATACATCATACTTGGAAAAACCTGTGGGGTGGAAAAAGTACAGTTGTGTGTCTCCATTTAGTTAGGTGTAAGAGTGGGAGGTAAAAGTATCTTGTTACCTGCCACGTTCAGTTCCTACCTCCTTCAGAAATCTTCCAAAATGAAGTCATGTTTGTAGTCCTAGATGAAACCTTTTCGTAACTAGGGTCACATGCACTTGGGCAAAACTTGTCTTTCTGCTTCCAGTAAGGTATCAGTCAGAGTAATACAAACTTATGAGTGCAGCATCCTACTTTTCTCCCTTTCAGAGCAATTGTGACAAGTACAGCACAGACCAAAGAAGATATTGATAACCAGGCCAAGGCACAACCAGAAACACCAGTCTGTATTAAGCAAATTTCTCTCAATGGACACCAATTACTATGGGATTGAGGTCTGTTTGTCATCTTGGGGCAGAGAAGAAAAAGAGCTGGAAGGAGAATGAATACTGTCATGAAGCTACCAAGCATAAACCCCCTGCATTTTAAAACAGATAATAAAAGAAAAAAAACCCAAACCAACACATTTTTGTCTATAGGAAAAAAAGGTCAGGATTGTGAATTCAAGGATAAAGGATACATGTAATTGAACTATCGCACAGAAACTGCCGTGGCAGAGGAAGGATGTGGCCTAGTGGTTACCAAGGCAATCTTTCATGGTGATTGTGTGACAAAAATGGGAGGGCGGAGCCATAGGTGTGATTGTTTTTGTACCAGGTTGTATCATTGTGGGGACAGGGGAACCACAATGATACATTCCCCAGGAGCCCTTTACAAAAACTCCTGTGTGCTTAAGCCTTGCGGGAGCATGCATTAAGACACCTACAGAGAATTCTGCAGCACAGCAGACATGTTCTGTCTTGATTTTTCTTGAAAAACCTTGTATTTCAGGACGTGCTTTCATCATCTGAGAATCGAACCTGCCCTCTCTGGAAAGCAAGCCAGGAGACTGAGAAATTGAAATAATTTTCAACAAACCACATTGACTGCAGATGCACCTAAAACTTACTGGAGTATGTGAAGAAGAGAGTTAGTATTTTTTCCTAATGTGATGTTTGCAACAGACCACAAAAGGTTTCTTCATTAATGAGATAAACGTGTTAGAAAAATAATTCTGACATGTAGCAGTATCTCTCAGGTGTGCTATTTAAAATATTTTGGAGGTTTCTCTCTTAAATGAGTCTTTAGCTTTCACTGTCTGACATACCTGTGAGCACAAAGGTTTTCTGCAATCATTCTCTGCACTGTCTCACTGCAGTTGTCACTTATGGATATCAAGGGTTTGTCTGAGACCAGCCAACTGCTTCTTCCGGACTTTATCAGAAAAGTGAATGAAATCCTGAAAGTCTATGGCTAGCCTGCCACTGGAGGGAAAACAAACAGATTCAGTTTTACTCAGTGCCACAAAGGTGAACGACCTGCATGAACATGCATGTGACTATGGCAACATAAAGCATGTATTATTTTATTATTAACTTCACAAGTTACACAAAGGAAGACTTCGCAATGCTTACAGTACAAGACTGACAGTAAGAAAGCTCTATTAGAGGGATTATATTTTTAAGGCATAGCCTCTACCATTTTGAGTATGCCTGTGTAGTTTTACTTGAGGTAAAATGTAGAAAAGAAAAATAATTCAAGCTGGCTTTCTGCCAAAGCCCTTCAGATAGAGATTGTGGGATCATTGGGATTCCAGATAAACCCTGCTTACCAAAGTCACTTGCAGTGCATCCCTTTGCTTGGCTTACTATACAACTGTTTGTTACTGTGTCTGTAAATATGGCTTTTGGCAGTGGCACAAAACTTACAGTAATAGGTAAGAATTTCTTTTTGTTTTATCTTTGAAATCACTTAATATCCCAGGTCTTCTCTTTAGAGAACTTTATTTCAATATTGTTCTCTTTTTCACTATTAAATTGGTATTTTCCTGCTGTGCTAGTAATACAGTCTACTTTGGGGAACAGGCTAAGTTTAGTAGTTTAGATCGGGACAGACATTTCACCTTGGAGAACTGAATTAATGCATTTTCAGTGAATAAAAAGTTGTCTATAGAAAGAATTAGGATAAGGAATGACTTAAAAAATATGTGCATATCAGAAGTATATTGTCTTCATAAATTAACAGCTGCAAAAATCACCATTCCCCGTAAGTACAACTATTCTCCACAATGCTCCTGGTTAATTTCAAGTAAAAGTAGCTCTCAGGGAATGTTCATCTCTGCACTGTGCTTCTGGATTTGGAGGACTACAAATCCAGGGATAAACAAGGCTGCTTCTAAGGCTCTAATAAATGATGGTATTCTCTTCCATTGTATTACTCTTGGAGTCAAAATAAGTGATGTCAGAGGCTTTTGTCCCACAAGCGTTCTACTGCAGAGTAAAATAATTACAGGTGATAAAATTCACACTCCATATGAAAAACTGAGTGCTAAGTATGGTTTTTGAAATCTAGTGTGAATAGCGCCTGAGCTGGTGAAAATCAATACACTGACCTCTCACTCTGTATAGTAATTATGCAGCTAACTTTAATAATCATAGCTAAGAGGAGAGAGAGAATAAAAGCAGAGACTTCCTTTGAAGAAAGGAGAAATGGAGGGATATTTAGGGATTGTTACAATTAAAAGAGTAGACTAGGGTCCTGTGTTATATATTACAAATTATTCTGTATGTAAATAAAAACCAATGGAAGATTATTTTACAAGAGATGACTATTTGTGATGCTAAAAAGAAATGCCGAAACTCAGGCTTCTTAGTTGAAAATAAGCAAAAAACATTATTCTGCATACAAGAAATATTTCCAAATAGCACACCTGGGTAAACAGGCACATGTCCTCTAAAGAAATTCTTAAAGCTGTAACAACCTATTAACCTAAGCCTGAAGCAAAAGGGCTCTAGAAGAGTTGTTTCTGGGTTAAACTCACCTGGTCAGACAAACAGGTGTGGTGGCGTTCCTTTACAGACCTTCCTTTTTTAGGGGACCATAAATTAATGAATGTTGTATTTTTTCTGTGGCTGGTAAGGAGGAAGGGTTAGTTTGCAGGTTTGGCTCTGAACGCTGAGAGTAGAGGAGAGGTTTTCTTGCAGCTGCAAAGCACTGTGAATAATGAAAGGCTGTTCTTTGGAAGTGGAACAAAACTCACAGTCATAGGTAAGACAGAAATGTGATCTTTGTGGTAAATGCGACACTTGTTTAAGAGCTTTCTTAATTAGTGGCAGAAAAAATGTTAGCTTTTTATGCAGCCATGAGGACAGTACTAGTGCTTTACTGCTTGCTTATTAAAATGAGATATGTTAATATGGAAGTGTAGGATCTGCAGGCAGAAATTTTGAAATCCTTGTATCTCTTGCCTTTGTCTTCCCTTACTGGGAGCTTCATGGAGGAAGGAAGGTAAGAAACAGTTCTTTGTCCATTCACCATAAAAATATTACAGAGGGAGGGAATGAAAGATTTTGCTTTGGTCCGTATGTTTTTGCAGTTTATCTATGCAACAATCAAGCAACAGTTCAGACATAGATTCTGGATCCTTGTGTCAAGCAGGGAAGGAATAGTCTTGCTGGTACTTCACTCTGTTCTACATAGATGGTGGGAAGGCTGCTTAAAATTACTTCGGGACTCTGACTTCCTCTAATATTCCTCTTTTTGACTTTCTCTAAAAGGTCTCTATTGTTCTTGTCTTAGTTCATTTCTCTCTTTTTTCTTTCTCTGTCTTCTCCCCTCCTAGGAAAGGGTTTAACACCACCTATATCAGAGCATTTTGGAATCACAGGGCAAAATAATCTTCTCAGTTAGCTACTGCCACATCTGATAGCAAACTGTATATATACACACACACATGGGTGCCATTTTAAGTCATCATTGTAACCAGGTGTCTGGCCAGAAGAGCATAATGACACCATGAGTTTTAGACTGGTCACATACAGTTGTGCTTTTCCACTGCAGCACTTAGTTTTGGAGCTGGCACTGTGCTCAGAGTTATAGGTGAGTAGCTGTGATTAGTCCAAATGCTCAGTGTGTGTTGATGGTATGCATAGATTCTTTTAAAATGAGAGTAGGATGGAAAGATAACAAGAAATAATGAAACTCACCTTTCTGTGATGGGAATAAAAGAACTAGGGTACTTTTAAGTGGGTGAAGAATGTGACAGGGAACACATGAGTTTCATTTTAGAGCATAAAGAGTTGCTGCTATCACTTTTTTTTCCTGACTGTCTCTGCTCTTGTGTGCACCAATACCCTTATTCCATTTCAAGCATGCTTATTCTTTCTTCATATTTCCAGTAGTTTTACAATTCTTTCTGTCCAGCTCATTCCCCTGTCTTTGTCTGTCTTTATTGGTTTAGTTTGCTAAGTCTCTCTCATTTTTCTTATGCACCCTCCCTCTCTGTTTCCATGTCTTCACTCTTTAGCCATTTAGGCCAATGAACTTATGTCACAAATAATTTTAGGATAGGAAAAAAAATCACAAATCTAAGTACAATAAAGGATCACTGAAACTGATCAAACTCTCTTCATATTCACTGGACATTCACACATTTGCACAGAAGGACCCCAGGGATCTTTGTAGAGCAAGCACTGACTAAGGCTATCAAAGCAAACACCGAGGCTTAGAGGTCAAGATCCCTGCAACAACATACAAGTTCCTGGTTATTCTGCCAATTCTCTCCATGACAGAAATGAAGGAGAAGAGTGATAAGGAAGGGCATCTACAATTTATTGTGCCTTCACAGATAAAAAAATTTAGTTTGCCACTTGGCTCTATAGCTCTTTCTGCATTTCAGTTTCCATGTGTACTTTGTACATGGAGGGTTTCCTAGGCTAGATGTGAAAAAAGCACTCCAGATGAGTCAAAAAACCACCTAGAAAAAAGGTGGGTTTTATGGTCTAGCTTTTGAGTAAGATTTCATTGTTGCCTCATAAATCCTTTAACTGTAGAAAACTGTTGTCTTTAGTTTTAATACATGTAAGTATTAAACACTTCAGGACAGGGGACAACTTTTGCTTTGTGAGTGTGTAGAATCTTGCATCATTTTAGGAAGAGATGTAGTCTGGAATGAGGTCTCACACCTCAGATAACCTAAATAATAAGTAACATAAGGAGGTATTTAAAAAGGATGACAAGCTAAGAACTAAAGCAAAATTTGTCTCAGGCAGGTTCAGGCTACCTACGTAACATGTTCTTTACTTCAATGATAAATATTGGCTCCTGCCTTTCAGTTCAATTCTTAGATGGGAGTGGGGAGGAGTGAGAGTGGGGGTTCAAGTGCATTATCACATAGCAGTAGTACTCTGAGCATTGCATTAACCATCTTGTCTTACTACATTTCCAGGAATGTAACACAGTCAGTTGAAGATGCTTGTGCCTTATAACAGACTTATATCTTTTAGCCCAATATTAGAAGTACAGCTCTGTTTGGTACTTTTATGCCTCACTTTCCTATTGTTATGACAGAGACAGTAGAAACTCAAACAGGGGTTTCTGTAGTTAGATCTTTTATATCCTGTGCAATGAGTGAAGACAAATGTTTTCAGTTTCCTGGTGTTTGCCTATCTACTACATAAGAATCATTTAATAGATCGTTGTTAAGAGGCCAGATATGTCAGGAGTCACACAGAAAAAACATAGTAGAATTTTAAGGGGTTTTTGACTGAAGACAGTAGTGGTAGCTCTGGACCATATTGCTTTCCATTTCAGGGAAGGATGATGAAATCATACCTCCATCTGTGGCCATCTTCTCTCCATCAAAGCAAGAGATCCATCAGAAAAGGAAGGCCACACTGGTATGCCTGGCCTCTGGTTTCTACCCTGACCACATTAATCTGGTCTGGATAGTGAATGGTGCTGGAAGGACAGAAGGGGTGGGGACAGATGAATTTTCCACATGGAATGGGAGCACCTACTCGCTGACCAGCCGATTGAGGATCTCAGCTTGGGAATGGTTCAACCCGTCAAATCGTTTTGAATGTATGGCCACTTTTTTTAAAAATGGAACACTGGAATCAATACAGAAATTCATCTATGGTGAGCCTGGTGAGTGTATCATCATGCTGTACAAATCAGAAATCACAAATCAGAAGGGTCTGGGTTATGATGTAAAATGCATATTTATCCAATTTTGTACAGGGTGTTATGACACAAATATATGTATGTAAATGTGTAGGTTTTGCATAAGTCCCTTCATATTCCTGCTCCTCTATTTACATTATCATAACATATATATTATTTTTCAAAGGTTTCTTCAGATTTTCCCTAAGAAATCTCTATAGTATAGCAAAATACATAGTATAGTATAGTAAAATAGAATAAAGTATAGTAAAATTAATTAAGCAGTAAGTTGCAAACTGAAACTTGTAAAATTTGTGTTCTCTTTTCCTGAAAAAGAAACATGACTTTGAGTTACTTTTTGTCTTTCAGGTTGCGAACTCACAGAAGGTATGTGTGCCTTCTCACAGGCAAATATCTGTATGCATTTTGGTTACATTTTTACTGATGATTAGTACAAGGCATGTACAAGTAGTAGACATATAACTTGTGTTTCCACATCTAAATGGGTTTTATGACAGATTAAAAACAAATAAAAGATATTTTGGGATGGCTATACATGCATGCTGTATGTAGCCATTCTGGCTTTTTAGCTCTTTATGATTCCCTTTTAAAAGAAACAGAAGAAATAGTGCAATCATCATATATAGTGTAATTTGCTTTTTAAAATCATCTCATCCATTCCCTAACATGTCCTTATGTTGGGAATATATGTGTTCAGCCATAAAAAATAAAATTCATACTTAGTAAATTAATTAAAATATCAAGCTTCAGAATCTGGAAACCTGAATATTTCTGAGTATCAATGTCACAATATCTCCTCATAGCAAGTCACATTCCCCTACAAATGGAGAGAATACCCACATTAAAAGTTATATATCTTTACTCAATGTATATATATTTATACACTCTTGTTTCTACCAGGAAATCTTCAGGAATGAAGAACCAAGACCAGGCTGTTGTCTTAATACTACTGCAATTCTTTCTGACAGAAAAATCTACCAGAATAAAAGTTCTGGATATTGTGTTATTCTGGATTATGTAAATTTACCTAGTAAATCAGCAGAACTCACAAGGCCACTGTCAATAACAGGAGAAAAAAATAATATCTTGTGATTCGGCTTGATTTGAGTTCCTAAGAGGGAGGTTCACACGAACAGCCTAAGTTTTCACTATGTGTGACAATATGGTTGAGCATTCCCAGTCAGGACATACTTCCCTAGCATACTTTCCTAGACTTGCTTTGACTTCTGGTTCTTTGAATCATAGTGTTCTTTCTCAACCCCTGCTCTCATGTCAATAGAGCCATTCATTTGGCTAGTTCCTTTGTATTGCGTAGCTGAAGATTTCAAGGAATCTTATTTAATTGAAGCTATATTAGATCTAGTCTCTTGTAATAATTATAATTCAATACACAAATATTTTATTTGCAGAGTCCTACTTGTGGTATGGAAATTCTCTGAAGCTCACTTACCTTATGCTCTGTGGCAAAGCCTTGCTGTATGCGGTTTTGGTGAGCAGTCTGGTGTGGACAGCCAAGGTAGGCTAGCATGCCACTTCATTGTTGAGTTTACTCACTAAATAGTACAGGGATCAGGGGATATGGCCTAATATCTATTCTCAGCTGTGGGGTTCTCCATGAGTTCTGCCAGGCTTTTTGCAGGCTAGTTCGAAAACCCACATTTGATGAGTTTCCTATTATTGTTTTTTTCAGAGTTCAAAGAAATTCAATGCTATCTAGCAAATTTCTTCTCAGAATATTTTTTAAAACATGGATAGACACAAGCATTAGAAACAACTTCTCCAGAAAGTAAAGATATGTATCATAATTTCCTGTAAGCACTGAAAGGCACTTGGGCTTGCAATGAATGTTATAAGCAGGGTTTTTGAGGAGATAATTGGAACAAATCTGAACAAAGATTTACAAAGAGCAGTGGACTAAATCTGAACAAATGCGAGATCTTTAAATATGAGGAAAAACCTTTTATCAGTCATTTTCTCATATGGCTGAAAGATATTCCCAATGAGAGTGGTGAAAACCTCAGCACGCATTCCTTTTAAAGCAAGACAGTGAGATGTATTTGAAAACTGACGTGGTAGAATCCTGGGTGAGCTCAATATCACCTCCTGATCTTCAGAAAAGGGAGTCTGTCACCTGAACACAATCCCAATTTGGGTTTTTTTGTCCTTTTTCAAGGACACTAGAGGATGTAGGTTAGTAATTTACTGGATCACAATCATAAAATCACAGAATGGTATCCATCAGAAAGAACCTTTAAAGATCATCTGGCCCAACACCCCTGTGAAAAGTAGGAACATTTTCACTCTCATCATAATAAATCTATTCCTCACACCTAATCTTAAAGTACCCTGCATTTGTTTCAAACTGTTGTCCCAATTCCTGTCACTGTCAGTCTTGGTAAAAAGTCTTCTCATAATCCCCCTTGTATATTGAAAGGCTAAAATAAATGTCTCTCTGTGTGCTACTCACCTTTAGGCTAAACAACTCTAACTCAAGAGGTGTTCCAGCCCTCTGATCATTTTTGTTGTAATCTTCTGGACTCAGTCTAACATGCCCATGATTTTCTTGTGCTGGGAGCATCCAGAGCTGAACACAATAATCCCCATGGGATCACATGAGAGCAGAGTCACCTCTTGATCGACTGGCTGTACTTTTCTTGCTGCAGCCTAGGATACAGTTGGCTCTCTGCGCTGCAATAACACATGGTTGGCTGACAATTTTTCATCAGCTTGCACTCCCATATGACTGGTCTCAAGTCATTCATCCTCCAGTCCATACTGATCCTGATGATTGCCTCAGTTGAGGTGCAGGACTTTGCACTTGGCCTTGCCAAACTTAATAAAGTTCACATGGGCTCACTCAAGCCTATCCTGGTCCCTCTACCTGATAACCCTTCCCTCAAGCATATCAACTGCACCACTCAGCTTGGTGTAATCTGCAAACACCATGACAGTGCATTCCATGCTCCTCTAAATGATACATTAATGGAGGTACTGAATTGTCCCAGTACAGATCCTCAAGGACACCACTTGTTACTTCTTTTCATTTGGACATTGAGCCATTGGTGGTAACCTCCTGGGCATGGTCATCCAACCAATTGCTTACTCATGTAACAGTCCATTCATTAAACACAAATGTCTCCAATTTAGCAGTAAGACTGTTGTGGTGGTCTATATCAAAGGCCATACAGAAGTCAAGGTAGATGGCATGTGTAGTTTTTCCCTTCATTACTAATGCAGTAACTCCAATGTAACTACTATGCAGTAATGCCACTAAATTAGTCATCTAACACAAATTAGTCTTTAACAAACATTTGCTTGGTACAAAGACGGAGAAAGCATGGAGATATTTCTGTTAATGCTCTCAGACAAGGCAGTAGGAACACTGATAAACAGTTTATTGTTTCCTAGATTTTTGTATTTGTTCCTTTTGCTTGTTTTTTTTTTTTTTTTAAATGTGGATTTTTTTCTGTTTTGTTTTAAATTAGGCTGGGGGCAAGTTGTACACAGAATAAATGAAGAGTCTTCTTTGACACAACATCAGGAACACAGCAAATTATAAGTTCTACCTTTCTGTATCAAAGGATTTGCGCTTCCAAGAACTCTGAATATTATTTGTTGGTGATTCTCTGTCCCCCTCCTGTTCTTTCCACTTTGTTGTATTAATGGCTGGGTTTTCCCTCTACTTCAATATAATTTTGTGTCACATCATGTTGTATAGCATAGTGTCTTTAAAACAACACCTCCTCCATACTCAGAGGCTGAGAACTCAGCTCCTTGAATTATGAATAAAGTCTTAGCTTATTTTCTATTCAAGTTGTTTTTAATTTGATCTTTCCCAGCAATAACATCCTATCACACAATTTACAGCAGTGTTATATCACAAAGAACATACTTTGACAACCCTTGTAGGAACAGCTTATCTGTTTTGAGAACAGTAGAAGGCTTGTCCAGGACTTACACAGTGTTCCAGGAACTGGAGTATGGCTGTGATCTTAAGAGGCTTGCACACTTCAGTACCAGCAGCTGGAAGAGTTAGCATCCAGGTCCAGCTAGCAAGCAGACTGGATGCCACAGGGTAGTTTTTGGGACATCTATAGTGTGCAAACCTGTGTTCCAGTGTGCATGTGAGTCTTAGAGGTAATTGAAAGACCAGGGAGTTCAGAGTCAGTTGCTAGGTTGACTAAGTCTCTAAACGCTAGTTACTGGAATCCAGTATGTGTGTGTTCACATGTGTGAAGTACATGAGGGCTTGTATTTGTGAGTGGTGGTGGTACCAGGCAGTGGAGTGAGGCTGCAGACCTCAAGGGTTCCTAAGTCCAGGCCTGTTAGTGCCACCCATGTTTGCATTGGTGTTTTTGTCAGTATTATTTTGTGTGACTGGCTGTATGTATCTGTGCATTTTTGTTGTGTATGAGTATATATACCAATTGGATTGAAAGGTCAGCCTTATTAGTGAATGAACCCATGGGAAGGGAGCTGGAGCAACCTTACCACTATTGGGCTATTGGATTCAGTAACCCAAATAAAATAGAATTTACAGTTCACTTCTAGACTTATTTAGAACATTAATCAACTGATGCCTGTTGCACAACACTATTTAGTTTAGCACTGTTTTCAGAAAGGCCTGAGAGGTCTCAACATCCACCAGAATTAAAAACTGTTAAAAACCTTGCATTTGTAGTATACAGACAGCAGGAGGCTAGAAGGTGCTTGTCACCCAGGTAACAAATGATAATTGACATCGGATATGGAGAAAGTCAAAGACATTAGCCTATTGTGGTTGGACTAGGAAGATCAGTGTTAACTTATGCTAGTGATCTATGTTAGACAAATATTTGAGACAACAGCTCCTCCAGATACATGCATTAATTAATGTTCAGTACTGCAGAAGACTGAGATGGAGGTCCACATTAAAATACAGTTGACTACCTGAGACTTAGAGTGGAGTGAGTGTCCTATTCAACTGAGTCCAGGATGCTGGCCACAGCTGCACTAAGGTGTTTGATTGATGTGTTTGCTGTACAGTGTTTTGTATGTACAGCCCAGAAATATTAGAATTGGAATTGCTATTTACTCACTGTACCCAGACTACTTAGTAAATGTATTTTAGATTCTATGTAATCAAAGGTGTTTTCTTCCTATGATTGCCTCACCCCTAACTCACACTAACACTTCGACACTCTCTCTTAGTACATCTATGCTGTGTAGCTTCCTACTGGTACTTAGCAACTGTATGAAGTGCTCATAGCCATGTCAGTGTCCTTCTAGTTTTTGGCTTGCCACAGCCATCTCTCCTTCCTGTTTCTCCTTAAATGTAAATACAAGCTCAGGTTGTTGAGCGGCAGTTGGTCACAGGAGACAAGTACAGCGCTGTGGTGTATAAGCCCTGCTACCATCTAGATAAGTCTGCAATGCAGACACATATAAAACAGCCAAGACCAACATATAAAACAGCCAAGACCATCTATTTAATGAAGTTCAGTGTGTATAAAGCACAGACACTTGCATTTTCAAAAGTGTCCACTACCACTGCTGATGGAGCTGAAGAAAGCACCAGTGTGACCACAGCTTTCTTTGACCACTGTGACAACTCTTGTGAGACAGTGATGCATTCCTTTGAGAGACCTTTAGAAAAAACTTCCTGAGAAGGCATAAACGCTGAAGTTTCCTCTGGTGCCATACTGCTGAATGAGTGTGACTGGCAAGAACAGGTGGACAATTGGTAATTCACATGTAGCACATCTGCAAGTACTTCAGAACAGATACACTTTAAGTAGAGATGTATCCTAAACAGAGGTAGCAGTAATGCAAACCAGGATAGATGTTTGTGGAACTTTGAAAGCAGAATAACTGGGAATACAATAGGAAGACAGGAATAGGAAGCATAAAGACCTTGAAGGGAAATTCTGACTAGCATAGCAAAGGTAACAAAAGGGAGGAAATATCTCTGAAGGTCTCAGCAGAAAATGGTATATACATCAGAATCAGTGCAGATGATGTGCCAAAATGTACTTGAAAATATCTCTTTAACAGAGATATTTTTCAACAGAGCAGTTGAATTTTGCAAAACAGGATGTGGTTTGACATTTACTCAAAGATAATACACAAGATTGTCTTACCACAACACCACCCCTTGCCTCTCAAGATGAGGCCCAGGGTTCATATCACTGTTTACTATATTACAGTTGGATAGAAATAGTGACAACAGAGAGGCCTTATGAAAGCTGGAGTGGGGATTGTCGCATGTTATCTATCACATAATCTTGTTCTTACAAAAGTCTGCAGATGTTTTTTTCATTGTGCAGCTGCTGTTTCTGTTGTGTAACACACAAAAGACAAAAGACTTGCAGATTTGTGGGAGTTGCTGACCTGCTTTTATAAACTTGAAAAAACCGCAAAAACAAGCCCAAACTTTTACTCTAAAATGGTAACTGCCATTTTACCAGATAGAGGCAAGGCAAGGTAGCCCAGAATGAGACAGCAGTGGCTATGTTCATTGGCCTCAGCCTGGAGACAGAGATGACTTATGCCTTTACAAAATTGTTACTTAAATAATGTCTATTAACCTTCACTATTAAAACTAAGCATCTTCAGTTAACCTGATCTACTGATTTCAAACAAGCACAAACCCCAAGCATCTGCTATGGCTTGTAGAACTTCTTGTATGAAACAGAAAAGTGTCAGCAACCTCTCTGCATCATGTCTTTCTGATACCTATTTATTTTTTCTCTTTTACTGCTCATTTTCCTGTGGATATCCAACACTATTATCAACATTCTTGTTATCTGATCCTACTAAGTACACTAATGAGTGGATGCTTGCTGCTCACTTCAGAAGCATATGTGACCTGCTTTTGTCCTCCATGCAAAGACTATTTTAATCAATTATCCATCCAAATGCTCTTGAACTGCATCTTCAGGGTATACATATTTCTTCTCAGATGTCTACCTTGGCATAGCTAAAATGCATAGGGAAGGCTTAGAAGCATCAGCCCACCTGCTTTTTTCAAGCTCCTGATTTGTGCTGGGATGATAGTATTCAAATGGATTATGACAAGCTTATAAGCACCTCTCTTCAAGATGGTCTGTTTCTTCTAGTTAAAAGTACTTTTGAAAGTGGTAACATGAAATTACTTAGTGGTTTAAGTGGAAAGTGTCCTGCCATTTTCAATGAGTAAGGGAAGTCCCTGAGAAATTCACTGTACCACTGATAAGAAATTACCATTCAAACCTTTGTGCTGCCAGGTTTGCTAAATATCAATGGGTAGTCTAAAAATTACCTTAGAATTGTGTTACTGCTTTGATAAGTCAGATCATTACTATAAATGGTCAGGTGGCACAAATCTAGAAAAAAACAAATTAACATTGGGTGACTTTAGAAGGAATGGTTCTTTCCCCAGTCCTGTTGTCTGTACTGTTTTATCTAAACATATTTTTAATATATAACCCAAAATATATACTGAAAAATAACCCCCGTGTCTGTCATCTTGATTCCATTATAGCAAATCTAAGTGTTGTCATGCATAAGCAATAAATCCATAAGGAAGAGCCTATGTGTGCAATTGAGTATAATTTCTACTTACAAAGGTGTTTCAACCAGCTGTTTCTTCAAGTCGGCTGCTCAAAGAGACCATACAGATAGATAAAAATTTTCATAAGGTATATTCATCAGGTCTGAACTTTAAGCATTATCTAATATCTAATATTTAAGTCCTGTCATGACAGACAAGAGCTTCTGTGCATACTTTTTTTTCTAAATCTGCCTAGATATAGGAAGGTGGTGAGGCACTGGAACAGGTTGCCCAAGGAAGTTATAGATGCTCCATCATTGGAGGTGTTCAAGGCCAGGCTGGATGGGGTTTTGAGAACCCGAACAGTGAGAAGTGTCCCTGCCCATGGCAGGAGGGATTTGAATTACATAATCTTTAAGGTCCCTTCCAAGTCAGACCATTCTATTATTCTATCAACTGTCACCAAACTACTTTCCATCATTTATCAGCAGTCCTGGCAAACTTCACTCTGTTTTTTCCTCACTCTTGAATATTGAGACCAGTTGTTCTCAGATTATGCAGACCCTCAGCTGAAAGGTGTGGATGGGAAGCACAGTGAATGTCCCATAATCCAAGACAGAACAGTCACTGGCCTATTATAGGTTTTAGATGCACTTAAGTCTATGGGGTCAGATGGGATCCACCCAAGGCTACTGAGGGAGTTGGTGGGTGTGGTCACTAAGCTACTTTCCTGGGGTTTTCTAGCTAGGGAAGAAGACTGAGAGATGATCTAATTAATGCCTATAAATACATGAAGGCTGGGCATCAAGAAGGCAGATACAACCTCTTTTCACCTGTGCCCTGTGGTAGGACAAAGGGCAGTGGATCCAAGCTCAAGCACAGAACATTTCAACTCAACATAAGAACTTGTGAGCCTGTGAACTTCTTTACTCTGGGTTGCAGAGCCCTGGATAGACTTCCCAGAGAGGTTGTAGAGTCTTCTCTACAGACTTTTAAGACCTGTCTGGATGCATCTAAGTGATCTGCCCTAGTTTTGGTCCTGCTCTGGCAGGGGTGGCTAGACTAGACAACATTTTCCTAGATAAACTAGCTATCCTCTCCAACAGTCAAGCCCCTCAGCCTGTCCTTTTACTTTTCTGCACCAGTCCTCTGATATTCTTAGAGACCCTCTGCCAGGACCTCAATTTCTTAACATTTCTGTTGCACTGGGGCTGGAGCAGGGTAGTGATGCATATG
The DNA here is from genome assembly GCA_013397515.1 of Upupa epops. NCBI lineage: Eukaryota > Metazoa > Chordata > Aves > Bucerotiformes > Upupidae > Upupa > Upupa epops. The sequence goes on along the minus strand of VZRI01013652.1, from coordinate 102,491 downwards.
GCAAAGAGAGGCAATACTAAAAATACAGCCTTAAAAGGTCTTCAACTTACTGACTGCTAGTCCACCAAAATGTCATTAGCATTCACTGCTCGCTGCTTATTCATATTGTTTTTATGCAAAGCCGCTTCCTTGTCAATCAGTTGGTATTTAAAGGCTTCAGTTAAGGGTTCCTTCACCTTATCCCCAGGGTGTGTGCCTGTAATCCAACACCTTTCCCAATGAGGAAACACTGTACAATAATCAGAGATTGAAATTTTCCCTTGAAGATTGGTGTGTTTATCCTGAATGTGTGGTAATATATAGATACTCCTTTGTCCAACAGTGTTTACAATATAATTAAGCATAATTCAGATAGTGATAAAAATAGCCTAAGAATATTGATGCTGCATCTAATTATGGAATGCTCTTGCTGTACATCCTTTCTTTAAATTTTTCTCTCTAACTGGAAATGCATTCTTTTTCTTCATTATTCCATATCTATTAGATAGAATCACAGAATCGTTCAGGTTGGAAAAGACCTTTAAGATCACCAAATCCAACCCTTAACCTAACTGTATGGCTAAACCATGATCCTAAGCTTTGTACATGACTTTTAAACACATTCAGTAATGGTGATTCAACAGTCTCCCTGGGAAGGCTTTGTCTTCAAAATATGGGTGTTTTGTGGAGCAGTGTTCATATCAGGGTTTAGCTCAAAGTCAGAGAGAACTACAAGTTGCCTGAAAGGAAAAAAATCTCCAAAGACAACCACAGAATAAAAGAATAAACCAGATTAATATAGACTGTAATGCTGCTTATTAAGTTGCATGAGGCATAAAGAGAGAGATGTGACACATATAGTGGCATGTGCTTCACTATGTAGGCAGAAGTAAACTGGATAGTCAGAAAAATTTCTGAACAAATGGAAATCTACATTTCACTGTTCTTGAGTGTGAATTCATTCTAAGCTGTAAACTACTTTTCACTGTCTCTGTCTCCCCTTTATACAATCAATATACATGTGACTTTTCAGGATGCTACAATGGTAATTGCTGCTCTTTTGACATTTTAACTCCCATCTGTTGCATATTAGTTCTCTGTAACTCTAACATAAACTTTTGCACAGCCTCCTTCTCATTACTGTTGATGATCTTAGGTTTAGATATTTTTAATGGTTAGACTAATCTTTCCAAGCACAGTGACAAACACTGTAGCTTTCACTGCTTGAAATATTTAGAGAGGAATGAGAGGACACCTGCAAGTCACTGTCTCTGACAAACTCAGACTTAAACATATGTATATTTGTGTTTAAGGCCAGGCTGGACGAGGCTCTGGCCAGCCTGATCTAGTGTGGGTTGTCCCTGCCCATGGCAGGGGGGTTGGAACTGGATGATCCTGTGGTTCCTTCCAACCCTGACCTATTCTATAACTTCTTCCCAGTGAGGATGACAGGGCACTGGAGGGGGCTGCCTGTGGGGTTTGTGGGGTCTCCTTCTCTGGAAACATTTGGAACCAGCCTGGACTTGGTCTGGGTGATCCTGCTGCGGCAGGGGGAGTGGACTGGATGATCTTTCCGGGTCACTTCCAATCCTTAATGTTCTGTTCTGTGACTTGGTCTTGGTGTCCTGCTGTGGCAAGGTGATTGGACTAGATGATCTTTCGAGGTCCCTTCCAATCCCTGATCATTCTACAATTCTGTATTTCAAGTAGCAATTCTGTGTCAGGTAAAAAATGGCTTAAGGGACAATAATATCTGTTTATGTAGATTGTGGTTTCCATTTTCTTTATGCAGCGTTTGGTTTAAAGTCTTTATTGAGTGTTCTGATGAGACAAATAACTGTCTGATCATGAAAGCTGAGTTCAGCAGTTAACTGCACTTCAAAGACTTATTCTGTCTGTCATGTTCCACCTCATCAACATCTGTTTTTTGAATAGGCTGTTGGCTTAATATCGTTCTAATGTGCTGAGAGCGACTCCCTTCTGAGAAAAGGTGGTGGAAATGAGAACAAGTTTATGTAAAGATTACAAGTGACTTTGAAATGTTGTGTCCAAAGTGCTGGCACAGAAATAGACAGCTGAATGGTTCATCTTCACAGATAAAATTCTCAAATAGAAATCTGAGAGGTTTAACCGGCTAGCACTGTATCCAGTGGGAATGTCACCCAGTTGTTCCTGATTTGGACCAAAGGAATAATAGACCAGTTGCAGCCCCTTCCCTGGCTGCTGCATATACCAATACATAGAATTGTGGTTATCATTTTGACTGCATGTTATAGTAGCTTTATCATCTTCTTTCAGCACAAGACTTGAGGGTTGAGTGATTTTAGCTCCTATAAAACAAAGCAAAACAAAAATGCATTTAATAAATAAAGTACATTCTCCCAGCAGCAGAGCGGCAATCATAGCTCTACTGATTTCTTACTTGCTCCAAAGAAGTACATGGCCACACACCAAGCCGTCCACATCGCCATTTCTGCCTCAGAAGTCAGTAAGCATTTCCCTATAAGGGAATCTCCGTCTCACATGTTTCTCTTAAACCAATAGCAGAGATCTCTGTGACAGTTAAATATATGCTGAAAACCAAGTTTCTTCCTGCAAGAAATGTCAGGCCAACATTGTGTTTGAAGTGTATCATTTGTAAACACACAGAGATTCAAACTGACTCAGGTAGCCTTAGGACACATCAAAAGTGAGGGAAATGGCTTGTCCCTGAAGAAAACATCAAATAACTTATTTAGTTGTCCCACCAGTACCTGTACTAATTAGAAACTCAGTTGCCAGAATTCAGAGTGGTACCATTGTTTCTGATGCAATATTTTAATGTATGTTAAGAAGACTTATCACTGTCCTACCATGGTATTTTTGATGCATAATAGGTAAAATCACAGCAGTCATATTTGCCATCTATAGCTTCAAAATGAGACCCCAGAAACCAATGCCGAAATCAAGTGATCAGTTACTGAAACTTTCTTATCGAAGTGAAATAGTACCATCTGCCGGAAATGATGGGTGTTTACAGCAATCGTGAAAGGCTATGTTTCCCACAGATCTAATATTTTTTGCCATATGATTAAAAAAATTAAAACCAAAACATCTAGCTCTTCAAACTGTTATGCTTGGTGTGCTTCTATTCAGTATACAAACACTGTTTAGCCAGGCAGTGAATAAAATGAGGGTCACACACTAGCAGGACTCAAAGGCATAGTTTGCTTCTTACAAGGTCAGCAAGACTATATGGAAGAGAAAAATCTTTCTGGCTCATGATACTACAAGATGAAGACATAAATGAGTAATATATAGCGTACTTTTAATTAACATATATAGCTACACACTTTATACGTCAACTCAAAATGTGCTACTACAGAGGGAGGAAGGGAGGACGGGAGGAAGGGAGGAAGGGCGGAAGGAAGCGAGGAAGGAAGGGAGG
>VZRI01013652.1:66515-98898 GCA_013397515.1 Upupa epops | reverse complement strand
CCAGTGTAGATGTTATTTACATCCTTATTATTTTTTTTTCCAACTTGAAAATAACATTATTTTGTCCCTAAAGCAAGCTCTTGGTAGATGTGGCTCTGGGGGGTTCACTATTTAGTGGACATAGTAGAATCAGGTTGATGATTGGACTGGATTATATTGTAGGTCTCTTCCAACCTTAATGATTCTATGGTTCTATGATTTACCTTTTTGTTTGCTTTGACTAGAAGGAAGGTGTCAAGTTGGTCTAGAAGAGAAAGCAGACAATATACACTGTGAATTAAACCTTATTTCATGAACTCACTAAGAAATGCAAGAAGCACCACTAACAGGTGCTCAATCCCCCTTTGCCCAGACTAGTTTATCACATGAATTCACTTATTCACCACTGAAGTCATAAGGTTTCATAACTTGTAACCCATAACCTTTAATTTGTGAGCTTAAAAGGAAAAAAAGGCAAACAAAAAACCAGTTACATATCTGACACTGGGAGTGTGCATCCACAAGTGTGCAGGCATCCTCTGTATCACACTGGGAAGCAGGAAAGCCTCAGCAGTCCATCTGCTATTGGATCTGCTTCAAAGGTTTTCATCTATACTATTTCCATAATTTAGTGGATTTTAAAGAAAAATCAAGACAAAAGACAATCGTTGGAGGAGTCAAAAACCTGCAGGTGACAACTGCAGCTTAGTGGCTCTTCAGCTCTTTCTGGTCGTCTGTCCTGACTACTTGGTGCTTTCATTTTAATCTAATGGCTCTGGTCAGAGCACACATCAGCCCCAGAATGACCTGTGTTAGCCAAAACCTGAGTAGGAGTTGAGCGAACAGTCACAACGTCTAAATAAGAATGTAAGAACTACATCTTCCTTGTTCATTAACAAAATCTCAGTCCATAAACATAAACAGGATGAGTCAAAAGTTGTCCCTCTGTGAGCATATCCTGTTTTCTCCAAGGCATGAACACAACTGGGGGCTCACCTTTCTCACTAACAGCATTCCTTAAACTAAGATGGATGAACTGTATGCTATACATACCTGAAAATGCAGATGTTGGAGAACTATCTCAAGGAGGAGAAAGAAGTTTTGTATTTTCCAGTGAATCCTATAGTTGAATGTAAAATGATGATTAATAAAAGGAAAGAAACTTCCTCTGATTAACTTGGATTTTTTTTGGAACTTGGCAGTAATTGCCTTTGTGTTCTGAAACAAAATTTCTGAGGAGACCTCTCAGGGATTCCTTTTCCAGTCAGTTTCTAGGACTGACAAAAAGTAAACACCCTGTACTTACCAGAAAGTAGTTAGAGGCCCTTACCCTCACTGAGGATTGGAAGTGCCAGCTGAAACCAGCACACTTCTGCTCAGCAGGGTCAAGGATAGATTTTGTTCAAAAGCTACTTTCACTTGGCTCAGTATGAGGTCCAGGCACCATAGCCAGTCCATAGAGAACAGTGTTCACAGATCCAGAAACCACACAAGCCTGACACAGAGGAAAGCAGGTTTATATATGTTATGACACGGTTGTATAGACCAATCAAACTAGTCAAGTTATAGGGTGGGCAAATCAGTTACTATTGCTTACATAGTTTGTACTTGTCTCATGCAGGTGCTGCAGACATATGATCAGTGTTGTGTTTATATTTACTGTTCTAAACCAATGTCCTGTGCAGCTGGAGTGGTTTTATACTAGATTCTGGCTGGTTGCTGTTCTGGTTGTGGTTATATTCCTGGTTTCTTAAATCTCTAATTCTTTTAATGTTGGTATGGGATGTTCTCAGCTGACAGGAGATGAATTGGGTTGGGTCTTCAGGCCACATCAATTGTGAGGTAAAAGCTCGTAGCTTAAGGTAGTGTTCATTCTTCTAGACAAGTCATATCACAGTTCTGATAGGCCTGTGACCAGTGACCAGGCCAGAAGTTCCTCCCTGGATTCTGGTTTCTAGTCTAACTGAAGCCTGGACTTTAGAGAAACCAGCTTTGGACATGGTCCAAGCAGGATTTGCAAAAATATTTTCCAGTTGATTGTGAAACCATAAAGAATCTCACTTCAAGCAGACTACATCAGTTACTATATCAGAAAGGTATCCTTCTTATTTGCATTTTATACATAGACGCAAAATAAACTGTAAGGATGTACCATATATTCTGCATGTAAAAATCTTAACATTGGGTGCCTTGGCTCCTCTTGCTATGAAGCACAGCAGCAAGTTCACAATTTGTGTTTACTGTTCACTTGATTATACCTTGCCAAAACTGCAATGGATGCAGTATCTGCAATGGTTCGGTATCAGCAGCATTTCTTCAAGTTCCTTTGCTTTGTTGAGGCATAAAAAGAAACTCAAACATAGTATTTTTATTAGTAGATCAATGGCATTTTCAGAAGTAAACAAAACAAGTAAAAGGCAAGGGGCAACAGGTAGCAACAGATGCAAACTGGAGCATAGGAGGGGCCATGTAAACATAAGGAAAAACTTTTTCACTATGAGGGTGATGAAGCACTGGAACAGGTTGCCCAGTGAGGTTGTCACTGGAGACTTCCATGTGAGGAAGTCTCTTTCTCTAGACATTCAAAACTTGTCTGCATGCAATCCTGTGTGACCTACTCTAGGTGGTCCTGTTCTGGCAGGTGGGTTGGAATAGATAATATTTCAATGTCATTTCCAAGCCCTAACATTCTATGATTTTGTGAAAACATGAAATTAGAAGCCTGCATTGAAGGGAATATTACAGCCAGATTCAGGTGAGATTCAATTAGGTATGGTTCTCTCAGTGATAGACCTTGCAAAAGTAGCTCTATGACAGTTTCTATAAAGCTGACTGTATTTTTAGGATGCATCTCCCTGTGCTTGTCTATACAAGGACTGAATTATTGTCTCAGTAATGCTAATGGCATCTGAGAAGGGTTCTAACAAATATCTGTATTTTGGCAAAGTATCAAATCCTTGTGTATTGGCATAGACCTTGAGCTAGCCTTTCCTGGTACTCTGCCTTTAAAATGCTTCCAGTAACCTTTCTGCACTGATCCAGTGGTGACTGACGAGGAGAGAAAGGCTTTAGATGAATCAGCTGGAGACTGTCAACATTAGGCAGACATTCCAGTGTATACATTACTGTATACATTCCAGGAGAGATCACTAGCACTTTTATCTGACAAGAAATACAAAGCAGGATCTGCAGAGCAATGGTGCATCTCAGCCCTTAATACAACAAAAAGCACCTCCTAGGCAAGCAGCTTGCACCCTCTCCTGTCACTGCAAGGAGATTCCAGTGTTGCTGATACAAAGCGGCTCACTTGAATTAAAATGCCTCATTCAATATTGCTCAGACTGAACTGCATTTCACCAGAACTTTGCTTCAGAAGTCAGCATTGTTTTTCCTTTGCTTTCTATTTGAAAAAATATCACAGGATATTTTCTCAAGAGAGATGGCCTAACTACTGGCTCTAGATCTAGAATCATGCTGCCCTCTGCTGCCCTATTTTTTTTTTCTGGCTGCAAAAAAGTTACTCACCAGCGGGAGTACCTTTAGATAATGTGACAGAGCCACCTAACTTCGAATAGATTCCCACCCCTAGGTCTGTAGGCTGTGTCTATGATTCTCCATGTCTTTCCGGATTTGTTCATCACATAGTTATCACAAAAGGCCAAATCCTTATAGTATTCATGTACCTTAGAAAATGTAAAGCTTTGCTGAAACAAAATGATTCAGCAGGAGGGATGAAGAACCATAAAAAGGTCCCAAGTCCTTGTGAAAACAGAATGATTGTGTCATAAAAAATGGGGCCTTGAAATGCAGAAACCTTCTCTTATGAATAACTTTGTAAATTGTCCCAAAGTACTGGTATTAATTAGCTATGTTTGAACTTTGTATGAACTTTATTCATTATAATCTTGTTACCATACAATTGACACACCTTAGGGTACCAACCTCTTGGTGGCCGGGACCGCCACATCCTGGGCATGAGCTCTGAATTCTTGATACACCATTTCCATAAAGTGAAGTGAAAAGAGTTTTATTAAAATATGTAATTATTATGAATATGTATTAGATAGGTGGCATAAGTTGTCTTTGTACCTATAAATATTTCAGTACTTCTGTGCTTCAGTGCACAACTTGTTAAATAATTAGCTTACATTTTGTAAGCTAATTATTTGTATTTGTAAATATGTTATAAATGAAAATACTTTGTTTATTGTGGCATCTTGCACACTGGGTAAATGACCCCACTTTTGTTACAGTGTTTTCACCTGAAAACAAATTCTCAAAATTAGCTATGAGAATTTTTTTTCCTATCATTCTAACTGGCTAATCAAAACAAACCACATATTAAGCATGAAAAACTGCTAAAACATTGGGGGTGGGGGGTGGGGTGGGGTGTTGTTGTGGCACCCATGCAAGAGTTCCTGATTTTGTTTCAAGTCACCATAGATATGTCCCTGTCTTGGTCTAGGTGATCCTGCTGTGGCAGAGGGATTGGACTGGATGATCTTTCAAGGTCCCTTCTGACCCCTAATGATTCTATGATTCAATGAAATGGAATCAATCAGGATGACGTTTCTGTACAGCAAAATTCATTAGGTGAATTAAAACTGGCTTTTAATGTTCTAAGTTTATTTATGTGTGTAAAACCCACAGAGATGTCTGAACTTACAGAAAAAACCCATCATTATTGTACTAGAATTTACCACCAGTGCGATCTTCAAGAAAACTATGACAATAACTTTTAAAATCTAGAGATAAGGAAATTAATGTTGAGCTTTTCCTAAAGTAGTAAAAGCAAGGGAAGAAGGCCATTTCTTCCAACAAGAGAAGAAATGTAAAACCATAAATCAGGCAGAAGGAGCATCCTCATTAATAAAGCTATACTACCGAAAGAGGACTGAGAGTTTCCATCAGCTGATTACCAGACAAAAGTGGCACAATATGCGAAGTCTGTGTTCCATCTGTGAACCAAATTGACAAGCCAAAAACAACAAAGGTAAAGAAAGACTAGGCATTTCTCTACAACGTAGCTTAGACAGGGAAGGTGTACCCAGGTTTTAACTTAAATACAGCTCCTGGGGCAATGGGCAAAGAGTGAGGGTGAGGTTGCTCAGTGAACTTAAGGGTCCTAAGTGTCTTCTTGGTTGAAAGAGTACAGCAAGCACCACAGAGAAAAGCATACACTCATAGAAATAAAATACTTTCTTTAAAAAGGAACCTTTTTCATGGTATAGCATCACAACTAAATCAATAGGATAGTTAACTTTAAACAGAGAGCACCCATGGCTTCAAGATACTTTCTGCAGCACAGATAAGACCAGCAAAGTAGTAGATAGTTACAGAAACTTCTGGCTGTGAAACACTCTTGAGATCATCAAGTCCTACCATTAACTAATCTACAAAGTTCACCCTTAAACCATATCCCTCAACACTACATCTTTAAACACCTCCAGGGACACTGACTCAACCACCTCCTTGGGCTGTCTGTTACAGTGCCTGACCACCCTTTCCAGGAAAAATCTTTTCCTAATGTCAAGTCTAAACCTACCCTATTGCAAGTTTGAACTCATTCCCTCTTGTTCTATCACTAATTGCTTGTGAGAAGAGACGAGCACCATGAATTACTTAGAATCCTTCAGTATCTCTCCAGTGCTATCAACATTGTAGGTAGTTTCTCTACTGAGTTCATTTGCTTGAAGGAAATAAACTTGAACTGTGCAGCACTAGCAAGTAACCTTAAACAAGGAGGGTTAGTACTTTTCCAAGCTTTGGTTTCGTTCCATGGAACTTTTAATTTTTTTTATATATATGATTTTTTTATATATGATGCTTTTATACCTCTCCTTTTTGCAAGTGGTTATCATACAAAGCATCAGCTGGAGGTCACTAGAGGCTGATACTCATACCTGCAGGTTTTTTCCTCTGGGATGCTGGAATGTGGAGCATTCGATGTTGTTCGATTCCCTAACTATACCACTTCTGTCCAGCGGGTGGCAATGTTCCATGACAGAAATAGAGAGTCCTCGCCCCAACACACGTTATTTGAAGAGGCACTCCTCAATGGCATGCTTTACGTGATTTTACTCCTGTAGTGAACTGAAATACCATGCTTCCTTGGAAGAACTGGAGAAACGCTAGACCCTCTACACAGTATCTTTAACCTCTGAACCCCTTCATGAAAACTTCAGTGCATGAAAAAATTTATTACTCATTCTCAAACACATCCACTGGCTCTATTCTTTTGAAATCCAGTATAAAAGTATATTCTGTTTCACTACTTCTTCATTGATTCTTTTCTGTATATTTTTTTACAGATCCTAGTTCTCTCTGTTCACTTTCGGGACTATGTGCAAACTGAAAAACAAGAATGCTCATCTGTGTTGTTTCTTTTTCTCCAGGCTAAGCAACCTCAGATCCCTCAGCCACCCTTCCTAAGACTTGTTGTTTGGACCCTTTACCAGCTTTGTTGCCCTTCTTTAGACATGCTCCAGCACTTCAATACCTTTTTTGTTGTGAGGAGCACAAAACCAAACACAGTACTCTAGCTGTAGCTTCACCAGTGCTGAGTCCAGGGAGATGATCCCTACTGGCCACAGTATTTCTGATTTAAGCCAGGATGCTGTTGTCCTTCTTGACCACCAAGCACACTACTGGCTCGTGTTTAGCTGATGACCAATTAATACCCCAATGGGCAACTTTACAACCACTTTCCCCTAAACCTGTAAAATTGCATGGGGTTGTTGTCATCCATGTGAAAGACTCAGCACTTGGCTTTGTTGAAATTCATACAATTGGTCTCAACCCATCAATCCATAGAGCCTGTCAAGATCCCTCTGTACAGCCTCCCTTACTGTCAAGCAGGTCAAAGCTCCTATTCAGCTCTAAGTTGTCTGAGTTGTGAGGGTGTAGATCATTAATAAAGACTTTTAAAGAGAACAGGCCCAACCACTGAGCCCTGGGGAACACCACTCAGTATCAGCCGCCAGCTGGATTTAACTCCATTTTTTTAACTCTCTTTGGAACATCCATCCATCCATCCATCCATCCATCCATCCATTCATCCATCCATCTATCCAGTTACTTACCCTGTGAGAAGTACACCCATCCAAACCATGAGCAGCCAATTTCTGCAGGAGAATGCTGTGGAAAGCATTGTCAAAGGTTTTACTAAAGTCCCGATAGAAAACATCCAGTGCCTTTCCCTCATATGTCACCTTGTCATAGGAGGTCAGGCTACTCAGACAGGACCTGCCTTTCATGAACCTATCCTGACTGGACTTGTTCACCTGATTGTCTTGCACTCAACAGCACTCAAAATGTTCTAGTCCACACCTTTCCCCAGGCCTGTAGTTCCCCAAAACCTTCTTCAAGCCATTTCTAAAGGTACATGTCACAGTTGCTAACCTAGAGTTAGGGACCTCCCCAGCTAGCCAGGACTGTTGCTAAATGATGGCAAGTGTCTTGGTAAGCACATCCCCCAGCTTCCTCAATATCCTTGGGTGGGTGTCCTGGTTTGGAACAAATTTGGGGGCAGAGAGACCCAGTTAGGAATTTCCCTCCCCCTGATCCACATGATAAAAAAGTTTCAACACCCAGAATGCAAGTGAAAAATAACTTTATAGAAGAGGGCTTATTAAATAGTAACACTTACAAAAATAAAGGTAATTGCCCTCCCCAAACACTCCTACACTATGCCAAAACTCAGCACCGCCCAAAACCTGACGGGTAATCCAGCAGAGTTGAAGGTGGGTACCAGAGAAGGAGCAGAAGGTAGAGCGCTGGAGCCTGGACAAAATCCACAGAAGGGCGCTAAAGGTGTCCAAAGGGAAAAAACGGCTGTACTGAAGCGGTAGTGAAAGCCCACAGAGTAGCTCCAAAGGGAAAGGCTCTGAAAGGGCACAGCAGGGTTCGGAGACAGGGGGCTCCAGTGGCAAAAGGATGACAGCAAGTTCGCTGCTGTGAACAGTGGTTGGTTCAGTGCAATGAGGAAGCAGTGGGAACAGGGAGGGAGGTGAAGAGCAGCTAGAGCAGGGTGTCCGAAGCTAAGAGCTCAAGAGGGGATGGGGGGAAGCACAAATCTGCTGCAAACAGTGGGGAGCCCAGAGATGTCCGAAGCTGCGAAGCACAGCAGGCAAGAAGTCAAACAGTCCACTGACCTCCTCCACAGTGACTTGAAATAGCTGCGGGGAAACTCATCCCAAAGCCGAACAGATTTCCCACTCAAAACAATCTCCAGTCATAGAGCCGAAAATAATTTCCAATTATAAAGTCGGAAAAATTCCTTCTTCAAAAATAAAGTAAAAAAAAAGAAACCTAAAGATTTCCTGCTTCTCCGGCACCTGCCTGCTCCCTCCACTGTGCAGCTTTGTCCCACTAGGGGCGGTACTTAACCAATCCTTGTTACAATGAAAGGAAAAAAAGAAAAGGAGAACAGAGAGGGTGATACACAAACTGTTTTTTAATCTCTACCCCACTACAGTGGGTTCCGTCTGGCCTCACAGACTTTTGTGTGGATATGTATTGCTATAGCTCATTGATCATTTCCTCTTGGATTATGGGGTCTTCATTCTGTTCTCAATTCCCATCTTCCACCTCAGAGGGGACTGTAAAGCCTCAAGAACAACTTGTCTTACTATTAAAGGCTGAGACAAAGAAGACGTTCAGTGCCTCAGACTTTTTGTCATTCTCAGTTACTGTTTGTCCCCTGCATCCAATGAAAGATTAAGATCCTTCTCTTGCTGGTAATGTTTACTGAAAAAAAATGAATTGCCCCTTTATTCCACTGAAATGGAATGAAGCTTCCTCAGGGTAAGTCCAAACTGGATATTAGGATAATGCTCTTCACTGAGAATGTTTGGTCCCTGGAACAGGGTCTTCAAGGGAAGTGATTACACTACCAAGCCTGTCAGTGTTCAAGGAATATCCAGACTATTGTCTTGTAGTATGGTTTAGTTTTCGGTACTCCTTCAAGGAGCAGGCCATGGGATTCAAAGACCAATATGGGCCACTTCCAAATCTAGATATTCTATGATACTATGATTCAGGAAGATAAATAAGAACATTGAGATGATTATACTAGTTCATTCCCCAACATCACAAGCAGAAGCAAATATTAATTGCTGATGTTAACCTCAGGGTGCTTACTTACCCCTTACAAGAGTGCTGCCTAACACATAGGTGTTTTATTCTTTCTGTGTTACACTGTGGTTAAACCTGGGTGATTTCCCACCCCCACACTTCCAGTGTTCAGCAGATTTACTGAACAATGGCATTTCAGCAATTTCTGGAGGCATTCTCAAGTTTAGCTTTGGATTCCTGAACAGTTTCTGAAGGACTTTTTATTTCAGCTTTATTTTTAATGGAAGAAGAACATTTCCAGTAACATACTGCAAGAACAGGGTGTAGTAAAGATTCATCCCTATTATGGGGCAGTTAGTTTTAAAGGTCTCATACTCTGGGGACTGGCATATGTCCACTTTAAACTGGGGTGTTGCTAAAAAGATGCCTGTCCCTCCTAGTCTGTAGATCCTGTCATTTTTGCATAGCTCCATAAAGTTGCCTACATACCCCAAAACTGGACTAGATAATCTTTCAAGGTCCCATCCAATCTCTAACATTCTGTGATTCTGTGATACATTTTTGTACTACATTAGTTTTCAGCCAGATCAGTTCCTTGATCCAGGTCACTGCACAAATCTTTGCTATCAGCACAGGGAAGGTGGTAAGGTCATACAGATCAGAACTGGCTAGAGAGAGAGTAAAGTTGCCTATCTCATTAGAGACTTAAAGTCTTGTGGAGATTAGATTATGTGTGGGACCACAGCCTCAGAAGCTGTTCCCATTCTTTACTATGGTTATTTTGAACTGTTTTGCACAAATATGACCTCACAGAATCATAGAATCACTGAATAAACATGGCTGGAAGGGACCTACTAAATCACTGAGTCCAACCATACCCACAAATACCTAAATAGCTGATAGATGGAAAAACACAAAATAATCCCCTCCATGCCTGCCACTATAGCATGTCATGAAGCACCATGTCTACATGTTTCTGAAATACCTCCAGGGATGATGACTCAGCCACCTCCCTGGGTAGGCCATTCCAGTGCCTCCCCACTCTTTCTGTAAGAATTTCTTCCTAAGATCCAATCTAAACCTCCCCTGCCTCAACTTCACACCATTTCCCCACGTTCTGTCATTAGTCATCAAGGAGAAGAAGCAAACACCTACTTCTCTACAACATCCCCTCAGGTAGTTGTAGAGGGCAGTGAGGTCCTCCCTCCATCTCCTCCAAACTAAACATGCCCAGCTTTCTCAGTCTCTCCTCATATGACTTTTCTCTAAACCCCTCATGAGCTTGGTAACTCTCCTCTGGATGTGTTCCAGCTTCTCAGTGTCTTTCCTATAATGAGGGACCAGAACTGAACACAGTATTCAAAATGGCCNCCCTGCCTCAACTTCACACCATTTCCCCACGTTCTGTCATTAGTCATCAAGGAGAAGAAGCAAACACCTACTTCTCTACAACATCCCCTCAGGTAGTTGTAGAGGGCAGTGAGGTCCTCCCTCCATCTCCTCCAAACTAAACATGCCCAGCTTTCTCAGTCTCTCCTCATATGACTTTTCTCTAAACCCCTCATGAGCTTGGTAACTCTCCTCTGGATGTGTTCCAGCTTCTCAGTGTCTTTCCTATAATGAGGGACCAGAACTGAACACAGTATTCAAAATGGCCCCTCACAAGGGCATGATAACTTCCCTTCTCCTGCTGACCACTCTATTCCTGATACAAGCCAGGATCCTGTTGGCCTTCTTGGCCACCTGAGCGCACTGCTGGCTCATATTAAGCCAAGTCAATACCAGGTTCTAGAGCATGCCAGTCTGTGCACAGGAAATGAAATGAGTGAAAGGAGAAGTTCATATTTCCTGATGAGTTGTTTCCATGTCTTAGAAGTAATTAAGCATTCCCTCGGGAATAAACTGTCACTCAGGCTATAGAATGGGACTTAGGATCTGCCAGGCAACAGACTTGTTCTGTTCATGAAACACTTCTCCTGCCAGCAGCTTTATGTTTCTATCCATTCATTTCCTTCTCTGAAGAGCTCCTGAAATAAGTAAGTTAAATGGAGTGTTTCATACTTGAAAAAAAAAGTGATTGTTTTAAAATTTCCCACATCTTCTTTCTCTCAGAAAGAAAAGGAATAGGTTTTTCTACTCTAAAATAAGGTTTTAAGTCTACTCACTTTTCAGCCAAGACCTAAACTGAAACAGCAGTAGTTTATTTAATCACTTACTGTAGCCTTGAGCATGCTCAGAGACTTTGTACTTTGATACAGGATGGCACAAGCTTCCCAATTTTGGAGCCAAAGACAAGTAGTTCATTAATACCTTGCATTCTCTTACAGAATCTCATCTTTCTTTCCTCTCAGTTTGGTGAGACTGCTTAACTTTCACTGCTTTCCCTTTCCACTCCATTAACTGTCCTTGCTTTTCTACTGGGCTTCCAAGAACAAGCTGTATGCTACATGATCTTTTTAGCAGAGCAATTTCACTTAAATCCCAAGGCACTAAGGAAATGTAACTTCCTTTCCCAACTACGTAACTGTTGGTCCATTTTTTCTACTTAAGCATAAGTGTGCAATGGAAAACTAAGCTGTCAGAGATCATATGCAGCTTTCTGGAGTCATTCTTTGGATGAGCAACAGTCATCTGAATCTAGCACACCAAGGATGGAATACTTCCAAACACTCTTACTGAAGTAACAGCCTATGTGAGCCCCTCTGCCTTTCAAGTCAGACAATAATGATAACAGTACAGTGGCACTTTGGCAATGCTATTCCAACAAGAGTTTGCAGTTCATCTTCTTCACAAATCCAGCGGAACAAGAGTCACAGCACACATCTAAAGGAAATGAGTGAAACTTGGAACCTGGATCCACATGGACCAGCAGATAGAAAAATACAGTCTCAGGTGCTTGATAGAAGATTGAAGGAGTTATTTATACCTGTATGGAGATATGCCTATACAGTCATACTTTCTAGGGAGTAAACAAGACTTTAGTAACAACATGTGCAAGATAAATAAACATCTCTTTTATTTATGGTTACAGATTTCTGTTCCTGAACCATAGCTGTAGGGCTCACAAGTTCTATTTTTAACCCCTTTGGCAGCTTCAGAAACACTGTAGTGTCTCATGTTCCAATAAGCTTTGGATTCATTTACTAGGTCTGAGAGTTCAAGTAAGAAGCTAGCAGTAAGTATTGAACTTTCCCAGCTAGATTGCAGGTCAACACAGAATTGACTAAATATACCCAAAGTGTCCAGTCACAGAATGGAGCTAGGCTTATTGTCAAATCCGTCATGAGTTCCACACAGCTACTTTTCCTTTTAACTGTTTTCCAAATCCTGATCCACAGCGTAAACGGGTGATTTTACTTCTGTGTGTTAGCATCATGAACACCAGCAGTCAATCTGTGTGATTTGTGTGTCGAAACACTAGGATTGCATAGCAGAATGCTAGAAAATTGATGGGTAAATAGACATTTAGATTGTAGCTTGTCTTGGGTTATGGAATCAAGAAGATTGTATTCTATTTTCATCTGTTGAAAGCAGTTGAGAAGCTGTATGGTTTTGGTTTTTTGTAACTCCAAGGGGATGGGGGAGTGAATGCCTTGCCCAATTGTTAAAACCAGGTAGGGTAATGTTTCTTGGGGTGGGGGAGTGAATACCTCTACTGACCCAATTGTTAAAACCAGGTGGGGTGATATTCCTTAACTATCTTTTGCTGGAGGCCATTAAGGCTCATATCATCCCATTGTGAGACGCTTCACCCAGTGGGGGGAAGTGGGGGGGAGCTTACCGTTCCCACCTGCATAAACTGGGACTCAGGAAAACGAGGGGGGTCTCGCTCTCTACGGGGGCTCGCTCTCTATGGGAGTTTCGTCCCCGGGCCCTGCGGTACCCAGCTGAAGCTGCTTCGTGTGCTTTCGGTGCCGTTTTTCTCTCCACCGCTGCCCCTGCTGCTCCACGGCATCCAGCCTCTCTCCTAGACCTCCTGCCTCCCGCCCCAAGGTTTCCCACTGTTTCCCGCACCNTCTTAATAAAGAATTGTTGTTCCTTTTCCCAAATCTTTTGCCTGAAGGCCTTTAAATTGAAAGATTTTGGTACCTGTCTTCCTAAACCAGGACATAGCTCCAGTGAATTGGAACAAATCTAGCTGCTTCTTCACCTTTGAGACTGTTATGAAAATTTGCTGCTGACCTGGGCTAACCAAGAAGTTAGGATACAAAGTATAGAATTATGAGGATAAATATGCATGTGGTTGAGATGTTCCAGACAAATTTGAGACATGTGGATGTAGCTTTGCATATTACTCTTATACCCTTCCAATGTTCAGCTACTGAAATGATTTGAACAACCACTAACACACCCACAGTGCTGATTACTAACTTTAGTAAAATCCCTCAAAGCAACTATACTTTTGCATCATTGCTGCTTGTCTATTGATACAGGTGTCCCTGGAGTCAGTTTTGCTGTAGTTACTTACCTATGACACCAGTTGAGAAGGTTTCAAAGACTAGTGGTGGGCTAGGATGCTGGGTTGGTTGTCCAGGACTATCCTTTATTCATGGACAAAGAACCGAAGTCCTTATTTCCAGGACTGGGCTGTCCTTCAGTTTATTTTACATACGGAACAATACTAGTAGTTAAACTTCACTACTTCATGATAGTGCAATGTATAACATGAATTAATATATATATTAAAAATGTTAATAGGCCATAATAGTATAAAGAGCCTTTGATATAAGAGCTAAGTAAAGGAATTTTCATAACAACTGATACTTAATAATAATAGTCATTAAAACCAAAGGTGGGTCCATACTCAGACAATGGAGATCAGGGCTTTTCTCTGGTTTAGATTTATTTCCATTAAAGCTCAGGAAACAATGCTCTAAGAATTGAAAGAAAGGACAAAGCTGGGAGCAAATCCACTCCATAAGCAGAAAGACACTGATTATTTTAAAGGAGAACTGAAAGCTGTAAATAGCCTTCTCGCTTGCTTGTAGAAAAATTTTGATTTGCAACAAAGATTAAAAAACAAAGAAAGAAACAAAAAAGCAAAAAAGTTCATTAATGGCTATTAAGAGTCAATGTAGAGACATTCCATCTTGGGCTGTCCCTTAGTTCTTTTGCACTTATAAGCTTCCCTAAATTCTGTAAGCTTCTCATCTTTTCTTTTTTAGGAAGAAAATGGGTTTGCACTTCACCAAACAAAATAAGGCCATAATATATGGTATTGAAAAACACCCCCAAAACTTTCATAAGGTTTTGATCTACTGATCTGGGTGATTATTTTTCAGAAGTCTGTGAAGAAAAACGTGCTGGTTTAGATTTTTTGAAGAAGTCTAATATAAAAAAAATCTTCTTGAAGATTTTAGCCACTGAAAATAGTTCTGTTTCAAAACTGCTTGTTGAACATGTCCTCTCATGTATAAATAGCACTCTTCTTACTCTTTCCTCTGCCTGCTATTCTATTTGCTATTCCCAGTTCCTCCCTCTCTTCTTCACAACTATTCCTTTCCTTGTCTACCTTTCATAGTTACTTCATATGTATCTTGATTTCTCTACCTCCTCTCCCACCTCTTTTCACTCCTACCCTCCTTTTTCTCTTTTTTTTTCTTTGAAACTATTCCCCTTGTCTTAGCCTTGCCCCTCCCTTTTATCCTCTTCAGCTATTCTCATAGTTGGTTTTCTTCTTTTTGGTTTGTGCGGTCTGCCCTGCACATTCCAACTCCTTTCTCTTCAAGATTTAACACGTTTCACTCAGTAAGATTTTTTTTACAAATGGATTGTGCATTGCTATCTTGAAAACATAACTGCACCATCTTTTGCTTTAAATATTATGAGATCTTTTTTTGTATCTGGATATTTACCACTTGTGATTATGTCTATAAAATTAGTATCTATGTAAGTTGAAATATATAATTGTCTATGTCAGCGGTTTCCAAACGTTTTTGATCATGTATGCCTATTAGTTAAAAGCTTTAGCATGTGTCCCAAATAGATACATATTTACTTATAAAAATGTACTGTTGAGGTTCTAGTGTTTTCTTCTTGCACTCCAACAGTTCGTCTTGCATACTGCCTTAGGGTATATTCACATTGCTTTGGAGACACTGATCTGTATCACGAAACCACACTGTTGCATAAGGTATGCTCGTTTTGTCACATTTAAGATTAACCTGATCCATCTGTGTTAGTTTGGGATGGAGAGGTTTTGCTTTCACTATTTCTGTCAAGTTTGGGTGTGATTGTTTGAGTTCTGAGAGGGGTGAGTTTTTCTAGTACGATGTGATGATCTGCCTGGTAGAGGAAGGTTTCAGAAACTGGAAAAGTTTTAAATACAAATGCATGCATTGCAGAATGTTGCAGCACTGAAGAACGTTGCAGCATTGAAGAAAGAATATTTTAAATAGTGCCTTAAAATTGATCCCTAGTAAAGGATTAACTATCTATGATCTTGTCGTCCACGAAGGGAGATTTTAAACAGGGTTTGAATGTTGCGTGTGAATGCCTGCCTCCCTGTTGCACGGGAACTTTTTCCAAACGTCGCCATTCGGAGTAGCAGCTCCCACATGCTTCGCTTTCATTCCACAAGGAGGAGGAGGGTTGGGGGGGAATATTCCATTACCATAAAGGGGAGGAAGTGTTTCCGCAGCTATTGCACAAAGCAGCTAGTTAACCTGTTTCCTGACCCCAGTGCAATGGTACAGTCCCACAGCTTCTTTTTAGGGGCCAGATGCCCCCCCAGTACTAAAATGAGGAAGAAAAGATAACATATGTGCAAAAATTTACTACAGAACTAAGTAAGGACCAGACTAAGAGCAGCTGAGTGCTTGCAATTTTTCTTTAAGTACATTTATTTTATTTTAGAATCGGGGAGGATGGAGGGGAGTGTGGTGTGAGAAGGGGGAGAGAGGGCAGTTGGATGCAAAGGGGATTGTAATTGAAGGCTAGAAACACCCACAGAGAGGAATAAGAAAGAAACTATACTGTCTGCAACGAGATATTCTGCATATGTACATAAAGGCTGTGCTTTGTGGACACTTAGCTTGTACATAATGTTAAGTTCATACTTAAAACCAAAGGAATTTGCTTTGGCAGAAGCCCTAAATTCTACACAGTGCTATCACAATATTTCCAAATTGTAACCCACTGAGTTTTGATATATATTCCATTCAGTCCTGATGGACACACTCCACTTCCACACTCATTTTCTGCCTCTTGTCTGTCTGTCTCAACGAATGCTAGGTAGCGAGCTATGCAGCATGCCTCATCTAGCAGTTCTCCATATTCAGCCTAGTGACAGTTGCAGATTGCGTAGGTAGACCCTTGTTCTTGCACTAGCAGAACACAAAAGCGACTGTAAAAGATGCTTCCAGTCCTTTGTTTCAACATTGGAAGCTGAGATTCTCCTTTCGGTGAACTGAGGAACCCCCATCGACACCACTGCTGGTGGGGTAAGTTTTGTAAGCACCTCGAATCAAAGAAGCACAGAAGCTCTGTGACATTTGGTCTCGAACACTTCAAAGTGGAGTGAAAGTAACCATACACACGCTAATTTTAAGCTTGGTTGTTGCACAACAATAGCAAATTCCATACAGAAATACGGATCTCCACAACATCACGAGACTGACCGACGACCAGCAGCTACTCCTATTACTCCTCCAGTGCCACACTGTACCTCTGCCACGGTCCCGGCAGAGGCTCTCATCAGCACCCGCACTCGGGCATCCCGACACCCCCACGTGGAGTATCTCCCTCGGAAAGCCGCTGGGTGGGGGATGCGGGAAGGAGCCGTAGCACTGGCGTGAACCGACATTGAACCCTGGTGCCGTCCAGTGCAGAGGCTGCGAGGGGGGCGGCAACGTGCCTGCCTGCCGGGGCTGCGGTAGCGGGCACAGGGGGTCTTGCGGTGGCGGGGAATGAAGGGCCTCGCCAGCAAGAAGGGGTGAGAGGGGGGGATGGTGATCGCTGTAGTGCCGGGAGCTGCCGCCTCGGTGAGGGATCGCGGAACGCCCCCACCCCCATTTGCCGTAGCGATCTCCTGCGNAGAGGGAACCTGGGCGGAGAAAGAGGAGAGGAAAAAAAAACCCAACACATTCCCAGAGTAGGGCCTGGAGAGGAGCGCAAGGAGCGGGACTGCTCGCAACCATCCGACTTGCGGGGAGGGAATCGATCGAGGGTTGTGCTCAGTGCCGGGGGACAAAGCAGCCGTGGGGGCTGAGCGAGAAGGGCTCGGCGCCGGCCCGCTGAGATGGTGGAAGTTAACGCGGTGGAAATGGTCTTTGTCCAACTTTTGTGAGGCCGGGAGGCCGGTCTGCACGGCTCTAGCGCGAAGGGATCCTAAGAAAACTGCTTGGAGCAATGCTGGGAAGTGAAGGGTGCGTTGCTGGCGTCCTGGCCAAGGTACTGTAGTGGGCGAGGAGTCCGGCGGGGAAGGGCGTTGTGAGCCCAGCTGAAGAGATCGGCCGTGGTCGAGGATATCCTCCGGAGCGGGGGGATGGGGTGTGAGACATAGAACAAGCGACTACTACTCGCTTGCAAAGGGATTAACAACTCCTGAGGTCTTGGGGTTTTTCTCCTTTCCTGGTGCCTCCTAATCACAGACCGTGTCACTGGGGTTCGCGGTTTCACTCTCGCCCAAGTGCTTGCCTCCTGGCAGGTGTCGTGCGTGAAACAGGGTCATCGTTTCTCCATTCTTGTCCATTGCTGTCCAAACTACTTATCTTTTACACAAGTGTGCTGTGTTAGGTCGATTTCCTTGTGTGCTGTAGTAGTGAAATGCTGCCTTGGAGGTCACCGAAGCAGGAGGGCAGGGGTAGATGCGTGCTAGTGCAGGTTCCTGAACCTAGTGGAACAGCACAAGGAAAGGCCTTGTGGCTTTCTCTGTGGATAGGCTTGTTTAATGTTCTAGTGGAGGACAGATGGCTGCATGAGTTCTCATGGCACAGAAAAGCCATGTTAACCTATTTTTCAAGGCAGTGATGCAAATTACTACTACTCTACTGTGGGAGGGGCTGTTGTGATGGGTAATTTTACATTTGCATTTCATGGGTCCCCTGAGATGATATCACTTGATCTGAAGTTTCTCTTGTGATTACTGCACTTACTTGGTTGGGGGGAAGAATATCATCTGCCTCTCCCACAAGTTCTAGAAATAAGACAGTAAAGATGGGAAAGCAGATCTGTCTCCCAAGGGAAATGGTACCATTAGTAGTGATACCAAGTCATGCAGATTGATGAGGAAGAGATTGAGCGGGTAAGTGAAAACAACAAAGCCAAGACACTGGAAAGGCGAACTGCTGGCAGATACATTTGTTAAATGACAGATCTGCAACTGCAGCTGGAATGAGCATGGGAAGCTCCCTCCTTGTTATGTAGGTTCTAATCAGAAACTTGGAAACTTTATGCAGTTGCACCTCTTGTTTAGTCACAGATGATCCACCTGTCCCAAGCAAGTAGTACAATATTGAGTGACTATTTTTATGTCTTCATTCCTATTTTGAAATAATTCCCGTAATTCCTTTTGGAGCAGGAAAGGAAGAGATAACCCATGATATAATCATATTTTTTTCTTTGATGTTACCTGGCCTCTGTGCTGAAAAAAAATAACAGTTTTTGTCTAGAAGTTCATTCCCTAAATTCAAGATCTTGCACAATTTGAGTTTATTTTGCTGGTGTTTTGGCAAGCCTCATATAACTACAGATAATTGTGTCCTTTACAGCCTTTTGCATGTATATCATCCTAGTTGAATTACTCATGCAGTTGTTAATCTGTTGACATATCTGTGGCCCACTATCAACCAAATGTTTTTTCTTGTCTTCTGGGCTCTCTTCTGTTTGACTTTCTTGCACTTGCACTGCAGAGTTGTTTTAATACTTGGAAGTACCATTACTATGGGGCATTGCAACTTTTGTAAAGCAGGATTGTATCCTGTCTAACTTAATCACTGAAATCCTGTAGAAAGTGAAGTTTTCTTGCATTGCTTGGAGCATTTATCTGTGTATGAATGGATCACAACATTAATGGATGAGGGGCAAGCAACTGATGTCATTTACCTGGACATGAGCAAAGCCTTTGACATTGTCCCACACCACATTCTGGTCTCCAAGCAGGTGGAACATGGGTTTGATGGGTGGACCACTAGGTGGGTGAAGAACTGGCTTGGTGGCCACACCCAAAGAGTGGCTGTCAGTGGATCCATGTCCGAGTGGAGACCAGTGACAAGCAGAGTCCCTCAGGGATCAGTCCTGGGACCAGTCTTGATCAGTATTTTTGTTGGTGACATGGACAGAGGCATTGAGTGCGCCCTCAGCAAGTTTGCTGACAACACCAAGCTGTGTGGTGCAGCAGAGATGCGAGAGGGTAGGGATGCCATCCAGAGGGACCTGGACAGGCTGGAGAGGTGGACACAAGGCAACCCCATAGGGTTTACCAATACCAAGTGTAAGGTCCTGCATCTGGGGTGAGGCAATACTAAGCACAGATATAGGCTGGGCAGTCACTGGCTGGAGAGTAGCCCTGAGGAGAGGGACTTGGGGGTGCTTGTAGACCTGGGCTGCATCAGGAGAAGTGTGGCCAGCAGGTCAGGGGTGGTGATTCTCTCCCTCTGCTCTACTCTGGTGAGACCCCCACCTGGAGTATAGTTCTGGAGCCCTTATTACAAGAAGGATGTGGACATGCTGGAGCGTGTCCAGAGCAGGGCCATGAGGATGATCAGAGGACTGGAGCACCTCTCCTATGAAGCCAGACGAAGAGAGTTGAGGCTGTTCAGTCTGGAGAAGAGGAGGCTCTGAGGTGACCTTATTGTGGCCTTCCAATATCTGAAGGGAGCTGACAAAAAAGCTGGGAAAGGGCTTTTTAGGATATCAGGCAGGGACAGGACTAGGGGGAATGGAGCATAGCTGAAGATGGGTAGATATAGGCTTGATGTGAGGATGAAGTTCTTCTCTGTGAGAGTGGTGAGAGCCAGGAATGTATTGCCCAGGGAGGTGGTTGGGACCCCATCCCTGGAGGTGTTTAAGGCCGGGCTGGATGAGGCTCTGGCCAGCCTGGTCTAGGGTGGTGTGTCCTTGCCCAATGGCAGAGGGGTTGGAAGTGGATGATCCTGTGGTCCCTTCCAAATCTGATCAATTCTATGACTTCTTCCCGGGGAGTGTAATAGGGCACTGGAGGGGGCTGCCTGTGGGGTTTGTGGAGTCTCCTTCTCTGGAGATATTTTAAACCCTCCTGGACCTGATCTGGGTGATCCTGCTGTGGCAGGGGGTTTGGACTGGATGATCCTTCCATGTCACTACCAATCCATAATGTTCTGTTCTGTGACTTGGTCAGGGTGTCCTGCTGTGGCAGGGGGATTGGACTAGAAGATCTTTCAAGGTCCCTTCCGATCCCTGATGATTCTATGATTTGTAGGGGGTTGGCATATAGATCTCTATTTTATCAAAGACTGCTGTTGTCTTTGTGTTCTGTATTTGACATACAAGCTGACCAAAGACAGAGTGTAAATGCTTTGGGGTAGAAAGGCAGGTGATGGCTCCAAGAAGACATCTACTTATTCTCCAGCATGCTCTCATAGTCTGCCACCATGTGTGTCTGATGAGAAAGCTTATCCTTAAGTCCATTGAGAACTGTCTTCTTCATGCCTTTACAAATTCACTGTGTAGATTCCAATTTGTGCCCAGGTGCAGATGTCTTCCCTTTCTCCTCTTTGATACTCCATATGCCAATATGCAGAAAAACATGTAAGAGATCACTAAAGTTTCTCAAACCTTACCTTGTATAACTCCATTAAGACAGAGTTGCTTTGTGGTCAGCCATCCCTCCTTGGATACCTGCACTGTTAGAATTACTCATGCTTTTTCTTGGGCTTCAGGAATGCTTCTTTCCATTGACTTGCTCCCCTTACAACCTGCTTTACTCTGTTACCCATGCATTACACCTCAGCAGCCCTTGTGCAGAAGGTTCCACTGAAGTCCCTACAGATGAGTACAAAATATTTTGAGAGCACATTTGAGGTTGCACAGTTTATTTTATTTCTTATTCTTGTGGACATGTTGTGTATGTTTACTGTACACACAAACAATAGAAGATGAAAGAAGTAGAAACTGGTGTGTATAGTGAACCTAGATCTTTGTAATGCGGTTTAGCTACCAAAAAGATGGGTATTACGAAAAAATGGTTAAGAATATTCCAGATTGGCTTTTCTTGGTCATAAACATACTAAGATTTCTTTGCAAAAAGCTATAAGACTTATTTTCTGTGAATATAAAGTTGATTGAAGCTTCAGGAGGAAACTGTTAAGCTTCCTATAATTTTGTCAGTATTTCTCTTCTTTTTTTTTTTAAACCTCCTTTAATATTGTACTGCAATTATATTTTACTTCTTAAAAAGGAAAAATCTGTATTTTATTCAGAAGTTTTATATCACATTACAGCAACTGACTGCATGTTCAGCACTTTTTCAACTTAATGCAACTTTGTCATTTAGCTTCTCCCTGCTAAGACTTGGGCTGGATATCACTTTCCCTCTTCTCTCCATATTTTCTGTAATTGTAAACCATGCATTGCCATGGTCTTTTTTGGGGGACGATGACGTGTGTGTGTTGGATTTTGTAAATAATTCTGTAGATGTTGTACAACAGCAGACTAGCTCTCTATCTGGAGTGGTGCCAACTGTGCTGTATAAACAGACCCCCAAAAGGATAAAAACTCCATACTTACTCATTCTGGCACACAGCAAATCTGCTAAGGAAGAAAATGCCATTTCATGTTACCACTCTTCTCACTCATCTGATTTATACAAAGAGTTTTTAACTAATCAAAAAGAACTACACTAGTACTTTCTTCTCACAAGGATGTGGTGTTCCTTCAAGACATATTCCTCTGCCGCGAGAAATAGTGTCCTATTCTAAGTGTACTATTAATACATGTGTGGTTTAAAAAAAAAGTGTGTACTGTATAGAGAAATTGGCACACTAGTTTATACAGAGGATGCTGTCTTACATCTTACAACATCACTGTGGAGCAGGTTGGTGCTTCAGTTGTGCAAGTGCTACTTGAAGGTTGTTCTTGAAACGACTTCTGAGACAGCAAGCTGCTTTGGAAGCCAAGCTCTTCTTGTCACTGTTTTCAGTTTTCCATGCTTCCAGAGGCTGCTGTGCTTTCTGCTGCTCAAGGCTTACTGGTCAAGAAGATTTTTGTGCAAATTTTTCACATGCAGGCCCCCTCCCACATTTGCCTACGTGCAAACAACAGCAGTTAAAGAGGGGGAAAAAAGTGCTGGCCTGGGAGTGGAAAAGATGCTGAATACTGAGCACACAGTGAAAACTAGAGCCTTACGTATGAAGGCTGCATCTTTAAGGCCTTGATTCACCCTAAGATGGAAAAGTCTCACCAGCCCAGACCTGTATATTGAAACATAGGTGACTTCATTTTCAGACAGACATATTTTTTTTCTCCCCAAGCTTGCCAAGTAAATGATTCTTCTGCTGATTCTGCAGTTTCCAAATACAGGTTTTTTTTTTTTTTCCTCTGGAAAACATCCAGTGTGTCTAAATCATGTAATTAAATCCTAGAAGCTAGAGACTAAGGACTACTGACTCTTTGTGATGTATTTCTGTTTTAGCATACTGATGTTCCTCCTAGTTACTGTAAAGCTTTTCAAAGTTCCCTAAATGACCTGTGAGTGCAAAACACTCACATGATATGAATCAATTTGGCCCAGCTGACCACTTCAGAGGCAGTGTGTAGGATACAGACGCCTGCGTGGAGACTTTAACATCAGACTTACCACAGGTTCTTTCAGATCCTGAGGATGTCTACAAATGGAAGCAGTGTTCCTTGCCAGAACTTTCCTAGCTGTACTTTTCTTTAAGACGAGGGTGGATTATCACAAGAGGAGTATTGTTGCAGAAGTTGATGGGCAGGTCTTGAATAATTTAAATTTGGAAATTCAAATTGGACTGTTGATAATTTTGTTTGACTTTGCAAATGTTAAAGTTTCACTCACAGCTAGGATCAGTTTGATTCCGGTAAGCTGAATCTTAAATGCTTTGTGCACCAGGAAGATGTTTGAAATTATTCCTTGCTTTTGAGCCAGGAAGAAGCTGGTGGAAGCACAGCTGTATTAGGATGTTTGCCTGCAGTTCTCTCCCAGATGGTCCCTTCCCTTGCTATAGTCAGTAGGCTTTGAGTTGGTGCCAGCAGCACTGGCCTTTATACTTTTCAGTGAGCACTCTAGTACCTTTTGGAGCATGTGCTGTTAATAAAGGGGCCACCATATCAGCAGTTATCACTGCCATCGTTACATTACCAGGAAAGGAATAGTTCTGTTGGAGGAATATTCATTTAAGTACTAGTGCAGAGAGGATTTTAGTGACCTTCTCCAGTACCTAAGACGTTAGAAATTGGTGAAGGTGCACTACAGTGTGTATTGAGCAGAAATTGCTGATGTGAATATAAATCAGTGGTCTGTTAAAATCTAGTAGACAGAGATATGACAAAGGGAATTCTGTAGTTTCCAAGTGTTCTGCTTGATGTGTTCTGCTGGGACATGTATGTGGAATCAGATGCTGAAAAGGAAGTAGTTTTATTTTGGAGCTTTACTGTAGCACGTTTTTGCTCCAGGCCCCAAGCTGAGCACCAAAAGGAAATTTAGTGAAAAAATGTAAGAGGAATGATGCATGACTTGTGCTCCTTGTTTCAGTCAAAAGTCCTCATAACACTGACTGGAAGAACTACGTTGAAAATTGCATAAATAATTTTACCCATCTTGAATTAGCAGTGGATGGTCTTAGAAAGCTGCAAGTTGCTGCAAGTAAGAAAATCAAGGTAGTTAATACATCCCTGTTAGCTGAAGAGAAATGGCTTAGCCAGTTTTTTCTTAAATGGAATTTGATTTTGTCTAATGTCTTACCCTTCAAAAGAATGTGTGCAGTGCACGATGTAAGGAAAACAAATCAGTCTTTGGAAACAGAATAAGAACAAAAATACTCAGTTCTTTAAAAGAATTAAGCTAAAGCAAGTTCTGCTTCTTTTGGTAAAATAACAGCTACTGGACTGACTAATTGAAAGAATCAGAACAAGCTCTTGTTATACCTGTCTTTTTTCTATTGACTGTCTGTACCAGCTCACTGTGTCTAAGGGCATTATAAAGAATTGTGGATAGAGATTTGGAGTGGGGTAGAGGAACTTGCCTAAACCCTCAGAAAGTTATTTTCAAATTGTTTATTTAGATGGTTCTTCTCATCTTGCTTGCATTCTCTCAAGATCATACCAGATCTGCCCAGTGTTTTCTACTGTTTTCCTCTTGTGCCTCTGAAGCTGTGATGTTTAAGTTGGACAATCCCTGACTTAATGGTACAAATGCAATGCACATTAGTAATAGGGAGTCTGTAGGAAATTTTTGACATGCTATTAAAAAGAATTAGCTTAACCATGACTAAAAAAAGGACTGCTCTGGAGGACCTCCTATCTGGGAGAGTACTGACAGGATCCTAGGCAGTGTGTCTAAAATAAAAGGGCTGGCTCAAATTGCCCAAAGTATATGATTCCAGGTTTGGTATTAAGGCATGTTTTCTTCCAGCAAGGGTCTAAGCAGTTTGCAGGAAGTTGCAGAAACTCTGTTGCTTATGTGATTTAAAAATATAACTGCGAAAGCTTAAAGGAATATACTAACAAAAGTCCTGTGGTTGACTGGGTACTGTAGGCCAGATGTTGTCTAAATAAAGATGTCCATCACCCTCTTTTAGATTCTTGTACGACCATCCCACCAACATCTGGGAGAACGAATGCCGTCATGGCAGAAAATGCATCTTGGGTCTGCTGATGCCAACTTGGACTGGTTGGTATCCACAGAAACAGCTGTGTGTTCTACTTGCTCCGTTTTAGGTGTAAACCTTTGAATTTGGATTTGTTAGTAATAAGAGCAGTGAGCCCCAGTATCCACACTGAAATACAAATAAGGCTTTTGAGACACAGAAGTGGCAGCATGAACTCTGAGATTTGTATGCTACTGATTTTATCTCTGGCACAAAAATAATGCTAACATGCATTAGAAAGAGATGCTCTGAACCTGAATGTCTTCATACTGTAACCCAGTTGGCTTTCTCTTTTCCTTTTTCTGTTCTGCTGGAGTATTAGTAGCACATAATGTTCCTGTTTCCTGAGGGTGGAAACAATGAACTGGAAATGCAGGATGGAGGAGGAGGGAAGGACCCAAGAATAGAATCGTCTGCTCTGCAGGCTCTGCCAGTGGCAAGTTCAGATTTTTTGGTGGGGCTCTCTAACCTATGCTCACTACACATTGGTTTCCTGTGATGCCTCACTGAACTCAGCTAATTGTGTCACGCAGTCATTCCCTTTCAGGTCATATCTCTTATTTGCAGCCTTGATCTTATGTCTTTAATCTGCAGTTTCTGCCTCATTTTTCTTTCAGTTGTCTCCTAGTCAGGCCAAGTTGGGGCAGCCTGATGCCCAAAATCAAAGTGAGAGCCTGAGCTAAGCCTTGAGCCAGTATGAATCATTAATATTGTCCTCTGGATGAATAAACTTAGTGTTAAAGACCAAGTCAGATGTTTCTGAATTGAGTAGGACCCTGGTAGTTTTGGTTCTTGCTCAGTTTGGTAAATTTAAAAATGAGACCAAAGTATTATAAGAGACTCAGACTGAGTCTGAATTAAAACTATGGATTTGGAGACTGGAGCTGAAGAGAGAAACACTGGAAAAAATAATCTATTTTTTTAACCTTTTTCCAGAGTAAGTTCTAGGTCTCATAGTTCCCATCTGTGTGTTCTTACTGTGCTTTGAGAGATTGCTACTCAGGTAGCTTCCTAATTGCTTGTTACTGCACAGTACACTGACACCTTCTGCAAAAATGATTGTAGATGGTGTTGGTGT
Source organism: Upupa epops (assembly GCA_013397515.1). Classification (NCBI taxonomy): domain Eukaryota; kingdom Metazoa; phylum Chordata; class Aves; order Bucerotiformes; family Upupidae; genus Upupa; species Upupa epops. Next base: position 72,963 of record VZRI01013652.1, on the reverse strand, counting down.
GCCAATTTGTGGAGTATGATCAGTGCAGGGCAGGACTGCTTTATAGTGTTTTAGTGCCTATTGAGGATGTGAAACTTAAACAAATGGTGGAACAGACAGAATTCTCATCTAGGCAAACAGTAGTCATGTAAGGATGAAAACTCTGTGATGGAACTCTTCTCGAGTTTTCACTCTCTCTCATAGCTTCTTAGTGTTGTGCATATATTTCCACATCAAACACTCTCATTTACATGCTGGAGCTGAAGCTTGTGTATTGTATAGCCCGTTGGTGCAGTCAGCAAAATTTGAGGGAATCAGCTTGACAGAAGAGACTTCCTTACTCTCAGTTGCATTCAGGGAATATGTTGCGTTACAGGCCTCTGTTGGGGCAACCTTACACACTTGAAAACGCATATTTGCAACAGATTTGGAGGTAAAATTGAATGGAAAGTAGTTGGAGTAGAAATGGAAACTGCATGAAGTAGGGCAGGGGGAGGAAGATTGTACAGCAAAATCAGGATAATTAAGAAGTCTTAAGTGATTAGGCCTCAGTGCTTTTCTGCCTTGTTTTACAGAGAAGCACTTTTTCCTTGCTTCTCCTAACAGGAATAAAAACAGTGATGACAAATACTGCTAATAATTAAATAGTTTCAAAAATAAAATTAACCTCTATCTGCAAATGCATGCAGCCAGCAATTTGAGAACCAAGCTGTATGACCGCCCAAGGCTGTGAAACTGATTAAAATGGAAAAAAGTAGTTATAATTAACCCTTCAATAATAAAGCACATTCTTTAAAAACCCAGGTTGCCTCCTTGAAGCCTGAAAGGATGTTAATAAAAAAGCAACACTTAAATGAAGGTATTTTAATATTATTAGTGCTTTCTGTAGTCTGTTTTGAAACATTGCTTTCTCTCATGAAATAAAAGGCAATTTCAAAATACAGGGAATTCCCATAGAAGAGGAATACTTTCTTTTAAACAGGCTGTCACTGCTGCCACTGTTTTCTAATGGACAGTGTTAAGTTTGGATACTCTGAGTATGAATACCATGCATTTTCTGCTTATGCTAAATATTACTTTCTGAAAAACCCTCAAAAAGTCAAAAAATTAGAAGTAAAGACAGGATGTTTAGTTTAAGAAAGGTAGTCTCAGTTGTTTTCTCTCTCTGTTGTTGTGTTTTGCAAGTTTCAAATCTTGCTTCATACATTTCCTGACATGCCTTGTAAGATTTCATTTTGAATTTAAAATAGGAAACAGCATTAGTGTGAAGTATATCTTAGACTTATCCATACCTTAGCTTTTGTAAGATGCCTGCTTTGCCCTTCACCTAACCATTCAACCCCTTGATTTCTTTTCCAGAGCCCTGGCAGTGCCATTAAGGGCCTCTTGCAGCTCTGCTGGCTTTGTCTGTGCAGTCTTGCAGATGCTTTCTCAGACCTGGTCAGCAAATGTCAAGGTTATTTGTCTAATTGGTGGCTTTGCTTGACTGGCCATTGCTAGCACTGTGCTTGGCCTCTTTATAATCAGTCAATCAGAACTGCTATACAGTAAGATTAAAAGGAAGCAAGATCAGCATTGCTTTGAATAGATGAGAACATGACTTTATGGACACACGCTTTACATCATGAATCCTTTGCTGAAATAATGTTTGTGGAAAAAGTTTTATTTCCCTTCCCTTTTTTAATGCCAAAATAGCATGCGTCTTTTACCTTCTTGTTTCCAGACTTGTTCTATTGTAAAATTACTATTAAATTTGAAATGTTTACATAAATGTAGCAAATGCCAATTGTACCAGAGAAGGAAATGTCAATTTTCAAAGAACTTTTACTACCACGTGATTTTTTTTCACCTACAAGTTAATAAAATCACCATCTTCAGGGGTACTTACATTGAATCTTTTAAGCATAAAATTCTGTGTTTAGAATTTTGTAAATACAGCCTTTTACACGGTGCTTGAGAAAAGTTTGCTTCTGTGTCCTAAAGCTTGTAGATTACCTACTTTTTCCTTCCCTGAAGCTTTATGTCTTTTTCTGTACAGTTAAAAATATACTTGTTAAGGGTAAATCATATTCAAAGTTGAAATGATCATGTGTACTTTCACATAGATAGATCGAGGTGCATTGCAAGGATCTATGCACTATTGTACTGTTTTGTGCACCTTCTCATACCATCAAGGTAAATGTGATGGGCAGCTGTTGATTCTTTTTCTCCTTTTTGCAGTTTCTTTTCTTCACTATATAAAAATTCACATTGAGTAGTTGCTGTATTACTAAAATTTCTGTTATTTCTTAGGAGAGTTTCTATCCTGCAAGTGATGGACCACATATACTGTAATGCACTTATTCTCGTTTTTCATTCTGTAGCATCATTATTATTCCAGGGCTGGGATTTCTGATGTTAATGTTAGAAATTTGAGTACAATGAACAGTATTTCTTTGAAAAGTATGTGAATTGCTATAAAAATTTATATTTAAGTCAACTCTTGTGAGATGGGAATTCAGGAGCTTTGTTTTACTTAATGTGCATGTAACTTGAGTAATTAATAAGCAGGTTGAAGAAAGAATCCATGTCTTTAATTTTGTTTTAATTGCAATTGTTTCAAGAGATCAGTGTCCATCTTGTTGGGCATAGCAGAAGCATAATTGGGAGGTCTTGAGATAGTCTACAGAAACCCAAAGCAGTGGTAATTGAATTTTCCTTAGGAAGATAGGCCACAAGCAAAGCTGGTATTTGGCTTCTCTAGCCAAATGCATTTGTCATACAGAGAAGAGTTTTAAAGGAAAGCACTGCAGTTATCTAAAGTCATGCTAACTTGGCCACCTCCAGGGGGTTGGAATACAGCAAAGAGGCTCAGAACCTTCCCAGATACCTTTAGGCTACACTGAAGGAGATGTCTGGAGGGGGTTGTTCAACTGCCCAGAACTTGATTTTTAGTTTGGGTAGATCTTAGGAACCTAGTGAGGGTGATTCAGCTCAGTCTACTGAATGTAGAGGTTGTTTGAGTGATTATGCTTCTACTTTGGACATCCTATCTGAGCTGCAAGGGCTTAATAGAAATTTATTAAAATAAGTTTATTTTCCCTTTAAGAACTATGGAAGCTCTTAATTTGGATCTCACTAGGAAATGTATAATCAGAGCAGAGAAGATCTGCTTCAAGACTCCGTGTGTTACCACGGTAAATAAGGAAATACATTCCTTTCCTTGGAGAGCATTCAAAGTCAACCTTTGGACTGTCATTGTAAACCTAAGAACTCCCAAAAGATACAGACACAACCTTTTTTAGATAATGATCAAATTGGCTAGAGGAAATCTTTTATGAAATATGCTGTTCAGGAAGAATTCTTTTAAGCTTAGTTATATGTTATTGCTTAGAGCCTTTATCTTAAAATTAAATTAATAAACAATGTACCATAAAAAATCCATTAGACTTTCTTATAAATTCCTCTCATATATTTTTTTAAGTATTTTGGAGTCATCCAAAATAAATAGTAAGAGAAGATAAAAGGATATACATCAACTGTGGAAATGATTAATGTATTTGATTAAACATTTCTCTGTGCTGCTATATATACTCCAGTGATCGTTTTTTTTAAGACAAACACATTAGGTTCTTAATATTAAAGCGCTGAGGGATAAATGGTGTGCCATTCGCCCCCCATTCACTTCTGATTTGGGGTGTGAGAAGATTTCTGTGAATAGCAATTACTTTATTTATTTTCTAAGAAAGAAGCTAAGTATGATTATGCCAATGTCAAAGCGTTGCACAGGCATTGAGCGATGCCTTTCACAACAGCATTGTGAGATTTACCCTAGTGAGATGTGTGATTGTAGTTGCAAGGGAATCTAGGTAATGAAGGAGCAATACTAGTAGGGGTAACTGAGGGGAAAGGAGCGGGGAAAGCCTCTTACTTAATGCATGATACTGTCATGGTTTCATATTTATCATGAATGAGAAGTAGTAATAATTGAACTTTTTCTATTCTGCCTAAATGTGATTAATTGATGTGCAGGTCAAATAAATTGGAATAGCAGTTTATTGACTCTCAGACGTTGTGCTTATTTATCTTTTTAATGATTCTCATTAGAGATAATATTAAGCTGTTATGAGTCATAGTGCAAAATGTGGAAGAAGAGGAAAGACTGAGCTTGCAAAGGTACAGCATTTTCTCTGCCCTGAAGAATTTTTGAGGTGCATTTATTTTGCATCTAAATAGTTTGTGTGTGGAAGAATTATGACAAACGGGAGAGAATGCTGTGAATCAAGTGTAGTAGAGGGGAACTATACCCATATAATAATTTCTACTGAGAAATAGGCCTAGAGGAGTGAGTTAACAATGGAGGAAGAAGCATTGTTTTAGTGGGAGAAAACAAGATGATTGGAGAAGAATAGGAAGTGAAAAGAGTGGGCATTGTTATCATTTCAGCTTCTAATAGTAGAACAATTTAAAATACATAGAATTTCTGTGTTGCACAGGGATAGATTATTTTTCAAATCTATTGCAAATTCAGAATAGGAATTAGATGAATTCATAAAGAGATACTTAAGGGAGTAGACTGGGGTATATACTTGCTAGCAATCCTAATCTTGTATTTGTTGATGCTGGAGGAAGTGTAAAGTAGTGGAATGCACAGAAGCCAAGCTTATCAACTGTCTCTAGATAGCACTTCTTTTTGGCACTGGAGACAGAGATTAAGCAGGTTAGGTGGATCTTGATCTGCTTCAGTGTTCTTGTGTTTTGAAATGTAGTTGTGCTAAAGCATGTAGAATTGTTACTCTCCCCATTGTTTCCATTCGCCTTTATGCATTCTGGGAATGAGATATTTGGACTGATATTAGACTTAGGATTTCTACAAAGTAGTGCAGGGTGGAGCAGCCTCTGCAGTGTATCAAGGTCCTGTCAGCTTTTAGGGAATAGGGTATTGGATCTGACCATTAGGAACTGGAAGCTATGAGACTAAGTAGTTCTTACGGGACTAATAGTTCTTTCTGCTGCCTCTGGTTTGCTCTAATTTCACAGAATTTAAAACAATAGCTACATTTTACTCGTGGAGGGGAACAGCCTATTAGGCCTTCATCCTTTCTCCAGGAAGCCTGTGCAGCACATGAACGTTCCTATCTTTTTCCTTAATCCTAATGGCGTACCTAAATTTCCCAAGCAGAACTGAGGCAGGTATATGGTTCAGATGAATCCTTAACTGCTACTTGATGTCAGGTACTGCAGGTTTTATCTGTCAGAGGGTAACAAGGTCAGTGTGTATTACTGTGTGGTGTGTGGCTCCTCCGGTGTTGTTGACAGTGCTTGAATTTTTAGGGAATCCTTTATTTGCATAAGAAGACTACTGCAGACGTACTGGCTCTATGAAATACTTTATGTTTGACCCAGTTTAGGTACAGATTGGGCACACTACAGCACCTTTTGTGACAGGAAATCTCACAAGTGCAACACTGTACTGGAGGCAGTTGTTTTAGTACATATGGAAGCACTATCACCATCTCTTCTGTGGCATTGAGCATCATTTAGCTGTGGACTGTAGCAAAGTGTTTTGGCTTCAAATTTGAGTTGAAAAATAAGTGATATCTGATGGAAAGAAACAGTGTTTAAAGGTTGTAAACAGTGCCAGTTAAGTGAGGCAAGCTATGTTTCACATTCAAGGCTTTCCAGCTGAAACTGTGTTTAGAGTCTTGTGTGATAGAAGCTTTTTGATCATAGAGTCATTAAGGTTGGAAGATACGTCCAAGATCATCAAGTCCAGCTGTCAACCCAATGCATGCCCACTAAACCTGCTTTCAAGGGGGCTTTCATGGAGCCACCATCCTGGGATGGCTCCATGTTTTAATATTTGACCACTCTTTTAGTGAAATTTTCCCTAATGTTCTATTAGGATAATGCTGTGCAAGAACTGACTCTCTTCTGTTGAGGTACACAACAGAAGAGGGCAAGGGAGATTGTAAGTGTATATTTATGCAGTTAAAACCAAATCCCAAATACAGGTTCAGCACTGGAACAGATGCTCAAAGAAGGTGAGGAATCTATATCCTTGAAGACTCCTAGCTAAGATGTCAGTAAGGGGCTTTGACAGGAATATACTGTGCTGGGTCAGGAACTGGTTGGATGGACAAGCCCAGAGAGTGGTGGTTAATGGTGTCGCATTTAGTTGGCAACCGGTTACTAGTGGTGTCCCCCAAGGCTCAGTGTTGGGTCCGGTCCTGTTCAACATCTTCATTGATGATATTGATGAAGGGTTGGAATCCATTGTGAGCAAATTTACGGATGACACCAAGCTTGGAGCCCGTGTTGATTTGTTGGAGGGTAGGAGGGCCCTGCAGAGGGACTTGGACAGACTGGAGAGATGGGCAGACTCTAATAGGATGAGTTTCAACAAGTCCAAGTGTTGGATTGTGCATTTTGGTTATAACAACCCCAGGCAGAACTATAGGCTGGGAATGGAGACCTTGGAGAGTACTCA
>VZRI01013652.1:631-66412 GCA_013397515.1 Upupa epops | reverse complement strand
GTGACCTTATCACTATCAATAACTACCTAAAAGGTGGTTATGGTCAGGCGGTGGTCAGTCTTTTCTCCCTGGACACTGGAGACAGGACAAGGGGTCACAGTCTTAAGCTCCATCGCGGGAGGTTTAGGCTTGACATTAGGAAGAGGCTTTTTACTGAGTGATCTGATTTTGGAACAGGCTGCCCATGGAGGTGGTTGGGTCACCGTCTCTGGAGGTGTTCAGGGTTAGTCTGGATGAAGTGCTGAGTGGCATGATCTAGTTTTCAGATGTTTAGATTTACTTGGTTTGTTTTAGGTTGGACTGGATGATCTTTAGGGTCTTTTCCAGCCTCATCATTACTGTGATACTGTGATGTTCAAAACTCGCTTTGACAGACTTCTGGAAGAAGTGTTCACCCTTGCTGCATGTTCAGCTAAAAAGCCAGAACTCTTGAAAATTACTGTATTCATCTCTCTTACTGGGTTTTTGAACAGAATTAAATTTTTATAGTCCACATACCAGAGTGATGGTGCCTAAATAAGCAATTATGATGGTTTTAATGAATAATGTAAGTAAATAACTCGGAGACTTTCATCTCCTGTGTGTTGGAACTTGATACTGAAGTAAGGCAATATGTAACTGATATTTTCTGACTGTTTGTAATCCTCACCCTTACAGTTTTAATCATTGAAAGGCTTTTGGATCTTCAGAAACTCTTATATTTTCCAGATGCTTTATGATTTGAGGGCTTCCAAGGAGTTGGAGATTGTTCTACTAGCCAAAGAACTATATTCTCCAAAATGGTATAGAATACTTTTAAGGAAGGGTTAACATAAGAAGGACTGACAGCTGGTAGGCAGGTGGCAAGTTCTGTGTAGCTAGAACAGAGAGAGAGTGAGAAGGGGTATTTAAAGAATTTTTAAGAAGGATTCTGTACAAGGAAGTAGTGTTACTTAGCTATTGTATTTGGAGGAGAAAGATGATGAATGGATTCTGTAGGAAGGCTGGGCAATCCATCCAAAAACAGATTTGGAAGATGTAATGAGCTGAGAAAGCCATGGAAAGGTGCTTGTGTGAACAAGAGATGAGGGTGGTTTAAAAATTGGAATGGTTTGAGGTTTCTGCTTAAGTAGCTTGGTATAGGGAAGAAAAGGTAGGAGAACTGAAGAATGAAAGATGAATGTCTTTGGGTGTAGTCAGGGGTTAGGGGGAAGGGCAGGGCAGTGGTTAGCAATTTAGGGGCTTGCTACTCTTTAATTCAAAGAGGCTAGTACTTCCCTCCTACTCTCCCTTAAATGCTTCCATAATGTTATTCTGTGTGCCTCAGTATGGAGTAAGCATTTTTCACGGAGGTATGGAAGAAGACAAATAAAAAAAAATAAATACATATTTATCTTTTTTTGCTTCTAAATCAAAACCAGCCTTTTGGTTTAACCATAGTTTTTTGCAGGGGAAAATAGTTTTCCAGTCTAATAAAGGCAAAGGCTATGTTTGTCTCATGATGTGCAGTGCAACACTGCTGGGATACAGGGTCTGCCAGAGTAAACTAAGAGTTAGAATCATAGAATTGTCAAGGTTGGAATAGACCTTCAAAATCAGTAAGTCCAACTGTCAACTCAGGGCCATGATGCCCACTAAGCCATGTTTCTAAGGGCCAGATATACAGGTTTTTTGAATGCTTTTAGGGATGGTGACTAAATCACTTCCCTGGACATCCTGTTTCAGTATCTGGCCACTCTTCCAGTGAAGACTGCTGTCTAATCTATATCCCCCTGGCACAACTTGAGACCATTTCCTCGTGTGCTTTCTATAGCAATCCCTACCTCTCTTCAACCTTATTTCAGGTAGTTGTAAAGGGCAATAATGTCTCCTCTGAACTTTCTTTCTTCCAAACTAAACAATCACAGTTCCCTCAGCCACTCCTTGTATAACCTGTCCACCAAGACATTCACTAGCTTCACTGCTTCTCTTTGGACCTGCTCCAGCACCTCAGTGTTCTTCTTGAGTATTGAGGTGCCCAGAACTGAATGCAGTACTCAAGATGAGGCCTCATCCGTGCTGAATGCAGGAATGATCACTTCTCTGCTCCTGCTAGTCACACTTTTTTTGATACAGGTCAGGATGCTGTTGGTCTTCTTGGTCACCTAGGCACACTCTTGGCTCATGTTCACCTGGCTGTAAATCAACACCTACAGGTCTTTACCACAAAGCAGTTCTCCAGCCACTCTGTCCCAACCCCCTTTTCATGAAGAATGTTGCTGTGTGCTTGGATAGTTCTTTCTGTAACAAAGGGTTTTCTAATATTTCAGCCTGAAATTTTCTCCCTTTAACCTAACTGACATTACTTTTTGTTTTCCTCATAAATGATGAATCAAACTTTTTGATTCTTTCTTGAGGTCCCTTTAGTTTCATCATGTTTTAGTGATTCCTAGGTATCTTTGATGTGTGTTTGGTGCTGTAGGTGCTCATTAGAGGCTGAGTAGGAGAGAACTACTCCATCCTGTCCAGTAATGTAACCTTCTTTCAGGTAAAGCAAATAAGGTTGCACTGTGTTTCCTTTTTTTATACTCCCCAGTCTGCATTCTCCTCTACTATGCTGAACTAGCTGAAACTCCCCCATTATTCAGATAATTGCAGTAAGGATGCCCTTTTTGGTTGCAACTTTCCTCTCCCCCATTTCAGCCAAATTTTTGAGACATTTCTCTATAGTGCTGAGACACTTTTATTTTTCCTTAGCTACGCTTCACTGTCTCACTGAAGACATTGTTCTCAATGCGCTGTCCAAAGAGCACCTAAAGTAACAAAATGCTGGCTTTTTACATGTAACCAATATATTGCCATGATATTTTTCTGATGGGCTGGGAATGGGGCAGACAGAGTCAGAAATACCTTGCTTAGCAAAATTATTGTGCTAGCCAGATTGATATAATGCAGCGCTAGATTAAGCTACATGTTGCTCACTGGCTATGAGATGAGCCTTTATGACAGTCTCTTAATAGTGGTGGTGGAGTTCTGTTAGGTTTTCTTTGGATAATTTCCCCCTCTTAACATAATGAATTCGGTCTTTGGTGTTTTTCCTGGCTGTATCACATACTTCTTATTTTGCCTTAAATATCAGAGCATTTGCTCCCTCACCTACAACATAATAGGAAAAACAGTGTCTGGCTTCAACAGTGTTTTATGGCTGTGTTATTAACATATGGGGCAAATGCCTGAAATGCGGTTACAAGTTTATTAGCAGTACAGATTTGTGTTGTCATAAATGGTAAAAGATTCTTGTAATGGCTACTGCCCTGCAGAGGTCTGAAAATAGAAAGCTTAAGTTATAAGAAACAGAATTTGGAAAAAATACAGGGAGAATGAAACAGAGACCTTCCAAGAGACATTACCAAAGATACAAAGGATCAGGACCTAAGTAGGAATGCAGCCTATACTGTGTGTCCTGGTTTAGATTATTTTGTGCCTGTGCTTTGTGTCATCAAAAAACAGCAGAAAACCAGGGACAATACTGTAGTAAAGAAAGAATAACAGGTTTTATTAGGAGAGAGTAAAGAGAGGGTTGGTTTCTTGCTTCTTGCCCAGTGGCTTCAGGCCTCCCTGTCTTTCTCAACATGTGAAAACGCTGTAGTTGCCTAATGCCATGAAAATGATGTGAAGATACTTCTAAGAAACATATAGAGAAGACAGGGGAAAGAGAAAATGAGTTGTCTTTCACTGGGTCTACATGGCAGAAAAGCAGTTTTGCTGCAGCGAGCTGCTCCCATGGTGAACTGGAAGCCCGAGAAAGAATTCTGTTCCACATACCAGAGTCTCTACAGAGTTATGGAAAGGGATGTCTGTCTGTTACATGTCGCATATAAAAAGAGTCAGAAGTCATCCCATGACACTATGGTACAGATTCACATTGATCTGAGAAACCCACTCTTACTGATGCCATGAATGTCTTAAAATCTGTGTGTACTGTCAGTATATGACTGGGACTGAAGTCTGGAGGGATGGAAGGTGTGGGTGTATGGTAAATACTGGCTCTGTGCTACTCATTTTCATTTGTATCTCATAAGTAGTACATTATGAAATGGGTATGTAAAAACTGCCTGTTCTGTAGAATTGTGACCTGATTTCTGTTTCCACCTGTGTTTTTTCTTAACAGTATTTCTGTGCGAAAGCCTCTGTGCTTTGACTTGGGAAGATACTAAAACCCTCCAAGAATTTTCTGTCCATTTTAAGGAAGTGGTGCATGGTTTCTGAAGATGGTGGTATCTACAGAAAATCTTCATGGATTCTAATGCTGGCATCAGTGCAAGACGAGTGGCGGGAATGGGTTATCTATGGGTGGTCTGCTTCTTTCATCTAGTCACCTCACTAGAAGGTAAGAACAGATTTTATATAATGCAACAGCTTAGCAAAGTTTTTGATAAAGGGAAAAAACCCTCTGTATGCTCTCAAGTATGTTTATAGTAGTCCAGATGAGCATTGAGCACATACTTTGTTTGGTGCTTGATCAGTGATTTGTGAGATGCAAAAACATGTTAGTATTATTTCTAGTGGTACAGGAAACTCTTTTTATGAATAACAATTAATGAAATTTGTACTAGTTTTCTCAGAAGTGACAGTCTTTGGAACATTTTTTTGCCTGGGGAATAAGCTCCTTGTTTATACTTTGTGTGTATCCGATTTTGCTACATGTTTGTCTTATGACAATCTCTCAATGTTTATTCTCTTCTACAAGGCAGCATCCAGTGGGCTGAAATCAGAAATTTTTGTCTTTGCCATCTGAGCAACTTGCTTCATATAATAGATGTGGAGAGAATGCTTTTCTTGAACAAGATGAGACATTTTATTTTACAGAATCATAGAATGATTGAGTCTGGAAAAGACCTCTAAGATCATCAAGTTCAGACAATGACCTAACATCACCACAGATGTTGAGCTAGCAGAGGAGAGAAGGAAGAGGGCAGTGAAGACAGAATAGAAAAAAGGTAGCCAGGAAAAAAGAGACCAAGAAAACAGAAGGAAGAACGTATGATAAAAGGGGAATTGATGAGAGCAGGAGGTAAGTGAAGAGCTGTGGGACAGAGTTAGAGAAGAGCAGAGGTACTGTAAACAATCTTCCTGCTGTTTCCAAGAAACGTCGTTGCAGCTGCATGTGCTCAGTGAACTGCACTGCTTTGAGATGAATGCTTATCTCTTACATCTTTGAAAGCCACTGAAAAAGGAGAGGAGGGAGAGAGGAAATAAAAAGAAGCCAAGAAAGGAAAGACCTAAAGGAAGTGAGAGAAAAGTAGTGAGTGATCTATGAAAAAGATGAAAATTGCAAAATAAAAAAATACTGTTGTTTTTTCCTAATAAAAAATGAAGATAAAATCTTGCTAAAGCATCCCCTCTCTTACACGGAGGGAAGCAGGGTAGGAGGGAGTTCAGAGAAGAAATCATGGCATCATAGAATCCATTGGGTGGGAAGGGACCTTAAGGATCATCTAGTTCAACCTCCCATCAGTGAGCAGGGGCATCTTCAACTAGACCAGGTATCTCAGAGCCTCATCCAGCCTGACCTTAAATGTTGCAAGAGATGAGGCCTCCACCACCTGTCTGGGCAACCTGTTCTATTGTTTCACCACACATATTGTATAAATGTCTTCCTTATATCCAATCTAAATCTCCCCTTTTTTAGTTTAAAACTTTCACACCTTGTCCTATCACAACAAGTCTTGTTAAAGAAGTCCCTTCCAATCTTCTGGGCACCCTTAAAGTATTGGAAGTAAGATCAAGTCAGAGTTGCCTTTTCCCCAGGCTGAATAACCCCAACTATTGCAGCCTGTCCTCACAGGAGAGGTGTTCCATACTCTGATCACTTTTGTGACCCTCCTCTTTTGTGGACCCATTTCAAAAGGTTAGTGTCCTTCTTGTGTTGAGGACTCTGGAGCTGAACAGAGTACTCCAGGTGGGATCTTACCAGATCAGAGTAGAGGAGGAGAATAACCTCCCTCAGACTGGGCCACAGCTCTTTTCATGTAGCCCAGGATGTGATTAGCCTTCTGGGCCACACTTGCTCGTTGGCTCATGTACAGCCTTTCATCCACCAGTACCCCTAAGTCCTCCTCCAGAGGTGTGCTTTCAACCTCATTATCTCCCTGTATTGATACAGTGAATTGTCCCATCCCAGGTGTAGGGTTTCACACTTGGTGTTGCTAAACCTCATGATGCTCATATTGTCCCACCTCTCCAACTTATCCAGGTATCTCTGGATGACAACCTGCTTTATTTACAACACACTCAACTTAGTGTCATCTGCAGACTTGCTGAGGGTACACTCGATCCTACTGTCTATATAATTTATTAAGACATTGAAGAGCACTGGTTTCAGTACAGAGCCCTGAGGGACACCGCTTGATACCAATCTCCATCTGGACAGTTTGCTGTTAAGCTCTGTTCTGTGGAGGTGACCATCCAACCAGTTTCTTCCCCACCAAATGGTCCACCCATTGAATCCATATCTCTCCAGGACAGAGAGAAGGATTTTGTGGGGGACTGTGTCAAAGGCCTTACAGAAGTCCTGATAGATGATTTCCATAGCTCTTTCCTTGTCTACTGATGTAGTCACTTCATCATAGAAAGCCACTAGTTTGATCAGGCAGGATTTGTCCTCGGTGAAGCCTTGCTGGCTGTCTCCAGTCACCTCCCAGTCTTCCATGTGCCTTATCATATCTTACAGAAGATCTGTTCCAGGATCCTCAGGCACAGAGGTGAGACTGACAGGTTGGTAGTTTCCAGGGTGCTTCTTTCTACCATTTTTAAAAATGACTGTGATATTTCCCTTCTTCCAGTCATTAAGGATTGACCTGACTGCCAGGACTTTTGAAATATGATGGAGGTTGGCTTGGCAACTACATCAGCCAATTACCTCAAGACTCTGGGATGCACCTCATCAGGTCCCACTGAGTTATGTATGTTCAGGTTCCTCAGGTAATCACAAACCTTCACTTACCATGGGAAGGATTCCGTTAGCTTGGTCCTCATTTTGCTATCACACCTGGGATGTGTGAGGAAAGGTTGCTAGTAAAAAGTAAAGCAAATAATTGATTTAAGAATATAATTCAAATTCTTATATATTTGCCATACCGTTAATTGCTGATTTAAAAATAATTCTTAAAAATGCTAAGATTATTCCATAGTGTAACTGGTAGAGGAACTGAGACAGAAAAGTGTGATTAAATCTCCATTCCTATAGGAACTGACATTTTTGGAATTCAGTGATCACTCCTTCAACTTTGCAGAAATAAGAGTTTAGAGAAACGCTATGTGATGCAGTTTCACAGATTATGTAGTTCAATTGTGTGGATTAAAATAGGAATGGAAAATTCTGCCTGTTGAGATGAAGCAGTGGCAGTGCCCACGAGCTGAATTTGAATTTCAACTCTTGATTCAGAGTCAGGGATGTCAGCATCTTGCATTGTGACTATACCACATGGGCCTAGAATTGCACACCAAAGGTGCTTTGCATTTCAGAGGTTCTAAGTGTTTTTGTTCTGATTAAAAAGCAGAGAATTGCATGTTTATGGAAATAGTGGAACTATGCAGAGAGCTTTGCTGTTAGAGTTATCTATAGGGCAGAAAAAAGTCCATATTACTTTATTGAGTCATTATTGTATATAGTCGAAATTTGAGCATGAGATTTTAGTCTTAGGATGAAAGATACAGGGTATATATCCTGTTTGGTCTTAAGTTTTTGTAAGATGTCTTATACATTTTAGATAGTGTCTATAATATATCTTGCCTGTGACCAAAGACAGTTGACTGAATGGGAGCATACATCAAGGTAATTTTTCTTACCAGTATTTCTCAGGCATTTGAGTTGCATCTAAACAGTCTGAATATAAAACAGTTTTGTCTTAAAATAAGCTTTTTTTCACGTTCTAATGGGGATATATCAATGAAATCTTAATGTAATTCAATAAGAAAAGGAGAAGCTGTAGAGAGGGAGCAAAAAGTAATGTGTTCAAACATGTTGTTATGCATTGTGAAGAGAGACAATACTTTTTATGCAGGATGTTTTTTAGATACAATGATGATAGTGCCCTTTTACAGGACCTAATGAACCTTTAAACTCCTTCGTGACTCAGAAGTAAACAAGTTCTTGTAAGCAACTGAAAATGTTTTCTTGTTAGTATTGTGTTTAATCTGAAGGGTGGAGTTACCTGATGCAGATACCATATTTGGACACAATGATTTCACTGGAAATGAGCGTGTCCAAAGTTTTCCAGACATGATTTTTAGACTAGGAAAAAATCTGCACATGAATAATGAATGGAAAACATCTTTGCAAGCAGAAGATGTTTGTAAATTTATTGTAGCTTTATGAATGGAAACAAGATTGCCACAAGTTTTCATTGATATTGCCTTTCCTTGTGTTTGTAGCTCAGCAAGTTTTTGAGGCTTTAGTTTGAGGAGCATTATTTTTGAGATGCATGCTGGGTGAAATAATAGGTTTTCCCCCTTTTCTCAAAAATACATACAGAAATACACAGAAATTGTACTTCTGTGAATATCTAAATATTTACAAAATTACTGTCTACAGTTTAATCATGTAACAGTTTTGTAGGTTAACTTTTCTGAATGTAAAATTTAGTAAAGCACAGAATTAAGGAATGTCTGATGGGCTACAGTCAAACTAGCTGAGAGCAAGTTGTAACGTGCTAATAGAATAGCTCTTACTAGGGCACACATTTGATTTTTTTTGTGGAATATTGCTTTTGTTTTGAATGAGTTATAAATGTTTACAGTTGTAAACACATATAGAGTTCATTTTGCAGAACTCATTAAATATGTTCCAAAGGAATTTTGTGTTCTGTGTGTGAATCACTATACTTGTTTCACAACAGATTCTCCAATCTATAGAATGACTGGACAGCCTTTCTAAATGTCTTTGAGGAGTTTAGGGTACAGAGAGCATTAAGTGTCTCCTTGACAAAAGGGAATATGCAAGAAAAAGGTTGTGGGGTTAGGCATTTTTGCTTATTTTTTCCACTGCCTTTTGTATTAGCCAGTTGTCTTAGGTTTTAGAAAGTAGCATGTGGCTCAAATTGGTTTGACTTCAGAGTGGAGGAAAACTATACTTTCCTCAAAGGTGGCCTTCATCCTGAAAGATACCATTGCCTTTTGATATATTATATTCAAAGAAAGACTTACTTTACTTATTTACTTACCTTACTTATTTAAAATCATTCTACTTCAAGAAAAATCAAAGAAGTTGTTTACTTTTTACTTCATTTTTTGTGCGATTTGCATGATCTATTGAAATTCCAGGGAAGATTTTCTGTTACGTTCTTTCTAGTCCTTTTCTGACACTTCCCTGCATATCAAAATCTTTGCCATGTGCTTCAAACACTCAGGGCAGAATTGTAAACATTGGAAAGGTGAATGGGACTGGTCTGGATGTGCAACAGGTTTTTAAGGGGAGAGATGTCTGGGTTATCCCATTGGTCAGTCTCGACAGCTTTACTTAATTTGTTTTTTCCCATAATACATTAGTTTGTAGTCCTTGTGCTAGGATGTACACATTCCCTGATACGTACCGTAGCCCTGGTTCTGCTTATAAACTGCAGGCTAGTTCTTGATGCTTGGAGGCTAGTAGGGTAGTAGAGGTTACTCATGTTGCAACACTTTATATTCCAAAAGTAATTAAAACTTCAAAGAAAAGGAGCAGCATTCACATAATATAAAGTATCTGGGGCTTTCAGTGTAACCTTCAGTGAATCCTTAGAAGTCTTGAGCCGGCTTTTTAATATTTATTAAAAAATAAGGAGGAAAACCTAGATAAACTTTAAAAATCACACTGGCAGTGGCAGTTGTGTAAGTTCTAGACTCAATAATGTGTCTTTGCAGAATGCATCTCTTCAGCCGAATACACGTTTTATTATTTTACTAAGAATTTTGTATATAATAATCTAATTTGATTTCATATGCAAGGTTGAAACTAAGCACTTTATGTAATTTTTTTTGAATTCCACAATGTCTGCATTTCCTGACATCAGCAGAGGAATCAGTGCAACATGCTAATCCTGACAACTTCCCATGAGCTTTAAGAGAAGAATAGGGCAGGTAATGAGAAAAATACGCCGTCATTTGTAAAGCTTAAAATCTGTGCTATGTACAAATTGGAGAATATTTCCATATCCTAGACCATATGTCTGTCATTTCTCTTTCACAGATGATATGTAACTCCTGATTGGGATGTGAGAATTCTT
This sequence comes from Upupa epops, assembly GCA_013397515.1. Taxonomy (NCBI): domain Eukaryota; kingdom Metazoa; phylum Chordata; class Aves; order Bucerotiformes; family Upupidae; genus Upupa; species Upupa epops. Next base: position 56,189 of record VZRI01013652.1, on the reverse strand, counting down.
GTGTGTGGATGACAACTTAGATTTTCTGATAGTATCAGCATTTTGCTCTGACATAGCAAGTAATTAAAAAAACATAATTCTTATGGAATCCCCTAATGCATATCCCACTGGGTCTAAATAGCTTCTTTTATTAATTGCATGTGAGTACAGAAGCAATACAGGAACATTCATAGCTGAATTGTAAAAGGGATATATTCTGTTAACAGCCATCTCTGTACTGAGCAGTTTAGATCAAGTGGGGTTTTTTTCTAGTTTTGTTTCTTTTTTTACACATTTCACCAACTTGTTCCTGAAAAATAAAATACATGTTATATGTTACTAGCCACCAATTTACTTTTTACTTCACCACAACAGCTGTTTAGTTTTGGAAAAAGTTGAAGTATATTTAACACTTCCCAAAGGTTTCAGTGTAGTCTGTCTCCAAGTGATATATTTGTTGTGATAAAAGGTTGCTTGCCCCATATTCAAAGGAGCACAGAGGATCACTGAAATGTGAGGAAACCCAAATAACAGAGAAATAATCAGTCTGACTCAGCTTCTCCCATGACTATCACAGGAACTGAACCTGCTAAGCTAAGTCCATGGAAGTGTGGTCTAGAACACCTTGCAGATTGAGGGGAGTTACTACCAATGGGGGCATGAGATTGTATGTAGGGAAGGTCATCTGGAGCTTCTGCAAAACTCACTGTGGATTGTTGAGGAAGCAACCATAAGTGGGGAAATGAGGATCAAGGTGGTTTGGGGAGGATGAAGCACGAAAAATTGCAGAGGTAAAAGTTCATTTGTGCATAAATGCTGGTCAGGATGTCTGTCAAGCATTGACCTGCACATGATCACCACTGTCTATCCTGTCTTCTTACTCAATTTTTCACTAGTTACCTGGGTGGGGTAGGTTTATTTTGTGTGCGGGTGTATTTGGATGTTTAAATGCCAGCAACTAGAGCTCAAGCACAGGTCACAGGGGCTCATGTGTCAGTGCTGTCTGCAAGTGTAGAGCCTGGAATGAATGAAAATCAAGTGCCAGAAACTCAAGTTGAATAGGATCTGTGCATCTGTGATGCCAGCAACTGGGGTGAGCAAGCTGATATGAGTAAGTCTGATCTCTAGCAATTATCAAGCTGGACTAGTTGTTTAGCAGCGTAAGTGGTTTGGAAATAAAGGGAGAGGCTAGAGAGCCTGGGGGAAGAAGGAGACACCTGTTTGTATGTGTGTGTCTCTGTGAGCAAGACAGATGGAGGAACTGTCTTCTTAGGAGATCAGGAAGTCCAAGCCAACTACTAGGAGAACATAAATACATTCAGAATAGGCACGGTAATGATGTTCATATTTTGGTTAGCCTGAGTTTCTTTGAGAGTCCTGTCTATGTATTATTTGCCTTAGTGCAACTGTGTAGAAGTCGTTCCAAGAGCCAGCTCCTGGGTAGCCTTGAGTGTCTAAGCTCAGTTAACTGGAGGGATCTATATTGTGTGTGCTTGTGCATGTGAGTTTGTGTGTATAAGTGGTGTTCTGTGGTGTGGAGCAGCACTACAGCAACTCGCTGCAGACTTTGGGGGCTCACACGTCCAAGTGGCAGCAACCTAGGAGAAAAAGAATCCAGGGCCAGCTGTGGGATAGGCTGCATGCCTAAAGCCAGTTTTTAGAGTATCCGTAGTGTGCCCTTGTCTGTTTGAAGGCATGTATCAGTGAGCAAGTGTGTCTGGATACTAGGAACAGGAGTGGGGCTTTTATGTACAGGTGACAGTAAATAGGGAAGATACAAAGATCTCTGGGTCCATAAATCATCTATTGTCGACTGAACATCATTGCAGTTATTGCAAGGATGCATATTGTATATAAATGCTTATATATCCCTTTAACAGACCTTCATACTGACCATAGGGAGGAGGCCATTGGTAGTGCTTTTTCTGTTTGCATGACCAGTGAGTGTTTGTGTTGATCTTTGTGGCTGGCTGTTTGTACATCTGCAGTGCCTAAGTGTGTATCTGTGTGTGCCTCATAGGATTACCCACTCCATTTTGTGATTGGTTGAACCTAGGGACATTGTATATGCTTATGTGAGGTTACTGGATTGGTTAACCCCTAACAATATCTCTGCACAGGCCCAGAAAATGCTTTCTCTTTCCTACCCTCTGCATTTGCAGTCTTCCTATTGTTCATGGTCAAGGCATGATCATACAATGTAGAATAAGCCCAGTAATACTACTGTTTTTTCCAAGAAGTGTGTTGAGCCAGCAGAGAGCTTTGTTGCTTGGGGCATTCAACTGTGTTTCAAAGCAAGCTCTCTGAATGTTACTTATACCCTAGTGCTCCTTGCTGTATCTGCTGGTTTGTTTGTGCACTTGGATATTTTCAAAATTAAACTGGACAAGGCCTTGAGCAACCCACTGCAATTTAGCTTGGCCTTGGTCTGCAACTACTGGAAAAGAGATTGTAGAGAGGTGGATGCTGATCTCTTCTCACACATAACAACCTATGGGACATGAAGAAATGGTCTCAGAAAAGCAAATGCCCAGTTAGAATGCAATCAGGCCACTGTGGTGAGGGATTACAAAAAAAAATGTTTCTACAAATACATCAACACAGAAAGAGAGTCAGGGAGAATCTCTACCCCTTACTGTATATGGAGTGGACCATTATCACCAAGAATGACAACAAGGCTGAGGCACTGAATGCCTTCTTTGCCTCAGTCTTCAATGACCAGTCCAGTTATATCCTCAGGGTATTTATACTCTTGGGCTGGACAGTATGGAGAGCAGAATATGCTTCCCATAATACAGGAAAAAGTCACGTGGACTCTCAAAAGTCTATGCAGTCAGATGAGACCCATCTGAGATTGCTGAGGGAGCTGATGTAGGAGTTTGCCAAGCCACTCTCCATAATTTATCAACACTTCTGGCTAACAGGGGAGGTGACTGAAAACTTGCTAATGTGATGCCCATCCACAAGGAGGAAGGAAGGTAACCCCAGACCTGTCTAGCCTGACCTTGGTGCTGAGGAAGATAATGCAGTGTTTCATCCTGAGCAACTCACAGCCAGTCCCAGCCAGCATGGGTTTATGAAAGGCAGGTCTTGTTGGCAGACATCTTGATCTCCCTTATATGCCCAGGTGACCCCCTAGTGAATGAGAGAAAGGCTGTGACTGTTGTTTACCTGAACTTCAGTAAAGCCTTTGACACAGTCTCCCACAGCATCATCTTAGAGAAGCTGTCAGCTCATGGCTTAGACAGGTGGACTCCTTGCTGGCTGACTGCATGGCCAAGACCAGAGAGTTGTGAATGGAGTTATATCAAGTTGGTGGCCGGTCACAAATGGTGTTCCCCAGGGCTCAGTACTGGGGTCTGTCTTGTTTATTACTGATGAGGGGATGGATTGCAAACAGAATGAGTTTACAGATTACACCAAATTGGGTGGGTGTATTGATCTGCTTGAAGGCAGTGTGTTGAGGTGGCCAAGAAAGGCAACAGCATCCTGGCCTGTATCAGAAATAGTCTGGCTAGCAGGAGCAGAGAAGTAATAGATCCCTTGTATTCAGCATGGATGAGGCCTCATCTTGTGTATTGTGTTCAGTTTTGGGCATCTCAATACTCAAGAAGGACATTGAGGTGCTGGAGCAGGTCCAAAGAGAAGCGGTGAAGCTAGTGAAGGTCCTGGTGGAGAGGTCTTAACGAGGAGTGGCTGAGGGAACTGAGATTGTTTAGTGTGGAAGAAAGGAAGCTGAGAGGAGACGTTATTGCTCTTTACAACTACCTGAAACAAGGTTGTAGAGAGGTGGATTTTGGTCTCTTCTCCAAAGTCACTATCAATAGAACAAGAGGAAATTGTCTCAAGTTGTGCCAGGGGAGACTTAGATTAGACATTGGGAAAAATTTATTCTCTGAAAGAGTGGTCAGGTATTTGAACAGGATGTCCAGGGAGGTGATGGAGGGCGTCAGAAAGCATGTAGATCTGGCCCTTGGAACCATGGTTTAGTGGGTGTGGTAGCATTGGGTTGACAGTTGGACTTGATGATTTTGAAGGTCTATTCCAACCTGGATGATTCTATGATTCTATTCGTAGGAGATCCAGAAGTCCAAGCCAACTACTAGGAGAACAGTACCAGGGGAAGCTCAAATTAGATATTAGGAAAAACTCCTTCATTTACATGGTTATCAGGCATTGGAACAGGCTGCCCAGGTAGATGGCTGAATCATCAGCCATGCACATGTTTAGAAGATTGTAGATATTAAGCATGTGGTTTAGTGGTGGGTTTGATGGATTCAGTGATGTTAGTACTACAGGGTCTTGCTTTAAAGTATAGGCTAACTAAAATATGAACTTCATTACTGTGCCTATTCTGAACAGTGTAATATATAATTTTAATTCCCAACCTATGCTCAATTGGTCTTGATATTGACTGTATAGTATAATGCAGTCCAACGTTGTGTCTTAAGTATACAGCATAAGTCTTTGAGAATTTTTTTTAAACTTTGTGGCCTGCAAGAACAAAGGACATTGAAATGAGAGTGTAGTTAATTCTGAATTTTGTTTTAAGGAATCCATTTTACTCTGCTATAAAATAAGGACTTTTTTCTAGTTTAGGGAGGCAAAATACAAGAGAATCAACTATTTTATTTGAATTAGCAGTCTTAATATGAAATCAGAATCTCATTCTTCAAAATATTATGATTAAAACAGAAATAAAAGAATCATAATTTAATGTGCTTGAAAGGCTTCAAGTTGCTTAGTTTTCTTGATTATTCCTCATTTTTAATCAAAACTTGAATATTTTTCTGTTGATATTATGAGGTTACCTCAAGAAGTGTCTGTAGAAGGCATCATGGACTGTTCTGGCCCTGAGTCTGTTCTGATCTTGCAAGACTCTTGGTTTGTAGCAATATAGAGAGAGTATAAGGCAGTTTTCTTCCAGGTTGGTAAATTCGGCTGGACAAACCATTGCTATCTATAAGGCATAGCAGCAGAATACTGGTCTAGGGTGGCACAGTAAGGATGTGGAATGCTACATCAGTACTAATTAAGTGGCAAAATGAAGACTTATATCTGTACGCTGGTGTGCATTCATTCATATTGTTAAGTTACTACTTTAAGTCATGAGTGTGGCTCAACTAACCTAACTAGGCATAGGTCAGAGGCTGGGATGGACCAATGACCGCTGCTGAGAGATGACTTGGATGCAACTGTGTTTTTCTATGGGACTGGAGTTTTTAGCCATGTTATCATGGACCATACTGTACCTGTTCTCAGAATTAGAGACCAGTCTGTTAGATACACGAGTGTACATGCAAATAGTGTGACTGAAGATCTGATTAAAGGCATACAGCCAGTAGGAGAGGGGAAAAAAAGAAGAAAAATAGTAAGGGGCTTTTGACTATAAGACACAAAATTAGATGTAAACAAATGACATTCTTGTGTATTTTTCTTATTTTCCTAATGTTCACTGACTTAAAATATGCACTGTGAGAGGAACAGTTACGTCTGCTTCAGGCTGTTTCTGTCTGTTTGCCTGTGAAATATTGATGTGCTTGATAAAGACTTCCTTGCTCTTTGGTGAGAAGTCACCTGAAGAACTTGCTATCAGCTAGTCATGGTGAAGCCCAGTCTGCTGAACAAGTCATCTCTGCTTTTTCTATTCTCCTTTCTTTGCACATGTTTTATCTGGCATTCCATTCCCTAATAACTTTTCTGTCTTTTCTCCCAGAGTTTCTATGGGATACTTAGGTAAATGGGAGGCTCAGATATGATTTTTGCTCTTTGTTGAAAAATTATCTTGTATGTTATTCTAGTGTATCTAAACCAGTGTTTGGGGACCTAGTGGTGAAGTACTGAGCTGATAAACTGATACTGAGCTGATAGACTGGCCCATGTGCCAGACTGTGCTATTGAGACAGTAATGTGGAGGAGGGGTGTCAAGTCCATCTTTGGACAGGACAGCCTGAGGGAAGATTGTGCCTCAAGGAAGCAAAGACCTTTCTCAGAAATGTTGACACTTCAAGGAACAATCTGAGCTGAGCTGTCCTTGAGTACATTCAGGTGCTCAGCATTTTCTGAGATGTTTGGTAGTTTTAGTGGGTTTGTACTTTAGCTGTAACTAGTATGCCTTTCCAGTTCTGACAAGCCAGTCCAGGTATTTTGTACTGCCTTTAAAGCAAGGAACTACATCAGCTCCTCAGGAAGGTCTAATAAATGTATAATCTGTGTAGAAATACAGAGAACATTGGTTTGGGCACAGTGATGAGGCCTGATATCTGTATAATCTTGCTTGCTTGTTAACGTCTGATATAGGACCATAGAACTGTAGAATCATTAGGGATTGGAAGGGACCTCAGAAGATCTAGTCCAATCCCCTTGCCACAGCAGGATCATCTAGACCAAGTTGCACAGGAACAGATCCAGAGAAGCAGACTCCACAACCCCCCTGGGCAGCCTGTTCCAATGCTCCATTATCCTCACTGTGAAGAAGTTCCTTCTGATATTTGTATGGAACCTCTTCTGTTCCAGCTTGCACCCATTGCCCCTTGTCCTGTCACCAGATGACCTTGAGAAAAGCCTGGCTCCATTCTTCTGACACCCCCCCCTCACATATGACATGAATGAGGTCACCCCTCAGCCTCCTCTTCTCCAAGCTAAAGAGAAACAGCTCCCTCAGCCTTTCCTTATAAGGCAGCTGTTCTACTTCCTTCATCTTTGTTACTCTATGCTGGACACCCTCCAGCAGCTCCCTGTCCTTCTTGAAGTGAGTAGCCCAGAACTGGACACAGTATTCCAGATGGCTGTCTCACTAGTGCAGAGTAGAGTGGGAGAAGAACCTCTCTCAATTTGCTAACCACCTCCCTTCTGATGCACCCCCCTCAACACCCAGGATGCTGTTGGCCCTCTTAGCCACAGGAGCACACAGCTGGCTCATAGTCATCCTGCTGTCCACTATGGCCCCCCAGGTCCTATCCTGGTACCTGGGTTGTTCTGCATATAGTCTTTCCTTTACTTGCTAATTAATGTGTAATGAATCTCCACAAGCACTGATTAAGATAGCGAGGTCAGTAATCCATAATTTGAAAATGGAAACTATAGATGATCTTTCCTGTGTAAAACATGGGACAAGGGGAAATATAAATCCCGTTTGTAAATAGGATGGATGCCATTGGGTTTTGGGAGGTTTCTTTTCTGGTTTTTGTTGCTTTTTTTTTTTTCTCTTTTAAACAACAAGATAGAAAAATTGAAATTAAATTAAGGAAACAAAAGATACTGACTTACCAGAATTTAAGAAAAAGCTGTTGATTTGTACAGCATCAACACATATAAATATCTTTTTCTTCCTCTGTGTCCTTAATGTAAGCGTGCACAGAAAAACTCACGTACTTCCATACCAATAACTTCCAGGGTGGTCTCAGACCTCGATCATTCACTGTATAACTTCAACTGTCACTATCTCTTCTGTGTAATATCTCCAAGAGCAGTCAAGTCTCTAGTGGTAAATTCAGCAACAGTGGAAATGCAGACGACTTGTGGGAATAAACTAGTCCTGTGAAGTTCTGCAAGTACCCTACCTGAGCAGGGTACTGTTTAATGCTGATTTTCTGATAAGACTGAGACTTGCAACACAGGCTTTCAGCGTAATGTCCATGTCCAGAACAGAGTGAATGTATTACAGGATCAGCTGATTCATTATACTCCCTTATAGCAGTCTTCTAGTACCTGAAGGGGGCCTACAAGAAAGCTGGAGAGAGACTTTTTACAAGGAACTGTAGTGATAGCACACGGTCCAAAGGTTTCAAGCTAAAAGAGAGTAGACTTAGATTAGATATAAAGAAATTGTTCACTATGAATGCTGGTGAGACACTAGAACAAGTTGCAGAGAGAATTTGTTGGTGCCCCCCTCCCTGGAAGTGTTCAGGACTCTGGGCAGCCTGACCTAGTGAGAGGTGTTTTTGCCCATGGCAGGGGGGTCGGAACTAGATGATCCCTGAGGTCCCTTCCAACCTAAACCATTCTATGACTGTATTCTGTGGTCCTGAACTCCCACAGAAATTCGGTTCCAGACCTGGAAACAAGACTGTCTTGGTCTTTTGTCCACATTTATATCTGCAAATAAACTGGACAGGCATGATCCTGAGGATACTGACATGCCTTCAGTATCCTCAGTGTCTTTATGTCTTTATTATAGTAATGGTGCTCCATGCGATCACTGTGCCTACTCCTTGCCTGGGAAAGGTTTTGTCTGGCCAGAATATTGCCAAGCAGCTTGCTAACCATAAGTTAGCATGATTTAGTGCCAAGTGCTTCTACGCAGAAAAACCCTCCTGTTTTGGCCTGGCTTTATTTACTAATATAGATGTACCTTGTAAATCATCTCAAAACATGAACGTATATTCTGGGTGTGTGGAAGCCTGCTACAAGATATGTTTTTGGGGTTTTTTTTCAGAGACAATCTTGTGAGGAGCAGATAAGATTTTAGCCTGACTTGGAAAAGCACAAAATGCTTTTTTTTTATTTATTTTTTTAAAATATAAACAGAAATACTTCTGGATACAACTGGAGAGACCTCAGAGATTGGCTGGATCACACACCCTTCTGATGGGGTAAGCATTTCCCTTGTTTTCTTCTTGACTGCACCTCTGCTGGGAAGGCTGCATCAACACTGCATCAACACTGCATCAGTGGGATGATCACCTCTTTTGAGGAGTTGGTCATGCTGTGTTTGACGTACCCCAGGATGAGGTTTCCTCCTCTGGGCTCCCAGGAGATGCTGCTGGCTCTATTGAGTTGCTGCTCACTAGCATGCCCGAATCTCTTTCTGTAGCAGTCTGTCTAGAGTGCTGTGCCGTGCAGAAGGTTGAAGTCTCATCGTACACGTGGCAAGGAGAGAAGGGATGAAAAAGGCATGTCGTGCGTTTTGGTGAAGTTTAACACTAAATCCTTATCTCTTTTTGCCATTTCTTTCTTTTCTCTCATGTATTTCCATTGTAGTGGGATGAGGTAAGTGTCCTGGATGACAAGAAGCATCAGATCCGAACCTTTGAAGTCTGTAATGTGGCTGAACCAGGTCAGAATAACTGGCTGCGTACCCACTTCATAGAGCGACGTGGAGCCCATCGAGTCCATGTCCGCCTCCGTTTCTCAGTGAGAGATTGTGCCAGCATGCGCACTGTGGCCTCGTCTTGTAAGGAGACTTTCACACTCTACTACCACCAATCGGACACTGACATAGCCTCTGCAGAACTACCAGAGTGGCGTGAGGGCCCCTGGATCAAAGTAGATACTATTGCAGCAGATGAAAGCTTTTCCCAGGTGGACAGCACTGGGAAGGTGGTGAAAATGAATGTTAAAGTACGTAGCTTTGGGCCTCTCACCAAGCATGGCTTCTATCTGGCCTTCCAGGACTCAGGAGCTTGCATGTCCTTGGTGGCAGTCCAAGTGTTTTTCTACAAGTGCCCAGCTGTGGTGAAAGGATTTGCATCCTTCCCTGAAACATTTGCTGGAGGGGAGAGAACCTCACTGGTAGAGTCACCAGGGACATGTGTACCAAATGCTGAAGAGACAAGCATGACTGGGTCTTCAGGTGTTCGGTTGCACTGCAATGGAGAAGGGGAGTGGATGGTGGCCATTGGACGGTGTACCTGCAAGGCTGGCTACCAGCCTGTTGATGATGAACGAGCCTGCCAAGGTGAGAGACCCTTCTTACACACCCTTTAGGCAGCCACTTCTTTGTTGCTTCTCTGTGTTAGCATTTATCATTTGCCTGAAGTTCACAGAGGTAGGAGGTGAAACAATTGCCCCCACAGAATGCTCATTATCAGACTCTTCTGGAACTTCAGCACCTCAGACAGGAGCTGGAGTGACCACTTCTTGGTGCTAGAAGCATGATTGAAAATTCCACTCAGACCTTAGGTCAAGCTGCCACCAGAGACATCCTGTTAGGATACCTGTAAAGGATTAGCAAGAGTTGTTAACTACCCAAATCTAGCATAGTTCCACTTCTTTACCAAGCGACAACAGCATTAGAGGAGAGATGCCCCAAGGAGCAGATCTGAGCTCAGAGGTAATACACCGTACTGTCTAAAGCAGTTTGTGCTTATTTGCTAGTGCTGTTGAAACTAGTGATTAAAAAAAGAAAGGGGAAATGACAGCAGCCTGGTCGTGGAACTGGGAACATGCAACAAGGATCTTTGAGCCTGGGTTGGTAATAAGAAGCAGTCATAATGGTGTTATCATTACCTCTGCTGTGCCTACCTCTGCCCTGGGACCCATGGTGTTTTCTGTTAAATGCTTGTAGGAAGAAGTAGAGTAAATTATGTATCACCTAGTGGTGGTACTGGCACAAAAGCTGGATGAGCCTGAATGCCTAGTCCAGTGTCATGACTGTCTTCCTATGTCAAGATCAACCCAGTCCATTAGATCAAACTGCTTATTTTGGTTATGTAATTTTGCATATAATATTCTTCTGATGCTTCCGTAGTTCTGATATGTAGTTACTGAAGATATGTCAGCAATGTAAAATGCTGTTGCACCACACTTAATACTCTAAAAGGTAAATGTAGGGTGGAACTCAGTTTTGGCTGCAGATACAGTTTTAAAGTTGAATTGTAAATTATTCAAACAAGAGTTTGACTGGGACATTAGGAGTACAGATATTCTGGTTAATGCTAAGTGCAAATGAAATGCATATATAATGGTTTTTAATATGTTACCTTAAATTCTTGTGCCATGAAGTTATTTGGGTCATGCAAAATAGCTTTATTAAATACATTAATTGCTGGAGACTTACAATTCAAATTGGTAAATACTTTTTATTTGCTTAAGCTTTGAGAATGATCAAAATGTGTGTGCTTTTTTTATCCAGAAAGAAATGTAAATACATTTGTATAGTGCTGCTCCTGAGACAGACTGCTCAGATGGAGGGCAGCTCTGTATGTCACTAGCTTTGATGTCGGCATTTGTCCAAAATCCAGGCAGTCAATAATTTAGTATCGGCCTTAAACACTCAAAAAAATACAAGAATTAGGCTTGGCAAGTACAAATGGGGATATAACAAAATTTTTTTTAAAATCTCTCTCCCCCTTTTCTGTAGCATTCAATGAAAGCTGATTGCAGCCCTATTAACACAGAATCTGGGAATAGATTAAAATGGTAAATACTTTTAAGAATAACTGAAACAATACCACTCTAACAACCTCCAAAATATTGTTCCCATTCATTTACTTCCTGAGATTCCATGAACAGCTTAGAAAAGGTAAAGAAAACCAAATAATCAACCGTAATGTTAGAAGGTATTGTTCCTCCTTATGCTTCTCTTGAACACCTCTGGTTTGATCACTATTCCTGATGTCTCCTGTTTCACTCTGTGTTGCTGTCTTGTCTTAATAGAGCCATGTTCAGCCAGTGTAGTTTGTCCCTTTGTTTGTTGTTTCTTTGAGTTTGGTCCTTTCCAAGGCTTCTCCTCTGTATTTTCACTACCAGCCTAAGAACAAAAGTACATTGTGAGTTTTTGCAGTGCTTTTGTGTGAAACACAGAACCAAAGCTATAGCCCAAGGGCAGACTTCTACTGATGATCCTGTAGAGAGCTCTTCCAGATAGAACTGAAGAATGGACCAAGGATAGGAAGTAGAAGCAAGTTTCCTTCTTATATTTTAGTAGAAGAGTGTGTGGGCATTGCTTTCCTTCTCACCATATGGAAGCCTGTGGACTCCTTCCTGGAGCAGCTGTTACCTCTTTATTTAGAACAAAGAATCTGGTAAGAACCATTCAGAGCAGATAGATAGAAAGACCTTTTCCATTTCTTGGCCCTACCATGAATTAAGATAATTTATTTCACTGGGTTCATAAAACTGCCTGTTCTTTCTTACTATATGACAAATTTCTCCAGCTAAATAGAAGAGTGAAATAATATCCTATAGTAAACACTCTAGGTGATATGAGATGTGGTGTGATGAACAGTCAGAAAAGGGAACAGCTTATAAAGGAAAAAGGAAGGTTGGGGCCTTAGCTTCTTTTCTTTCTGTTAACATATAAGCACAGTGTGCCTTTTCTTGCCTTGCTTTAAAGGTTTCCTGCAACTGTGTTTTTCCACAGTGAAGACCCAAAATGGAAAGTTCTGGGTAATTGGGACATCCTAGGCTACTGATTCATAAAATTCTGGACTGATTGGTTATTATTCCAGGTCTTCTCTCTGATCAACAGATCCATTACTGAAAACAGTTTCTGGGTTTGATCCCCATAAGTCACTGTACAATTGAATGAGTGTCTTGGGATTCACTACCCACTGCTTATAATCTTTTAACTAAAAGATCTAAGTTACCCCAATGCTTTTGAAAATAGTACTTAGGGTTCATCTACTGCATTTTGAAAAGTATTTCAAAACTGACAATGTGTAGAAAAAAGAGAGATGACTACTTGATGAAGTGCTACACTGACTTCCAAATCAAGACGTGAACTCATAGCTTGAAAAATCACTGAGATAGAATTATTAATTTAATAATACACAGTTGTTGTTTTTTACTTCAAACCCAAATACAAATTAATTCCTAGCTATTTCAGCCAGTCAAGTTCCATGTCTGTTTTTTTACTCAATCCCATACCAGTATTCAATATGTTGTTTGTTTTACATCACTAAAAATGTGTCATTACTGTATCATTTCCACCCTCATCTGCTATTACTCTGCAGGTAATCACCTGGTATTTCTATAATTTCTGTATTTCTGTAGATGAGAGCACTGACTCTTTTTCCTTTATTCAGCTTTGATGTCTGAGGGAGAGAAAATCATGGGATCATAGGAAAGAAACATAGATGGAACCATATTTAGGAAGGAATTGAGTAGAAGGAACTATTGTAATAATGAGACTGGGGGAAGGTCATTGCATCCTTGTTGAAATACCTTGTTGGACTTGAACTGCTGATCCCCTGATTTGGTATCATAGTGTATTAAATTTTGGGACATGCTGATGGGGTGGCCTCTGTGCCAAGAGGGCAGGGGCTGTCCCACACCAAACATTGTGGATGAGAGAAGGGCAGCGGGTGTTGTCTACTGGACTTTAGAAAAACCTTTGATAATGCTTCCCATGGCATTCTCCTGCAGAATTTGACTGCTCATGGCTTGGATGAGTGTACTTCTCACAGGGTAAATAACTGGATGGATGGCTGTGCCCAGAGAGTCGTGATAAATGGAGTTAAACCCAAGTGGTGGCTGGTCATGAGTGATGTTCCCAGGGACTCAGCATTACGGCTGCTCCTGCTTAATATCTTTGTTGATGATTTGAATGAGGGAATTGAGTGCACCCTCAGTAAGTTTGCAGGCAACACCAAGCTGAATAGGAATGTTGACCTGCTTGAGGATAGGGATGCTCCTCAAGTGGAATCTTGCTAGGCTTTATCAATATGCTGAAGCCAGTTACATGCTGTTCAACAAGGCCATGTCCTGAATGGAGACCACAAGAACCCAAAGCAATGTTAGAGGTTTGTGGAAGAGTGGTTTGAAATCTGCCTTTTGGAAAAGGACTGGGGGGTATTGATTGATCATTGGTCAAATACGAGCCAGCAGTGTGCTCAGGTGAGCAAGAAGGCCAACAGCATCCTGGCTTGTATTAGAAACAGGTTGGCCAGCAGCAGGAGAGAAGTAATCGTTCCACTGTACTCTGCTTTAGTAAGATCACACCTCAAATCCTGTGNTGCACCCTCAGTAAGTTTGCAGGCAACACCAAGCTGAATAGGAATGTTGACCTGCTTGAGGATAGGGATGCTCCTCAAGTGGAATCTTGCTAGGCTTTATCAATATGCTGAAGCCAGTTACATGCTGTTCAACAAGGCCATGTCCTGAATGGAGACCACAAGAACCCAAAGCAATGTTAGAGGTTTGTGGAAGAGTGGTTTGAAATCTGCCTTTTGGAAAAGGACTGGGGGGTATTGATTGATCATTGGTCAAATACGAGCCAGCAGTGTGCTCAGGTGAGCAAGAAGGCCAACAGCATCCTGGCTTGTATTAGAAACAGGTTGGCCAGCAGCAGGAGAGAAGTAATCGTTCCACTGTACTCTGCTTTAGTAAGATCACACCTCAAATCCTGTGTCAGATTTGGTCCCCTCACTACAAGAGAACATTGAGGTGGTAGAGTGTGTCCAAAGATGGGCAACAAAGGTGGTGAAGGGTTTAAAGAACAAATCTTACAAAGAGTAGCTGAGGGAACTGGGTTTATTTAGTCTGTAGAAAATGAGGCTAAGGGGACAACTTAGTGCTCTCTTCAACTACCTGAAAGGAGGATGTGTTGGGAAGCCAGTCAGTCTCTTCTTACAAGTAACAAATGATAGGGAAAGAGTGAATGTCCCTAATTTGCTCCAGGGTAAGTATAGATTGAACTTTAGGAAAAGTTTCTTCACTGAAAAGGTTTCAGGCGTTGGACCAGGGAAAGTGGTTGAGTCACTGTTCCTGGAGATATTTAAAGGATGCGTAGATGTGNACACCTCAAATCCTGTGTCAGATTTGGTCCCCTCACTACAAGAGAACATTGAGGTGGTAGAGTGTGTCCAAAGATGGGCAACAAAGGTGGTGAAGGGTTTAAAGAACAAATCTTACAAAGAGTAGCTGAGGGAACTGGGTTTATTTAGTCTGTAGAAAATGAGGCTAAGGGGACAACTTAGTGCTCTCTTCAACTACCTGAAAGGAGGATGTGTTGGGAAGCCAGTCAGTCTCTTCTTACAAGTAACAAATGATAGGGAAAGAGTGAATGTCCCTAATTTGCTCCAGGGTAAGTATAGATTGAACTTTAGGAAAAGTTTCTTCACTGAAAAGGTTTCAGGCGTTGGACCAGGGAAAGTGGTTGAGTCACTGTTCCTGGAGATATTTAAAGGATGCGTAGATGTGGTGTTGAGGGATGTGATTTAGTGGTGACCTACCAGTGCTGGGTTAAGTGTTCAACTTGATAAAGATCTTAAAGATCTTTTTCCAATCAAAACAATTCTGTGACTGTATGATTGGTTCTCCATCTGTCCATTTGGCATAATCATTTTCTTCACACATACACACACACACACACACACACACACATAACCCTGTACATGATTCCAGCAGTTTTCTGTGTTGTTTTTGGCATTTCTTATTCTTAGAAGCCTGTTAGAAACTGATCCTCTGGCCTCTCTAGTGGGATTTGTCTCTAGTAGCAGTTAGACAAATAAAGGCAACACAGGGATTGTAGAGGGGAGCTGAGGAAAATGGGGTCAGTGTCTCAGAGATGAGCTGTGCCCAGATGAACTGTTACAGCATTCTGACACTGTGCCAAGATTTGAAAAATGACTGAGACAAGCTGAGAGAAAAGAGTTTGCGCACTCTGAACTCTGTCTTCTCCTTTCAAATTAACCATGACTTGATGGGAAGTGGCAGCTTCCTCTGATTCCTGAGGTGCTAGCTCTGCAACTGTGTTCTTGGACTGGATATTGTGAATCAATGAGAGCTAAGTCCATTTTCTTGGAATGTACTGATGCCTTGGGAACGTTCAAGTCATATTATTCCCAGGTAGTTGTACTGTCCCCATAGGCCTGTGGTATTGGTATTTTGTGTTAAGTTGTTCTGCAGGCACACAGTGAAGGTCTTCCATGAGAAACTGCTCTTTTTCAGGATCCCATTGTAATGGTCCTAAAATGGTAATATTCATTAAAGAAAAACATACTAGTTTTAGTGACTGTGGTCTTCCTTCAACTACAGTGTTAACTATGACTGTTTCTGCTAGCACAGTAGTTATCTGAAGAGATTGTAGGACCAGAGCAAATTAATATGATGCCATTACCTGCAGTAAAAAGATAACATAAAGTACGTAGAAACATAGAATGTATTGGGTTGGAAGGGATCCTCAAATGTTACGTAGTCTAATGCTCCTACAAGAAGCAGGGACATTTCTGACTAGAACAGATTGCTCAGAGCCCCAACCAAGCCTGAACTTGAATGGCTCTAGGCATGGGATCTCCACCACCTAAGCAATCTGTTCCAGTGATCCACCACCCTCAGATTAAAGAATCTTTTCATAATGTCCAGTCTTAAGTCTACTGTTTTTCAGTTTAAAACCATTATCCCTCGTCCTGTTGTTCCTCACTGTTGTGAACAGTCCTTCCTCAGCCTTCTTACAGGCCTCTTTCAGGTATTGGAAGGTTTCAGTAAGGTTCCCCCAAAGTGTTCTTCTCTTCAGGCTGAACAATCCAAACTCTCTCAGCCTGTCTTTATGAAGACAGGAGAGGTGCTCATTTTTGTAGCCTTCCTCTGTACATGCTCCAGTAGGTTCACATCCTTCTTGTGTTTGGGACTCCAGAAGTGGATGCAGTACTCCAGGTGAGGTCTCAACAGGGCAGAGAAGAGGGGCAGAATAACCTGTTTCAATCTCATGGTGTGAAAAACAGTATCCTTGAGAAAGGTGGGAGATGAATTCTGTCTGTGTTTGGAAAGACAGTCCAAGCTCACTATATCTGCTGCAATAAAAGGAAATGGCTTTTGTCTGTTTGGATTGCCAGGGGATTTTTTTGTCTTTCCTCCCAAGCTGACCTTCGATGTACTGTTTATAGAGTGCTGAACTGAGGCAATGCTAGGAAAAGCTCCATGTCATGGGAACAATTACTGTTGCCATCTGTGGGCTAAGTCCTGACTGTAGTGAGCTAGCTTATCTTAGGCAGTTTTGGAAAGGGATCAAGACGATCATGAATGTAAGCAGCTCTCTAACAGAATGCAGAGGCATGGGTCAGGGTTTGGGTGGAAGCAGAAGGCGTGTGATAGCTGCAGTCCCTTAGTGTGTAGGTCATTCTACCATTTCTGCCGTGGAATTTGAACTGAGAAGGAGAGTCTCTTCCCTACTTCTTTTCTTAGCTCATTGTTCTTTTCTCCCATAAACTCTTTCCTCAGGTACCTCCCTTAGAGGGAAGCTTCCAACCCTGTTCTCATTTTCTGAATATACAAAATGAGATATAACCTAATATCAAAAACTTTCCGTTTGTTGTTCTCTGTCTACTTACAGTCATGCATGTGGTGAAAGATAGTTCTGGTTTGCTGTTCAAGAATAGTCACAGAATGGTTTAGGTTGGAAGGCACCTTAAAGATCATCTAGTTCCAAGCCCTTTGATACAGGCAGACAAGTCTTGAATGCTTCCTGGTCTTAAATGCTTCCAGGGACGAGGGATATACAACTTTTCTGAGCAACCTGTTCCAGTGCCTGAACACCCTCACAGAGAGGAATTTCTTCCTAATATCTAATTTAAATCTACCCTCTTTTAGCTTGGAACCAATCCATTAGCAGATACCATGTCCCTATGGAAAGTTTTGTATTTTTGGTGCACTGGTTGGTTGGTTGTCACTGTTAAACACTTCTGGTCATTTGGAATGACTGTCCATAGCATTGATGAAATCTTGCGTGTCTGTTTAAGGAATGGACTTGCTCTACCTGTGTAACTGAGCTTTCTTTAGTGAGGTGGTAGTGCTAGTGGCATGTTCATTCTGTTACATAAAACCTACATCACTGCATGTTTGCTTAATACCTTTGTCTGACTCACCAGCTTCATCCTTGCAGACTTCATCCCTACACCCCGAGACACAACAGCAAGTTGCTAGTAGACTTCATAGAGCCATGTGAAAGAAACTGTTTAACACAACTGTGTGTATTTTAAAATACATTTTATTTACTAAACACCAGACAAATTCTTCTTTACTCACAAACTTGTCTAGCTTTCCATGTAATTTGCAGTTGAAGTAGAGATTAGTCTACCTGAATTCTCTTACCCTTGTAGGGTAAATATGTTTTTGCACTGCAGAGCTAAAGCCTGTATCCACTACAGATCTCCTTTTAATGTCACATGGACTGAAGGCTTTATCAATTCCTTTTCGTTTTCACTATTCTGAGTAGCTTGACTTGATGTCAGGCTCTAGTACTAAAAGAAGAGTGAACCATTCTCAAGGGTCTACACAGACACTGAACTGAAGCTGTAAGCCTTGACAAAAGCCTGAGAAAAGTTTTGATGTAAGAAGAAAAAGATGAGAGAAAAGGATTTTTAAGAAATAGGCATTCACATTCATTTTGGCATTCTCAGATTTGAAAAGAATAAAGGGAGATCCCTGAAAGTGATACATTTTGAATGAATGACAATGCAGTGATTGGAATGGGAACTTCCCATTCACAATACTCACAGTTTCAATGCAGGTACATTTGCCAGAGAATGTGGAAATTATATTCTACATCTGTGTCTGTTATCAGAGCCATAAAATGAATGAAAATTAATGTAATTCATGAAGTGTACAAAATTTTACTTATTTTTTTTTGTCTATAGGAACATAAGGACAGATCTTTCCATATGAGAATAATTTAATTTTTCTGCTGGATAAAGGCCTGAAGGAGAAGACATATGCTCTTTTGTTACCATCATCCATCATATGCAAAATTATAATTTCTTCTTCCCTCTTCCTTTCCATTTGGCAATGTATCACACACTGAATATTGTAATTTTCTGAGTTCTGGGAAAAATCATTGTTCCCCTTTCTAGTAGTGATTATTTAGTTATTTAATTCATTTTTATGGTGTGACCTAGTCTAGGACTTACCACCCTTACCACACTATATGTGGAGGTTACTCTGTAGCCAAGAAGACTTTGGACAGAGAAGATGAAGTAATGTAACAGGCATAAAGCTGACGGGACTCCATAGGTTGTTATTGACTGTTATAGTTGTACTGTGGCTGTAACTTTTTAATCTTTGTTAAGGTTTATATACCAGCAGTGTCACAGAATACATAAAACACTTTGCAACGAGCTTTGAAAACTCAAAGCAAAGGCAATCGAACGCTTATGAGAAGAAGCTTAGATAAGCAAGATATTTTTGTTTTTCTGAAGTTCTTTGTTGAGATGCATTAATGGCCACTCAGCACCTATGCAGCATTGTTCTTTCTTTGTGAAACATTCATTGGGTAACCTAATTTAATATACAGTATCAGTACACAATTTTCTTGTGTACATTTTTCTTTTTTGATATAACCAGTCCTTTGGAATACACTGGTTGTGATTGTAGGACAGTTCTGCCTTGAGTGTAGGTAGCTCTTGTGTCTTTTGACTTCAAATACTCGTCTGAGTTCAATCTCAGTTTCCCCATTCGCTGTAATTACCCTCTGTTGTGAAGTTAACTAACCAAATGTCACTCCAGAAACCAACTTTCATGTGAGCTTGTTAATCCATAAAAACTAAAAGAGCTGTATCTGCTTATTCATAAAATCAGCTTTAGAAAACTTACATTAAACATTCATTAAAATAAAAAACATTTTATCCTAGCACTAAAGTGTAAGACACAAACGCCTTCTCTTAAGTGATTTGTTGTAACATCTTTGCCAAACCCAGGTGCCATACTCACATATTGTTATGAAGTTGCCATTTTTAAATTTTCTTTGCCTAGAGGATCGATTTCCATCCTTGATCTAGCCTTTTCCACAGGAATGTTCCTATGCATTCTTAGGATTAAATTTGCCTTTGTAGATTAAATTTGTCTAAATTAAGAGGCTTTTATCCATTATTGGGAAGTTTACAGACCTACAGGAAAACAATACGGTTGTCAATCTGAGTGCCTGCTACTAATTCTGATACAAAATCAGCCATGGTAACATGCATTGTTTTAAGCAATGAAGCTGTTGAAGGCAGCACAAAAGAATATATATATATATATCTCAATTTTTCTGGCTGTATTGTTTGGGAAGAAGGAGGTATAGATAACACCTTTAACTGCTGTGTTTATTTTCAGACAGATGACATGACTCTGCTTGTTAACTTCTCCAAAACTAAAGTGTGTTGAGTAAGTAATGAGGATTTCGGATGGCCATAGCTTTCTCTGAACTGGTTCTCTTTCATCTGCCAGTGAACCAATTTAGACACTTACTGTACAGAATAAAATAAGCTGAAATTGCAAAGTCAACAATACGTGGTCCAAAAAGCAACGAAGCCAGGAGCAGCTACTCTGTGTAATAGCTGCTTCTTACATCAGCAGCATGAGTTAAATGTAAATAAGATTACATTGTTTCTGGAATCTGAATTAATGAGTTTCCTGGTTTTGCCTCTCACTTTCCTCCTCTTAGCCTGTCCGCTTGGTTTCTTTAAAGCGTCTGTGGGAGATGACCACTGCCATCCATGCCCTGCCCACAGCCATGCTCCACTACAAGGTTCCAGTGAATGTGTGTGTCAGAATCGCTACTATCGATCTTCTTCAGACAATTCTGATGCTCCCTGCACTGGTAAGTATTTGGGTGGAGTGTTTGAAAGCAAGGACAATTAATGAGAGAGAATGTGCCTGAATGATTATGGGGAATTACAATTCACCTCTTCCCATGACCTCTGAAAAAAACCAAAAACTTAACTTTGCTGCATCGGTTGTGGGGTATATCCACTCACTAAATGTAGATGAGAAGGCAGAAGTGTTGCCAGATTCTTTTTGCAATGTTGGTACATTGATGAAACTGTGTTTTGAGAATACTAGATGCTCAGAAATGAAAAAGTGAAAAATTTTAGATGACTTACACAACTGTAAGACTGCTGCAAGTGCACATCAGTTACAAGTTTTAATAAGACAATAATACACTAATTTGTCATTAAAAATTAAACTAATTTCCTACATAAGGTAAACAATGCTTACTAAATTAGTTAACTAGTATTGTCTTAATTTCGTTGTTAAAGGTGTGAAGAACATATCTACTGCACAAATTCAAATTCTGTAAATTTTATTTTTGGGAAAATAATCCATTTTTTTCATTGGCTTCTTTGTGGTTCTCATCGGTTATGAGTTTTCACAGTCATTGATTATAAATATATTATAGGTCAAGAAAGAATAATTAGATGCGGAAAGTGAAATAAGATTAGTTATTTAGCCCCAAAGTATAGTTTAAAGTATATATCATACACCACCCTTGAATTTTTTAGAAGTGACAGAGAAAAGAATTACCACCCTAAAGCATCTTGCAAACATTTTATGTGTCTGAAGTTAAGCACTGAGAAATTCAGAAATATGATTGTGGGGTTATTTTTTTTTGTAATCGCTTGCTTCCCATACTGCACATCTTCCCATCTTCAACAGCCTAAAGCAATCTTTCCTTCACAGGGATTATTTTTCCTGAGCACTTGTCTATCCTTTGCATTGACTGTGATAAGAATCCTCAGGGAAAACTGGTATGCCATCATGCAATTAAATCCTATACTCTATACAAATGCTAAGTGACCCAGATAAGATCACAAAACAAAATGTAATTATGACATTTCCTGATGTACAAATGCTTCAACTTGTCAATAATGCTTTTTTAAACACTATTCTCTGTGCAGTTTTCCAGCATAATTAATTTTTGTAACTCCACTAGAAATGTGAGTCCCAAGGGAAATATAGCTATTAGAAAAACTCAGCTGCTCCAGTAATCAACTAGATGGCAGCTGGAAAGATCCCCACAAAGACTTCATCCTCCTGTTGTGACAGAGAGTGCCATCTCTCAGTTTATGCTGATCAGTGTTAGACAAAATCTTTGCCCATAGCTTTCATCAATATTTCTTGGTATGGATTAATGTTGAGCAACAAGAATTCTTGGATTTCATTGCAATCTTTGGAGGGAAATCTTGTTTAAATCACATTTCCCTATCCCTGCCCTTTCAAGTCTAGCTTTGTGTCTATGCTCAGGTTTCACAGTGCTTATTTTTACTTGTGTGAGTGTTACACTTTCTAGCTCCAGTGTCTTGTTCCGTTCTAATCCCCATGCCATCTTCTCACCCTCTGCATTTTCTTCCTTCTTTTTACTATCTCTGTGCCAGGTTTGGACTTACAAATTGGCACTTTGTCAGCTGTCAGTTTACTCCCAAGTGACTTAGGAATCTGGCAGTAGGAATAATTGTGGGAAAAATGGTGTTCAAACTGTTAATCAACCTACCTGACATCTGAGAGAGTTCAGAGATACTAGTTGCCAAAGGAAATCATTAGAGGTCTCAGTAGAGACAAGTCTTTACTAATATTGTGCAAAATTTCAAATTTCAAAGGCTTGGAATTGTCATAAACACTAACTGATCTTCTAGAGAAAAATAAGTCACATCCTTGAAAGAATATAAATTCTTGTTCATTTTGTTTCTCTAATATGCGGTAGGATATAGTTCCTTTGTGTGTTAGTGTGTGGTTGGTGTAATGAGGAATCTGTTTTTCTTAGCATTGTTCAAAGAAGTAACTACAGAAGAATAATTAGAAGAAAACAAAACTTACTATGTTGTCTTCTCCCTCCCCTACCTCTTTCCCATTCCTTCATGGATTTTTATCTTTAATTCTGACTTTTAGGCATCCCCTCCGCTCCTCGTGACCTTAGCTATGAAGTTGTTGGATCCAACGTGCTATTGACCTGGCGCCTCCCCAAGGACCTGGGTGGCCGCAAGGATGTTTTCTTTAATGTCATCTGCAAAGTCTGCCCAGCAGGGTCCTCTGGACCATGTGTGCGCTGTGGGGACAACATACAGTTTGAGCCACGTCAAGTGGGCCTGACAGAAAGTCGAGTGCAAGTCTCCAACCTCCTGGCCCGTGTGCAGTACACTTTTGAAATCCAAGCTGTCAACTTAGTGACTGAATTGAGTTCAGAAGCACCCCATTATGCAACCATCAATGTTAGCACCAGCCAGTCAGGTGAGGAGACCCCTGCATATGAGTCCCAAAATTTCAACTATGTTTGAATCCTGGAGTTTGCCTTCTTACCTGTGTATTTTGCTCATTCCTATCTTGCCATGTTAGTTCCATGATTTCACTTCTGCCCTTCTCATTCCTGCTTTCTCTGAATGGGCTTTCCTTTCTTCCCTCTTGACAGAGTTCAGCAGCTAATGTGATTGTATTTGGAGAAGAGTTGTTGGGGCAGAAACTGCACTGCAGAAGATAGCAACAGGAGATGTAATACTGTAGGTCAGACAAAGCATGTTGCTTCTTTGTGCAAAACAGGAGACCCTCTCAGGGTTTGACAAGGATTGTCACAGCAGCATTAGAGGGCTCTTCTTCGTTTCCTCTTCACGTTGTCAATCTCCTGCTCTTCTCCTTTCTTTCTGTACTTCTTTCTAGCATTTTTCACATTCTCACTTTTCTTTTTTTGTCATTCTATGTTTTGAGATGCTCTGTTTTCACATCCTTTCTTGTTGCTATGCACCGTCTTCCATTCTCCTCATTTCAGTGCGTGCTCCAGTGCATTTTAACAAGTGTCATATAGTGTTTAACCAAATCTGTAAGTCTTTGCCTTGCTGCGTATCAAATTAAGGAAGGATAAAATGGACAGGCACTGTCTAAAGATGAAGATAAAGGCATCCTATGACAAGAAAGAATATATATGATGCTGTCTTCTCATAATCTAAACAGAAGTTTAAATACTATAGTTAGGAAACCCATAGGTTTTACAGCTCCTGAAGAGATGTTAAATGGAATTTTGACAAAGAAAACAGAAGCAAAATCACCATTTCCATTTTGAAATGACTCTAGGTTCTTCTGCATACCATGACTTTTCTTCTGTCTTGTTCTTGCCCTTTCAACCGTAGTGTTCTGCTAAGTGGTCTTGGAATATTATTCACCTGCCAATAGGAGACAAATGATTATTATTTTTTTTTCTTTTTACATGGCAAAAATATTAAACTATGTTGTTCATTTATATCAAAGTTGTGATTCTTGCAACCGGAAAATTAGCTGCAGGGAGAACTAAAGTAAAATACTAAGTGGCTTGTGTGGGCAGTCAAAGGAAGGGGAGAGATGACAGAATTAAAGAGGAGGTCAAACTCACGGGTAGCATACAGAAAGCCTATATGTATGGGGGAAAATGGAGAATAGCATCAAGCAAATTCTGATTTACTGTAAATATCATATATTGCACTGCAGCTGGATAAAGCCACATGCATACAGGCATATAGCTTTACTAAATGTCAAAAATAAGAGAGGGCATATGTTGTTCTTTATGTATGTATAAGCTAATGTGGAGAGGAAATGTTCACAGCTTGTTTAAGAGGATATAATGAGGAGTAATGTGATGAGGAGGAGAAAGAGGTGGGAACTCTGTGACAGAAAGTCTCTAAACATTTAGAGATGTGTAAATGTTAAACTCAAACAAACCCCTAATGAGATTCCAGAGTGTAGTTGTGGAAACCCCTGCAAAACCAGGCTTCAGTAAAACTTGAGAGAAATGTTATGAAACCAAGTGTTGCATCATGATCTTGGTTTGATGATATATTGTAATTTTTGCCTCTATGCTGTGAAAAGGAGGGAATATATATATACACTGTAATAATGACCTACTGTTAGCAGATGCCAGGGGTTTGACACCCTTTATGTCTTCCCTTTGAAATATTATCTGACCAACACTGAGTAGCAGAGCATGCATAGGATACACAGTCCTCTTAAGAGGTTGCCTGTAAATGGGTGATAAGTTTTTGTTAACAGTGTAAGTTACGGCTGGTAAGTAGTAGTAGTAGTTTGGTAGTTCCCTGCAGATCCTTTGGCTTTACTGGTGATGGGTGGGTGTTGTATTAACATCCTAAAGAATACTCTTTCTTTGTGCTTGTCATCCCAACCTCCTTCATGTATGCATGATGTAATTTAACTGAGTAGCTGCTTCCTTCACCTGCCTGAAATCACCAAATCTATCTTATTTTGCTTCTCTTCAACTTTTCTGACCACTCCTATTCCTCCAGGGGTCTGTTGTTGTCTCTGGGAGTGTTGGGTGTCTTTAAAGTGCTCCTGTCTTGCAAACTGAATGTCAGTGTGTACTGAATGGCTTCTTTTAATATTTGGTTTCTGGTTTTTCTCTCCCTCTTCCTCGAGATTGTTAGGAGTGAGCTTGAGATGAGCTGCCCTCGATTCATAGTGACAGCTCATACTAACAAAGCATTGCTTCCTCCATCACATGGCCTGTCTCTTCTGTACACCTGCTTCCACCACTTAACAGCTTTTCATTTTAGCATGGATTATTGTTGTTGATACTGTTGTATTATTATAACAATTATTGTTGGTAGTATTGTTATTATAATAGCAGAGTTAAACATTTCAGGATCTTGGGTTCTGAAAGAGACAAGGAAGAGACAACGCATGGAAGGTATAAAAAAAACAAACTGGAGAAAATACAAGTTTTCAGAATATGTGGCCTTGCAAAAATTTTCTCACCATTGAATTGAAGATGAACACAAGAAAACTCTCCCACACTGGT
The DNA here is from genome assembly GCA_013397515.1 of Upupa epops. NCBI lineage: Eukaryota > Metazoa > Chordata > Aves > Bucerotiformes > Upupidae > Upupa > Upupa epops. The sequence goes on along the minus strand of VZRI01013652.1, from coordinate 31,021 downwards.
AGTTTCTGTGTGTTCTGTTTACTCATACATGAGTCAGAATTCTCTTGCTTCCTTCATTTTTCTGACCAAAAAAATCCTCATCATCATCTTCTGCCCTTTTAATAGATGTATATTAGGCAATATTCTGTGCTGGAACAGTTTTGTTTTTCCCCTGCTATCTATTCACTCCTTATCTGTGCATCCAAAACACTGTTCATCTGAGGTCTACCCTTGTGTGCAGTTCTGGGCCTCTCACTTCAAGAAAGAGATTGAGATGCTAGATGGGTCTAGAGGAGACCAACAAGGCTGGTGAAGGGGTAGAGGGAAAGTCTTATGAAGAAAGGCTGAGGTACCTTGAGGTTGTTTAGTCTGGAGAAGAGAGGGAACCTTATCGCTCTCTGTGTGAGAGTCAGGCTTTTCTCACAGGCCGCTAGTGATAGGACAAGAGGACATGGCCTGAAGCTGTGCCATGGGAGGTTTAGGTTGGACATTTGGAAGCATTTCATCATGGAAAGGGTGGTTATACAGTGGAATGGACTGCCCAGGCAGGTGGTGTAATCCCCATCCCTGGAGACATTTAAGAAAAGGCTGGATGTTACACTGAGTGCCATGGTCTAGCTGATGTGCTGATGCTAGGTCATAGGCTGGACTTGATGATCTCAGAGGTCTTTTCCAGCCTCAATAATTCTGTGATTCTGTGATCTATGAGTTTGCTTACCCCTAACAGTCTGCTAGCCCTGCTTCAAAATATGGTAGGATCCTTTAGCTGTACAGTCGCATTTTCCAGTGCTACTCTAATCATGGAGTTCACACTCTTCAGTGACAAAGTATCTGAAGAACTGAAAAACTTCCTTAATATAGTAAGACTTAACCTTCTATAGCAAAAAGCATCTGAAACCTGTTTGCATAGTAATAAGAAAACCTGTTGTGAAGTGCAAAAAAATGTGCAAATTAACAGAGGGAAGAACTGTCTAGAGATGAGTCAGGAGAGAAGGGCATTGCTTTCAGCTAAGGTTTGAAGTACTGAGGGTGAATAACTAAAGAAGTGTCAGGATATATAGAAAGATGTTACTCCAGGTAACATGAACTGCATGAGGAAGTTCCATCTTCTTCACACAGGGAAACATGACACAAAGAAAGCAAAGAACTTAAGATCCAACAACATTATGGAAAAAAAAAAAGAAGACTAAAATTTTAATGAATAAGTTAACATTGGTAAGTGTACTTCTGAGGGTAAACAAATGTATCTTCTCGTGTCTCAGGACACATGTCAGGTTTTCATTTAAGGATTGTAAGATAACTTTGTTCACAGCCATAAATATCTATTCTTTTCTTTCTACTTCTTCCACTGAAGCATGTAGTAATGTCTTTTGCCAGAGACATGCGACTGAACTTACTAATTCAGACAGTTGTTAAATTCCTAGAAAGAAGAGGAATAGATAAAGATAGTGGAGACTCAAATGTTGGAGCCAATGTATATAGGCTTTTAAAAATTAGATTTTTTTTAACTGAGTAAAGAGTATGAGGGCTGATTGATATATGTAAAGACACAGGTTATGTGACCAGTTTGCTTTGTGGCTGTGAAAACATACTTAGCTGCCTTCTACACCAGTTGGTTTCAGAGCTGTGGGACAATGAATCTGCAGAATTGGCAACATAAAAGCCGGACAGTCTTAAGGCTTGTGTAAGAGGCCAAATGGGGACAAAGACATTTATGGATAGTGTGAGGAAATTTAAGAGGACCTGATAGAAGATTTTCAGGTGAAGTGATATGAGGCAAGGCATCTTCTTGATCAAAATGAGAAAGAAATAAAACAGAGCTGTCAATAGCTTTGTACTACTGTGTTTTGCCAGGCTAAAACCAGCAGGTAAAGCAAGTGAAGTGTTGTGAGCTCTGTGTTCATTGCCCTGGAATGAACTACATTAATTTTCAAAGTAATAAGCTGTTTGTTTATTTACAATCTAATTGCCAGCTCTGAGCACTAACTAAAGTTCCTTAGAAGTTTAGCTGTATTTTGCTGTTTTTTTCTACAAAAATATACAAAAATACACTTAAGTTTTATTTTTTCCCTTAGTGACATTTGTCGAGTTTGTGGTCTTCAGTGGATTAGTCGAGTTACACTCCACTAGAAGAAACTATTCCACTTTATCTCTCACTAGACTCTATCTCTGTGCCATGAAGAGAGAATGAATATGCTTGTTTTCACATTTCAGGTTTCAGCAACTATATAAATGAAGACAGGAACTTTTTCAGCAAGTAGAAGTAAGAGGTGCATATTAAAACATGGCACAGGATTTTGTCCTGTTTATTATTACACAAGAAGTAGTAATAATAGAGGTAAGGGAAGTAAAAATAGCAATAGAACTAACTTGAAGTCTGTGATTAAGGCATAGGACATTTTCAAAAAAACCCAAGATATTAAACATAAGAAAGGCAATTTCCATGCCCAAATCAGAATGATATTCCTTGAAGGTGTTCTCTGAGAAGATGTGTGGAACAAAGCTAGGGACTTCATGCCATTTGCTTAGAATACGAGATTAATAGGATACCTAAGGAAGTAGTGAAAGAGAAACAAGAATGTGATTGTGGTAGGCTTGGAGATAGTGTTAGAGAATACAGAGTCACATCAGAGAACATTAGAGGCACAACTGAGGTTAACAAACCACGTGAAATGTAATGTGGAAGACAATGGAAGATTTCAGAAGCTTATGTGAAAAGATAGAAAGGGAAAGGAAACCCATAAATAACTATTAAAAATGCGCAAGTCCCGGCAGGGCTTAGTTTGTATCCCTATTTAAGTGATGACCTCTGAGGCAGTTGTCTGAACTTGTGTTACAAGTCATGGACATCTAGTCAGAGCTGCTGGTCAGAATCAGAAAATCAGAATCTGTCTGATCAGAATCAGAAAATTGCAAAGCTTGAAATAGACCTCTGGAGGAGATCTTAACCTCTCTCTGCTCAAGCAAGGTCACCTTGATCCAGTTGCCCATATCAACATTCATATCAGATCCAAATTTCTCACAGAAGGGTGAATCCAGAACCCCTCTGGGTTACCAGTCACCTACATGGTAAAAAGCACTTCTTTGCATTCAGAGGAACACGAGGGCGCACACCTCCTCTGTTTCAGTTTGAGCCTACTGCCTCTGACAATGGGTGCCACTGAAAAGACTCTCTTTGCATCCTTCATTCAAGCTTTTATTTGTGCTTATTGATGAGATCCCTGGAAGCTTCCCCTTCTCCAGGCTGAACAGGCCCATCTCTCAGCCTCTCCTCCTATGAAACATACTCTAGTCTCTTAATTATCTTTGTGGCCCTTTGCTAGTTCTCCCCAGTATGTCCATGTCTCTCTTGTACTGTGGATGCAAGAACTAGGCACAGGAGTTGTCCCAAGTGTGGCTGCACCAAAGCTGAATAGAAGAGAAATGACCTGCTGGCAGCATTCCTCCTGGTGTAGCCATTAGCCTTCTTTGTGGCAAGGGCACATTGGTTCCTGTCAGCCCGTTTTTTGCTGGACTGTGGAAGTCCTTCTGGGTGGCAGCACAGCCTGCTGGTGTATCAGCCTCTTTACCCAGTTTTGTATGATCAGCAAACCTGCTTAGGGTGCATCTTGTACTATCATTCATGTCCTGAGTAAAGATGTTGTGCAGTATAGGCCTCAGTATTGATCCATGCTCTATACTGATAGGTGCTGGCCTCTATTATTACTCTGGTCACCATGGTCTGAACATGGGCCGCTCATGTGTATGGGCAACTGAACTGCTGCTTGGGTCATTGTTTTAGAGTAAAATTGTTCATTAGGTTCCACTGATTGAATCAGTGATTCCAGCTGCTTATCATTGATGTCTACATGGAATATGAACTGAATGGCACATGCCAGAGATGTTCATGGTCTCCAGAAGGCGGTGCTTGGTGACCGTGTCATGCATAAGGTGGGGATCACCATGCACTTTTATACAAGTCTGCACTTTCTTCAACTTTATCTGTTGATTGTCATGAAAAATCTGGCTGCTCATGGCTTGGACATGAGCTGGGTTGAACACTAGCTGGACCAAAATTGTGATGGTGAATGCAATTAAATCCAGTTTCAATCAGTCACAAGTGGTGTTCCCCAGGGCTCAGTATTTGGACCACTCCTGTTGAATTCTTTATCAGTGATGTGGATGAAGGAATCAAGTGCACAGTCAGTAAGTTTCCAGATGGCACCAAGTTGATCCTACTGATTTAGGCTTTTCCCTTAAGTAATATCTGCTTAGTAGGTACACATAACTGAAATGAATTGTTTTGATGTAGCAGAATGCATTATTCTGTCCATTCCTCTACCTACCATAAGATTACCCTGAGTGGTAGACACTTTAGATAATAGGAACATTCTGAAATCCTGAGATACATGGTAAAGAGATATGTGGTGTAACTCTGCATATCATAGAATGGTTTAGGTTGGAAAAGATTTCAGAGATCATCCAATTCCAAACTCCTTGCCATGGACAGTAATATCTGTCACCTGACCAGATAGCCTAGAGCTCCATCCAACCTGGCCTTGAACACTTCCAGGGAGGGGGCATCAACAACTTCCCTGGGCAACTTGTTCCAGTGCCTCACTGCTATCACAGTAAGGGATTTCTTCCTAAGATTCAAACTAAGGCTCTCCTCTTTTACCTTGACACCATTCCCTCTTGTCTATTATTAGAGTCTCCTGTAAGAAATCCCTCTTCACCTTTCCTGTAAGCCCCCTTCAGGTACTAGAAGGCTGCTATAAGGTTCTTCCCCTGGAGTTTTCTCTTCATGCTGAACATCCCCAACTCTTTCACCCTTTCTTTGTAGCAGAAGTGGTCCAACCCTCTCATCTTCCTTGTGTTCCCCTCTGGAATCACTGTAACAATTCCACGTTCTTCTTGTATTGAGTACTCCAGAACTGGATGCAGTACTCCAGGTGAGCTCTCAGAAGAGCAGAGCAGAGGGGGAAAATCAACTCCCTTGACCTGCCGGTGATGCTTCTTTTAATAAAACCGAGGATATGGATCACCTTCTGTGCTGTGCTCACATGTTGCCGGCTCATCTTGAGCTTCTCATCTACCAACACCCCAGGTCTTTCTCCTAAATGCTGCTCTCAATACATTCACCAACCAGCATGTATCTGTGCTTGGGATTGCCCTGACCTAGATCTAGAACCTTGCACTGGGATTTATTGTACCTCATGCAGTTTGCACAGATTCAATTCTCAAGCCTGTCAAGGTCCCACTGGATGGACTTCCCTCCAGCTGGTTGACCTAGGTGTCATCAGCAAACTTTATGAGGGGGCAGTCAGTGCCACTGTCCATGTTCCCAACAAAAATGTTAAACAGTACCAGATCCAAAACAGACCCCTGAGGAACACCACTTGTAACTGATCCCCACCTGGGACATGGAGCCATTGGTCACAACTCTCTGAGTGCGACCGTCCAGCCAATTCCTTATCCAATGAGAGCTCCATCTATCAAATCCATGTCTCTCTATTCTAGAGACAAAGATGTCAAATGGGATGGTGGCAAATGACTTCCACAAGTGGGCAAAACCACTCACTTGATGATTTTTCTTGTGATTCTCAATATTATTAATTGTAGTAGTTGTAACCTGCTTTTGCGTACTGCATTGAGTACAATTTATCTTCATTGTTCTGGTTCAGATTTTCAGTGCTAAAACATTGTCAAAACTAGTAGTACATATTAACATCAAAATATGTTTAAAATATAGGTCACATGTTGCAAGGTGACTGTGAGTATTCAGGACAGAAATGGAGGGAAAGCTTAACTGATAATTCTGCAAAGTCTTTGTTCAAAACTAGAAGGAAGTGGGCTCTTCCCAGACGATGTATCTGTGGTTTAGGTTTTCATTTCTCTGCTTTATGTCTCATGAGACAAAAGTTGAACTTTTCACATTAAAATGTAGCAGAATTTCTTGACCGGTTACCCCACACATTTGGATAAAGAAGTATTTATTTGCATCTTAAATGCTACATATGTGCTTGGTTAATTGCTACTGTCTTTCATCCTTGTCACAACATTGGCATTAGCAGGTGAAGAAGTGCAATCTTGTTTAAAATGCAAGCAATTGTAAGAAGTAAAAGGATTATGGAAGAGAGAAAGCATTTTATTGTTTATACTCTTATAATGTTTTCACTTACATTTTTAACTTGATCCCACTTGCCTATGATGTGTGGAACCCATTTGAAGTATGTCTTTCAGAATAATTTTATCTTCTTCTAAAAAGCAATCCTTTCATCTTTTTCACAGTTAATGAGTGAAGGAAAGCTATTCTGCAGATTTTGTTCATTTACCAAGATGTCTCTTCATTCCTCACATCAAGGAAGTTTATGTCTGTTGTGTAGAGCCAGTGAAATTAGGTGGCAGCTTTTCATTGGCATGCTTTCTGGAAAATTCAAATGTTGCTGAAAATGCTACTTTCATTAGGAAAATGAGGGTTCCCTAGATGCTTGCCTGGAGGTTTCTTGGCATCATGGTATTTTGCTTGAGGAGAGAGAGAGCAAAACTTGATAAGAGATTTGTGGGCAGGCAGCTGTCAGGCTCACAAATACTCTTCCAATTATGCAGAAGCTTTTGCTTCTGCTTTTTGCATGAACGTGGAGAATGTGTGTGTTTGTCTGCCTGTACATATGAATTCATGGGTGTTTTTGGTACAAAAGTGGATTTTTGTTCACAAAGCTTCACATGCAAGTTGCCTTAACAAACATTTATCTCTCCTTCTGATCTGAGGACATTTTTAAGGATTAACCATTTCAGGAAAAGGCCTGCTATTAAGCAGGTGTTCTGTACTTCTGTTGTTTTCAGAACAAGTGAGTGGTACCTCTAGGGGGATAAAAAAATAAAAAGCAAAACTTCCCGAGTTAGTAGCTTGGATTGCTTCTCATTGTAATATCAGTGCAGTTCAGTGAACAGTGTTTGAAATCGTTAATCATATTATCTTCAAGACCTTATTTTGATTCCTTTCTAGTGATTTAATGAGATTCAGGTTAGTGATAGTTACAAGTCTCAAAGTCTTGAACCTTTTAGCCAATTAAAAGACTTCTTTTCTGGTATAGATTCATGCTTCCAAAACCCTCTTTTATGTTTGATGTCCAGATCTTTGCTTTCCACATAAAAGGAAGTTGACATTTTCGCACTGTACTAAATACCTGACACAGACTGTAAGTACTTAATATCATAATAGAATCCAAACAGCTAACAGCTCCCTCTGGGTAGTATACCAGGTTGGCTTGTTCACTGAAAGTCAGACATCTAGCAAGCTATTTTAAGAACATTACGAAAAACTGTATGTGGAGCTTTCACACATAGACACTTAAACTTTAGGTGGTGATCCAAGCCTGTTGTGCTAATTTGAAGTCCATTTAGACTGGACTTCTAATTAGCAGAGTAACTGGCCTGAGATCCAGAAGTCTGAGCGCAGAGTTGCGTATCAGGCTATGGGAATAAGATGTTTTCATTCTCCATGATCCGAAGCTGAACTGGGATTGCTAAACGGAGGAATGCTTCATGTCTGTTCCTTAATGCATCAGTATTCTCCTGACTCCATCTTCTGTGAATGGCCTTCTTTGCTGTGATGGCCCACACTTGATTGTTTTTCCCCAGGCAAGGAATTATAACTGAGGAGAAGCAGAAGAAAGGCAATGTGCTTTGCTTTTGTTTTGAACACTGTCATGCTTTTTGTCCAAATGTGATCAGAGAAAAAGGTGATAGTGCTAGGTGCCTTGTCAGCTTGCATGTGAAATTGTGATTTTTGAAGACTAGAATAATGTTCTAACTACAATACAGATAATCCCATAATTCCTCTGTGTGTGTAGTCATTTGGATGTAGGTTTCTTAGTTTCCTTTCTGTCCAACTTGTTAGTGACTGTGTCTCCCAATAGAGTAGAATGTGCCTGTATTTCTTATTTTATTATTTCATAAAGTACTTCATAAGGCACATTAAGGGAAATTAAAGGAAGAGCTGACCTAATTTATTAACTTATCATAATGAGTATTCAATTATAGCTAATTGTTAAGCTTATCTCTTTGCAATCTCTTCTTCCTCTCTTATTCCAGTTCCTTCTGCTGTCCCTATGATGCATCAGGTGAGTCGTACTACCAATAGCATCACACTATCATGGCCACAACCAGACCAGCCCAATGGGATAATCCTGGATTACCAGCTACGCTACTTTGACAAGGTGAGCAGCAAGTGATGCAGTGCTGGTTGTTGTATAGCTGTTATACAAGAAAAGAGAGCAGGGAAATCTTCTGTCTATGTAATGTGTCCCTGGATCAGGATGGATAAGATGTAGAATAGATGCTTGCATTATGAATAAACAATAAACTGTATTAAAACAAGAGGTTCATAATAGACACTTCATCTAACAACAGTCTATCTGCACTTCTCAAATTGGAACCATGTAGGAACAATGGAAATAAAAAGAAAGAGCTAAGCTATTTGAAGCTAAGATGAAAAGCTATGGCTAACAACCTAGCAAGTTTAGCATCTGCTGACACATGTAACAGTGGAAGGAACTGAAGTTTCCGGGTGTGTATATGGAAACTCAGCTCACTGCAGCATTCTGTCATGTGTTTGTGGAAGAAGTCCTATGTCCTCATTTATGTCTGAACAAATATCTCTTAAGAAATGGGTGGTGTTACAAGGTGGCAAATGCAAAGTTGTGCTCCTTTCACAGAATCACAGATTAACTGAGGCTAGAAAAGACCTCTGGTATTTTCGGGTCCAGCCTATGATCTAACATCACCAGAATCACCTAGACCATGGCACTAAGTGCCACTTCCAGTCTTTTCTTAAACACCTTCAGGGATGGGGACTCCACCACCTCCCTGAGCAGTCCATTCCAATGTCTGATCACACTTTCTGTGAGAAAGTGCTTCCTAACATCCAACCAGAACCTCCCCTGGCACAGCTTCAGGCCATATCCTCTTGTCCTGTTGCCTAGTGAGAAAAGCCTGACTCCCACCTGTCTATAATTTTCCTTCAGGTAATTATAGAGAATGATAAGGTCCCCTCTGAGTCTTCTCTTTTCCAGGCTGAACAACCCCAGTTCCTTCGGCCTCTTCTCCTAAGACTTACCCTCTAGCCCCTTCACCAGCCATATTGCTCCTTTGGACCCGCTCCAGCACCTCAGTCTCTGAAGCAAGGGATCCAGAACTGCCCCCACTGTTTGAAGGGGTGCCTCACCAGTGCCCAGTACAGGGGAAGAATTACATCCCTAGTCCTGCTGGCCATACTATTCCTGATACAAGCCAGGATGCCAATGGCCTTTCGTGCCACCTGAGCACACTGCTAGCTCATATTTAGCCATTTGTCAAACTGGTACTCCCAGATCCCTCTCTGTCAGGCCACTCTTCAGCCACTCACTCTCCAGTCTGTAGCTTTCCTGGGGGTTATTGTGGCCAAAATGTAGGACCCTGCACTTGGCCTTCTAAACCTAATGCTGTTGGCCTCCATCCATTGACCCAGCCTGTCCAGATTTCTCTGCAGCATCTTCCTTCCTTCCAACGGATCGACATTCCCCACAATTTTGTGTCATCTGTGCATTTACTGAGGGTAGATTGAGTCCCCTCATACAGGTCATCAGTAAAGATGTTGAATAGAACTGGGCCCAGCACTGATCCCTGGGGGACACCACTGGTCACTGGACACCAACTGGATGGGGCACCATTCACAACTACTCTCTGTGCCTGGTCATCCAGCCAGTTTTTTACCCATCAGAGGGTGTACCCATCCAAACCATGGGCTGCCAGCTTTTGCAGGAGGATGCTGTGGGAGATCATGTCAAAGGCTTTGCTGAAGTCTAGGCAGACCACATCCACAGCCTTTCCCCCATTCATTTGGCTGGTTAGGCAGGACCTTCCTTTCATAAACCCATGCAGGCTGGGCCTGCTCCCCTGGTTGCCTTGTACCTGCTGCTTGAAGGCACTCGGGACAATTACGCTGCATAACTTTGCCAGGCACTGAGGCTGGACTGACGGGCCTATGGTTCCCCAGATCCTCCTTCTGGCCCTTCTTGTGGGTGGGCAGCATATTGGCCAACCTCCAGTCATCTGGCACCTCCCCAGTTATCTAGAACAGGTGATAAATGATGGAGAGAGGCTTGTCTTAGCTAGGTGTTCTACTGACTCTTTAAGCACCCTGGGAGAAATCCCATCCGGACCCATAGACTTGTTAGGATCTGAGTGGCACAGTGGGTCACTACTTCTGGGTTGCAGGAGGGATACTCTGCCCCCATCCCTGTCTGCTGACTCAGGAGCCCAGTTACCCTGAGGTTGGCCAAGCTTTTTTTCATATCTTCATTACTCCAAGTTCAACTGATTTTGGGGGGGAAAAATCAGTTGCTGTGAGGAAGAACAAGTGGTGCATGAAGAAATCAGTTATGGAATCATAGTCGAGACTTTTTTTTTTGAAGAATATGGGACCACCATGGCAACTAGCAGTCCTTGATGAGAGCGAGTGGTGTAAGCAGAAGTCTGACATTCCTTTTTGGTAATTAACATTCACAGGCTGAAGATGAGGATAATTCATTCACTTTGACTAGTGAAACCAACATGGCCACCATAGCAAATCTGAGCCCAGGCAAGATCTATGCCTTCCAAGTTCGAGCCAGAACAGGAGTTGGCTATGGCCCATACAGTGGAAAGATGTATTTCCAGACTTTAATGGGAGGTAAGTGCTACCATTTTGTGCTCAGATCTGCACATGACCATCTTGCACTTCTGTGTGTCTTTGAGTGTATTAGTTTATCCCCAGGAGGTCTACTACTTGACACTCCTACTCAGCGTGTATTTACGTGTATCATAACATGCATGTGCAGATTTGTTCACTCAAAGAATTTTCATGCAGTTGGAGTGTGTTGTTTACACTGCTGTCATATTCCCCAGTCCTACTCCTTGTTGCCTCTGCACCTCTGACCAGCAGAAGTAGGATGTATTCCTAAAACTGTCTTTATGAGGGTGTTGCAGTATGTAGTACTATACACTGCTGTAGTTTGGTCTGCAGCTGTCAGAGAACATCTTGCAGCTGAATGTTTTATGAAAGTGGGCAAAGATCATATATCCAAAAGCATGCAGGATGTCATCTACAAGTTAATTAACTGGGAATAATTGGATCAAAGTCCAGGTGTAGAGCTAGCCTATGCTTAAGTGGCTACCAGGTGTCCATGCATCAAGGGAAGGAAAAGTGGATTCAGAGCAAACTTTTCAGAAGTAGGAAGGAGCATATTGGAGAAGTGCAGTGACTGAAGGGATAAAGGGATAATCAAGTCAAGCATTTGTTGAACTACCAAGATTAGCTTGGTAAGCAAAAGGTTGGTAGGAATTGAATTACGGGTGAGACCTAGATGAGTGGAAGGCAAATTCTAACAGTTCCTGTCCTGTGCATTTGTGTGTGTTTATGCATGTGTCTTCCTTGCTTAGGGGAGCGCTCGGAGATGGTGCAGGACCGACTGCCACTTATTGTGGGCTCAGCACTCGGTGGTCTAGCCTTCTTGGTAATTGCTGCCATTGCCATCCTTGCAATCATCTTCAAGAGGTGAATTCCTTGACCTGCTCATGTGCACTGCAGACAGTGGAACTTTCTTACCCCTGCTGCATAACCCTGTCCCAGGGAAAACCACCTGCTCTACATTTATCCAGATGTCCTTGAGATGCCATTTTCTAAATAAGGAAAGATCCTGCCCCATTACTCCTGTTCGAGAAGCCTCTCCTTTGGTAAACTGCAAATGTACTTAGTTGATACTTGGCTAGCTAGCAATATGAACATGGGAAGAATCTTACAGTTGGTTCTCAAAAGGTATATAAATGTATCTCTATAAAGAAGGGACTATTATTGCATTGTAGTCAAATTAGAATGAAACAATGTAGTGAAGAAGTTCTGGTGGAGTGAGCATTTAGATCCACATATTGAAAAGGTCCTAAGTACCCTTTAACCAGTTAATGACACAATAGCTCATTGGCTGTGAAGAATGAAATGTATGCAACCCCAATGGTTCCATGGTACATTAACACAAATTATAGGTTAAAGAAAGCAAATACCAACTTTGATTTTGGAAAGAAAAAAGGGCAGATAAGTCAATGTAAAGATAACCTGTTATGGCAACAAATGTCAGAAATTTTAAAGAGGAAGAAAAGTAAGAGGTACAAAAGTAAGCAAGGACAGTTTTGCTATTTGAATAAAATAAACAGTCATTTGAATTTACTGAGATTTGAACTTAATCCTCTAGGATGTCAGTAATGAATTTTTGTATCTTTAGTCTATTCTGCCTCTGCACAAGAGGGACTTTTTAGCTTTTTCTGCTGACCTATAAAATGTATGAAATACTTACATTTAGAAAACAAGTTTTAGTGAATTATTTTTTGTTCTCTTCACTTTTCTACATTTGTCATCTCCTTCTGTATATATTCTCTTTTATAATTTTTCTTTCTGGAAAGAAAGAATTATCAAGTATTGTTATATTTTCATTGTTGCCTCCTGTAGCTTTGAACTGTTAAAAATACTATTTCTTGTTACAGCTGAAAATGTGATATGTGCACAATTCAATAAAGCATGTATTTTTTTCTAAAAAAAAAATATAATCAAATCCCAGAATAATATTTCCAAAACTGTGTTGGGAAGGACATTAATGGGTTTCTGTATCTACCTAAAAAGAAATACAAGACAATAGATTTATTTGTATGCATTCAGATAATATGGAATGATTCAGAAGAAGTGGATATACCCAATTTCTATTTTAAATTTCTCCTTTAATTACAATTTAGTCTAATTGATGTGATTTAGAAAGAATTGTAAACTAGCATGAATTGTAAGTTTTTGGAAAAAAAGTATGAACACTGTTTGGAACAAAGCAAGTGGCTTGAAAATGGAAAAAGGGTTTAGAGCAAACCAAGAGTAGGATGAAACTTATAAAATTGCTTGAATCATACACACTTAGAAATCTGAGAAATGCCTATGTTGAGAAGGACCTATGGTTACTGGAAATTAGATGCATATATGCAGTAAATATTAGAATAGTGAAGATCTCATTTTCATCTGCTCATGTGTCATGGAACAGATTTCTGTTCTTCTGGCTCTTTGTCAATTGTTCTTGGTACCGTATTTGTGAAAAGAATAATCAGAGTAAATGCTGATAAAAGACCATGTGTAAAAATAAAAAATTTATCTTTGAGGGAAATTTACACAAACTAAGCATTAGAATAAATGGCTGTTACAGTGTTTTTGAAGAACTTGAAAGGCACAACAAGAGATGGTTTAGATTAGTAATAAAAAAGAATATAATAATTAAATTAAATTGAAATGTAAATTTATCCTGAATAGGAAGAAAACCTCTAAGACAGTAATGCTAAGCTATAATATTTTTTCCTGCATAGTAGTGAAGGCCCTATCATTTGTCATATCTGAACTGGAAATGCAGTAGTGTAAAAACTGCCACATAGAAACCATTATGTGCTGGTTACCAAGAAATTGGCAGGATCTTAACACCTATCTTTTATCCCTAAATTAATGGATTATCTGAATCTTGCATTGAGAAGCCTATCCTGACACCCTATGACAGACTCTTGTGTGTTTTTTACTTTCCTTTCCTTTATGTCCCGCAGTAAAAGGCGAGAGACTCCATACACAGACCGTCTGCAGCAGTATATCAGTGCACGAGGTAAGAGTTCTTGAAGAAAGAATGGCAAGGGCCTGTCTCTTTTCAGGACTCATTAACAGCCATGTCTCTCAGGGTTCAATCCTGGTGATGGTTTGGGCTGTTTCCTCCACTGCAGGACTTGGAGTGAAGTATTACATTGATCCTTCAACCTATGAAGATCCCAATGAAGCTATTCGAGAATTTGCCAAGGAGATTGATGCGTCATTCATCAAGATTGAAGAGGTCATTGGATCAGGTAATGTGAAAATGTGCATATTATGAAGTGCTTTCTTATTCACCTTGACACCTAGCATACCACTGTCCTGAAATGGACCCAACCATAGTGCATCAATTGTGTATACATCAGGATACCCAACATTCATTTTTGCTAAAATTCATCTTAACCTACTCATGCTTAGTTGCTGGCTCCAAACCTAGTTTAAAACATCCTTTGAAGACTCAGAGCACCTCATCTGAACCCTGAAGATGTACTCCAACCTGTGCCTTCATCAAGAACTTTACCTTAATCCAAACAAACCTAGTAACTCTATTTCAAGGAGCACCTGGAGTGCTCCACAGTAGAATGTTTAGTACACCTGACTAAAATTCTTTGCTGTGTTTCCTTACTTGAGATGTGTTTCTTCCCTTCCTGACAGGAGAGTTTGGAGAAGTGTGCTTTGGGCGTCTAAAACACCCAGGGAAGCGTGAATACACAGTAGCTATTAAGACCCTGAAGTCAGGTTACACAGATCAACAGCGTCGGGAATTCCTGAGCGAGGCCAGCATCATGGGGCAATTTGAGCATCCCAATGTCATTCATCTGGAGGGTGTGGTCACCAAAAGCCGACCAGTCATGATTGTCACAGAGTTCATGGAGAATGGATCACTGGATTCCTTCCTCAGGGTACCATAACCAGAGTCTCCCACAACAGTTACCTCTTCATCTTGCTGTGTGCCAATCTCAGATCTGATAATTTTGCTTGTCCTTCCTCTACACTCCCTGTAAATCCTCAGTTGCCCTCTTCAGGTGCAATAAACATAATAGGAAATTTCAAGAGTAAGTGGTTTGGGGTCAACATGGTGAAAATATTCCAAAAACTCGCCCATCATATAAAATATCTTCTTTACTTTAGGCTTCTTCAGCACAAATAATTAATGCTAAACAGTAATAAACTGTTTATCTTGGTACAGAGCCTTTCAGTTCCTTATACACATGCTCCAAAGTTCAGCTTTCTAATAATGTTTGTCAGACTTTATTCCACTGAATGTTTTTAAGTTTCAGCATCCTAATAAAGTAATGAAACTTACAGCTATTTTTGGACTCAGAGTTCACAGTGCTTTTTCTAGTAACGAAATGCAAATACAGACTTTTTGGTAGTATAGTTGCTTCAGTGCTTGTTTTAACTGATTCATATGCTAATTAAACCACAAATGCTTTGGCAGGTACAGTTTGAAAAGCCCATTGTGTAGACTTACATAGAACCCATTGTAACAATCTTAAACTCGCAAAAGCAGATTTGTCTGCTTCCACTCATTTAGCTGTCTTAGTAGTTAATGAGTAGACATAGAATGTTGAAGGAGGATATGGCCACACGATGAGACTTTTCTTCAGGAAAAGATTACCAGTGCCTGGCTTCATTTGATATTCGTTGCTGTAAGCCCACCCTCCTTTCTTATTTGCTGTCCCTGAACCTTTGGATTTTGGCTGAAGTTAAGATACATGTTTTCTAACTTTGTAAATCTGTCTTGTTACCTTGCTTTTTCTTAATGTTCCCTGTTGGCTTCATGTTCTGTGATCATAAAATCCTGTGCTTGCCTCCTCACTTGCAGCAGAAGGAAGGACAGTTCAGTGTGTTACAGCTGGTGGGAATGCTACGGGGGATTGCAGCTGGCATGCGCTACCTTTCAGACATGAACTATGTGCATCGTGACCTGGCAGCACGTAACATCTTAGTCAATAGTAACCTTGTGTGCAAGGTGTCAGACTTTGGTTTGTCCCGCTTCCTGGAGGACGATGCTTCAAATCCTACGTATACTGGAGGTTTGGTGAGTTACCACTGTGGAGTGAGTTACTGCAGTGCTGGCAGCTATGAATTTCTTCTTGTGTTGTAACCTTGGTGTAACGTTTTGAGTCTGTTGAGAGACCAGAGAGACCACTGGAGTAGCATCTTCTGTCTTGTAGGCTGCCTGAGACCAGTAAAAATCATAAATAGCTGGATATCTGATCCACACTGCCTTATGAAATGTAGTCGTAGTGCTGTTCTCTGTGGAATGATAGAACAAACCTCATAATTATGTAGGTATTGTCTTTCCCCTTTTGGTAGCTTCTTATAGGAAATAGAAAGGACTGAAGGAGAGATTTAAGTCTTATACTACCAGTCTTTGAGAGAGTTGGGTTTTTTCCTACAGAAAATCTAACTTATTTATGGACTTAAAACCAAACATCAAATTAATCTATTGTCTGTGAAGTTCTGACCCCTCTTACACTTACTGAAAACGGGCTGGGAGTTTAACAGGCATGTTGAAACTACCATTTGGCATGCAAAGGATGAAGAATTAATTCACTGAAAAGTGAATTTAGAGAAATGAAATGAAGCAAGCTTCGGATTTATGCATTTTGAAGAATGAGCATCTGAATGATATTTTGCCTGCCAGGCAATATATTAAGTAAGAGAGGTCAAAAGGGAAAGAAAAATTAGAGCTGATTGCTAATGTTCTCAGTTTACCTGTCCTTGGGATTGCAAATTTGGATTATTTAAATGTTAAATTGTTGCAAGTTAGGATTATTTAAATGGCCTTAGATTTCAAAATTATTGCTAATTTAAGCAGCATTTACTATCTGCCATCTCTCAAATGCTGCAAAAAAGAGCTATAAAAGTGAAAGCCTGCTACATAATGGGATTTGTAGCAGCAAGGAGTTGGGATTCTGTTCTTTCATCTGTAATGGACATAGTTTAATTTAAACTAGTAATATCTGCATGACAGAATCAGTTGCACCAGCACCCCATGCCAGAGTAGTGATGTGCTGCTGGCATCTTATCAATTCACTGATGTGATCTTCACAATTAGTCCCTACCTCACTAACATTCTGATTGCTCTCTGACTGCTTCTAGGGCTGCAAAATCCCTGTCCGTTGGACTGCCCCCGAAGCTGTCCAGTATCGCAAGTTCACCTCCTCCAGTGATGTCTGGAGCTATGGCATTGTCATGTGGGAAGTGATGTCCTATGGTGAGAGACCTTACTGGGACATGTCCAATCAGGATGTAAGTTTTAGTAGTAGTGAGAATATACATCTGCCTCTCCATCCTGTATAAGTGCAAGTAGACTAAAGTCATACACCACTGATCTTTTATTTTCCCTGTTGTGATAAAGCTTTGTTCTTCATTTCCTGCAGGTAATTAATGCCATTGACCAGGACTATCGCCTGCCACCCCCCCCAGACTGTCCAACTGTTTTGCATTTGCTGATGCTTGACTGCTGGCAGAAAGAGAGGGTCCAGAGACCCAAATTCGAGCAGATAGTCAGTGCACTAGATAAAATTATACGCAAGCCATCTGCCCTCAAAGCTATTGGCGCAGGAAACAGTAGGTGAGATGAGAATTTAGTGCAACATAATAGGAATTGTCTCACAGTGGGCATAATGATGAAAAGAAAAGCTACATATAAAATTTTTTCCAACTCTCTCATCTGTGAGTGGGAACAATTCAGAAGGGAAGAAAATGAGGAAGAACTGTATATCCTAGATCAATTAGATGATGAGCTGTGAGAGCTGAATGTGAAGAGAGATAAATCTCTTGATGAGGTGCACTGAGGATGAAAAAATGAGGGATCTTAAAGAATGGAGGAATACGTCTGGATGCAGCTACGTAAGATATTCTGTTATCACACAATACTGTGTAATCACAAAAAGTGGTAAAGGAAGAGAAGCCCCTAGCATATGGAGGGAGGGAAACCTGTTGCTAAGTTTAGAACTGCAGCTTGTATCCCATATTTTCCCAATTGCATTTTGCAGCTTAAAGGCAGGAGGTCGGCAGAAGAGAGGTCTCTCAAGGAAGAAAATTACATGAAGATTAGATGGTTGTTGGGATGGTGACAGAATGACAATCTGCTGGCCTAGGGTTTTCTTTCCACAGTATTATAAATATTGTCTTATTGGAACCATGCTCCACAGCTGTGAGAGTGGAAAAGTGCCTAGTCATAGAAATAGCATGGGAATAGAATTATAGCTTTTGGACAGATTCAGATGATGGGAAAAAGTTCAATGCCATGTATAAAGAATAATTCCTTCAACCTTTTAGTGCTGTGCTTTTATCTGATGGGTGTAGGAGCTGAAACAGTGCGCTCATTGTCTCAGGTTATTTCTGATCCAAGGAGTGCATCTAAGAGAGGTAGAGCTAGTCATAAAGGTAAAAAGTTACAAGGTCTCATCTCTGCCTCAGATTTCTTCACTGTAACTGGATGAGTAAAGTTCAGACCTACAAAGTATAGAAAGATCTAGGGCAAGAAGAGAATGTGCCTGAGAAAGTATAAAATTGAAAGGTAGGATCAGTTCCCTGACTTAGGCTAATAGATTTTAGGCAGGAAAGGGATGACAAATACTTTAGAAAGAGAGTGTCAAGGTGGGGCTTTAGGAATCAGGCTATTAAGAACAAATAGTCTTCTTCATTCTGTGTACTTTAGATCTTGTATTCCTTCCAACTCCTAAATTTACCTTACTGTTTGTTGGCTGATGTTCATAATTCAAGATTTTAGAGTCCGCCTCTTTTGCAGACCATCTCAGCCTCTCCTGAGCAATTGTCCTCCAGATTTCCCTTCACTCAGCAATGCCCATGAGTGGCTGGATGCTATCAAGATGGGACGTTACAAGGAGAATTTTGACCAGGCTGGTCTGATTACCTTTGATGTCATATCACGCATGACTCTGGAGTAAGTAGAGGGGCAAAGAGCAGAAGATACCAGACACTGAGTTTTTTTAATGCAGAAAGTGAAAGTAGTCTGAAAAATATTTATTAAGTGCTATATGCAGAATACGTGTACTTAAGAAAGGAGAGGAAAAACCAAGTGAAGTTGCATCTGTTTCTTACATCTGATTAGGGCCTCTGGACACTCTCCATTCTACTGTACTTGTGTAATCTGTTTCTATAAGCACTAATGTTGATCCCATATACACTGTTACCACATAATCAGTGTTGCAGAGAGACTGTTATATCTGAACTTGCATGGCAGCTGCCACAAGAAAGAATCACTTTTGAGATGTGTAAAAACTTACACCGGGTTGAAGTGTTACACAGAAAAAAGGAGTCAGTCAAACATTCATAGAATTGCATAATGGTTTAGGTTGGAAGATTACCCAGTGCAATCCCACATTTTTCACTAGAGCAGGTTGCTTAAAGCGCCATCCAACCTGATTTTGAATCCTTCCAGGAATGGGCACTTCCACCACCTTTCCAGACAATCTGTCTTGTGTCTCACCATACTTCCTTATATGAAATATAAACCTATTCTCTGTTAGTTTCTCCTTGAACAGCCCTTTCGAAAGGTTGTACCGTAAGGTAGAAGAGGCAAGAAGCTAATTGCCACTGTGGAGAAAGCTTCTGCCAAAGGCCAAGTACCCTCAGAGCAAGGAGTGATTGAAGTTGGTTTGTCTTCTGTCTCCCTTGAAGCAGCTGCTTTCTCCCTGGTGAGGCAGGCAGGCAAGGTAGGGGTTTCTCTCCCAAGCCTCACAGGGTGTCTGGAATAGATGAGAGACGGCAGAGGTGTCTCATCTCTTATGGTCAGGCAACTGTTGCCTGAAAAATAGAAGCACGGCATCTTTGTAACCTTGCAAAAGTTCATCCTGTCTGCTGGCTTATCCAATCATTAACTATAAACCACTTCACTAATTGGTAAAAGGTCAGAATAAATCTTTCCAATCAGGGATCGTAAAATTGTCACCCCACCTTGAGACACATAAATCTTACCCAATCAGGCAGAAAGGAATATGTATGGAAAAAACACGATATCTGCTTCCTGTAAAACCATAACACTCTCTCAGCCTTTCTTCATAGGAGGAGTGTTTTCAGACCCCCCGATCATTGTCATGGCTTGCTTCCAGCATTTGCTCTCTGTGTCATAACCTACTAGGTTCTACCAACACGGCCCTCCACCCACATGCATTTCCCAAACAAAAGCAGAGAAGCCCTGTCAGCTGTTTCTCACATGCGTACACATATATCCATATGCATTGATTTGGATCTATGGGGAAGTGGACGGGGCTATTCAGAACAAGAGGCTTGTTTTAATGCCTTCTGCAATCTTTGTTCTCTTGCAGAGATATCCAGCGTATTGGCATCACTCTTGTCGGTCACCAGAAGAAGATTTTAAACAGCATCCAGCTCATGCGAGTCCATTTGAATCAGCTTGAACCAGTTGAAGTGTGATGTTTACACCATCCTCTGTCCACTAGTCTCAAACTCTGGAAAGATTCTGTGGAAATTCAGAGGGATTTTCACTGTAAGAAAAAGATAACATCAGAATGATACTTGAAGATTTAATGCACCCAGAAAGTGCAGTCTTGTTCTGTGAACAAAAACAAAGCCATGCCATGATTTATGAGCAGAACTAAATAACTGGTGGCATTTAAATCTCTGACACATTGGGTGTGGGTTGGGGGAGGGAAAGTTATAAGAACAGGAGGAGGAGACAGAATAATAGCTTGGAGAGATCACGAGGACTTATTGCCTCTACTTTATGAGAAAAGGTATCAAACAACTTTACAAAGCCATCATCAGGTTTTGTCTGTGGCTGGGAGCCCAGCAAAGCTACAAAGACTTAATAAAGGCAACAAAAATTCACCATTTTATTCTAAAAAATGTCATCATGGTGTGTGATATTATTACTCAGATGAAGAGGAACATTAAATTATGACTTGGGATGCCAGCTTGGTCGAAAACTCAAGTTTCAGTTAGTGCACGTTATCTAGTAAGCAATAAGGCATGTCACCTAGCAGAGAGATTGAGAGTAAAGGGTTCAAAATTCTATGCTATTTCTTGTACAGTTCTTGGGCCTGCTCCATGATCCAGGAGGGAATTATTAATCCGTTGTGCTGACACAAGGAACAGCAAGCTATTGCTGCTACAACTCTTTATTTGTGGAAGTGCAACAGAACAGAACAATAAGGATTCTAGAATCCATCCTGCTGGATCTGCAACAGGTTTGGTTGGTCCTCACAAGCCTATTCGTGAGAGGAAATCCAGAAGTTGTGAGGTTATAAAATCCTGGGCACTCAAATTGGAGTTTTCTTATCTTCTCGTGCAGATATTGAAAAGAATGACAGAAAAGTCTGAAACCCTTTCCTGTTGAAAAAGACTTGGTCTTTTTCTCACTCTAACCAGCTACATCCATGAGCACAATTCATTAAATGTTTTTGAAGAAAAAAAAAAAAAACATTTTGAAGACCTGCAGTGGCTAACTCCAAATAAATGATTTGACAAGGGAGGTGAAACACTTTCACAAGTTCAAGTGTGGTCAGGGAAGAGTAGTGGGCCACTTTAGCCCTTAGGAGAGGAATAAGGACGTTCTTGGGAACAAGTGTGTTGTCTGATAGGGGTGTATGACAATGACAGAATAACAGGTTTTGTCTTCCTTCTGATCAGTGACCTGCTTAAGGGAAGATTTGCTTTCAGGAGGAACAGGGCTTCAGAGCTTTATTTCCATACCTGTCTCCATGCAGGAATATGAAAGCATCAGGTTGAGCTTGAGAGGAAAACGCTAGTGTACCTCACCAACACCTAGGAAAGGAACTGGTAAACGTCCACACTATTTGCACACCTTGCCAACAAGGTGTATGAAAGGACATGAAAAGCGAAACTCCAATGAAGACAGTACATAAAAAACCTACAAGTCATAGATGTAAGGTCATAGAATTACAGAATTTATTAGGTTGGAAAGGACCTTTAAGAATATTGAGTTCAACTATTACCTATCCCAGCTGTTCTGATCTGTGCCTATTAGCTCACTGGAATAGCAGTCAGCTTGCTACATTTCTCCAACTGTCAAGGTTAGAATAGCACAAGTCCTGTACAGATGTAAAGATTACTCCAGTAAGCCCACCAACTGAAGACAGAAACCACCACTAGGATAGACAAGGCAATTCACTCTTTTTTTACACTGTTAGAGGAACATTACTGTTAAATTTTTTTTAGTTGAAGAGCAAGGTATCTTTCAAGTTACTAGCATCAAAAAACAATACAAAGAAACTAGAAAAAAGCATCTATAGTAGTACAAAAACAATGGGAAGTTTTAAAGAAAATAGATACTATAAAAATTGAGTCTGTTGTTTTTAAGGGTTTTCTGCTAATTTGTGTTACTCACAAATACAGTTACGTGTACGCTGAATGATGGCCAGCTCCACCTACAGCATCTGAGACTGAACAAGTATTACTCTCCTCAGAAAGTGTACTGACCATGATCTGTTGAGTGGAATCTATGGTCTCTAGTGGCTTCCATAGGTATGCAACAAAGAATAATACCAGTGCACATATGTATGGACCATCATGAGGGCATTAGGCATTTGTATGAGAACTCAGAAGAGTCATACCTACAGCTGGAAAGAATATACTGCAAAGGCTAATGGTTCTTCTGCTTGAATACCAGCTTTTCACCTCCTAAAAACAGAAAGAAGCTTCACCTTAAGGCAAGCTATTTTCTAATTATTCCTAATGAGGTTCCTTTCACCTGCCTTTTTTGATGTCTGTTGCTGGGCAATCTCCCAGACAGGCAGTTGGGTCTGCACCAAATTGGGTCTGCACCAGGATGTAAGCTATTGTGCTGCCAAAGAGCATGTCAAGGCAAGCAAATTCCCACCTATGCTGCTTCAACAGCTGAGTGGAATTCCCAGCCAGGAGCTACATGGCTGTGCACCCTCTGTCTACTAATCCACCTCATCTTTATATTAAAAGCAGACCCTGCTCACCCAGATTATTCAAAACCAAGCAAGTAAGCTAAGATTTTTGCATCTGTGGTGGAAATGATGTGGAGAAATAATTGTGTGACTTACTGTCAGAGCTGTTCCTACAACCAGAATTTTGATCAGGGACTTCATCCAACAAATGTACCTAAGTGAATCTAAATGGAGGTAACTAACTTGAATCCTTTCTGCCTTTGACACAGTTTTGCAGCAGTCAGCTACAGAGATCTCACGCGTACAGGTGTAGATAAGTGATAGATTTGGATTTGGGAGAAAAACAAAGTCTTTTTCTTCCCTGAAACCAAGTGATGCTAGAGGGGGCAATGCAACGGGCTGTTCATGTGTATCCCATGCTGGCAACTATTAATGAGTATTGATCATTCTAAACATTGCAAATAGTGTAAATTTTAATCTCTGGACATCATTAAAAGAACATGTAAGCACAAACCTCACATCCTACTAAGAACCTCGTCTAATCCATCAGTTTTCAAATCTATATGGAAAAAACATGGCATCTCTCTCATTTTGCTTTGGCATCCAACTCATGCTGTGTTACTGAAAGAGCTGCACTGAGCCAATGAGAAATCACAGCGTGGTCTAGAGCTTGCCGGTTTGTAGTTGAATAGCTCCCTCCGGTGTTCTGCTACCTGAAATGCAGAAAAGAAGGCTTGACTGCCTTGCAAAAGCCTGTTTGTAGCTTACATATTTTAACTACCTTTTCTGGGATTATGAGAAAACTCTTTGCCTGAAACACTGTCAGTTAAAACATTCAGATTTGCGAAAAACATAGAAGGAATTCTTTCTAGCTTCTTACGTACCTTTGTTCCTTGAACAGCGTAATGTTGGACAGTCAGACATTGTCTTGTATGGAGAGTTGTAACAGGAAGTCACAAGTACGAGCACAATGCATTAGCATTTTGGCACCTATGCCTCATTTAATAGAGTTTGATATGCTATTTATGTCTCTTATGCAAGACTATTCCCTTAAATTTAGGCAGTACCTTTTCTAGTTTACAGTGCCATTAGAAATTACATGTGCGGGTGGCTAAAACTAGAATTCTAGTTGCATCAATGCAACTCTGTCCCCTACTGCATTTTGGTAATTTCAATACAAACCTACTACTGTCTGGGCATTTGTACATTTGTGGTAGACTGACCACTTATAAACAGTTCTGTTGCTGAGTCCCTTTTGAAGTCCCTTCAAGTCATTCTGCAAATGAAAAGGAGATTAAAAATGAGAACTTCCGATTTTCTTAGAGCAGTCAGACATTTTGGCAGATAAGAATGACAAGGCACTATCTGAAATCAGTTATTTCAAAATCAAATTTTGCTCTGTAAAAAGGACAGTAATTATCATGTACTGTACTGTATTTACCATAAGCTAAGTTTCAATACCGATTCTATTTTAACCTGTTACCCCTGCAAACTCATAACAAGCATAAGTTAACAACAACACTAGTAAGGATCATGATAAAAAACTAGGGGTTTCCCCATTAAGAGAACTACATTATAAATAGAGGTTGTCTAACAGCTGGGTTGCCTGTGATTTGTGCTGAGAAACAATGTATTTTTTGACAGGTGAAGTATTATTGAATTATTGTAAAAACTACCAATTTGAAGACTATGTCAGTTTAGGGACATAGGATTGTATGAACAGCTGCTTAACAGGGTGAACACAGAAATTAGCAAGGATGCAATATTTGTTATTAGGTCTAGTAAATTGTTTTAAATTGAGATTTAGGAAGCTTTTTTGGATGTCTATAGGAATAGTACTAAGTTATTAACACTGAAGATCTTAGCTTGAGTAGTTTGACACAAATCTGTTATCATAAAGTCGATTAACTGTTCTTGAGACTTTCCTTACCCAGTCACAATGAAACGCAACTGGCAATCTGAACTAGATAGCTAAGCTCAGCTTTCAGTATTACAAGCTGTCACCAGTTGGCCACACTGACCAGGTTCAGAGCAAGTTAGCTAATTAATGTAGAAAAAGTGTTAATGAGTTGAAAACAATATAGAGGACTTACTTGCCAATTATAAATCAGAGGCAAAAAGTAAAGGTTCTATTTGGAGAAAAGCAAAATATATTTAATTCAAACAACAGAAAAACCTTATCACATAACATACAAAGAACATGGTTCTTACAAGTTCTGGCTTAGCTCTGTTGTCTCCTTTCCCTCAGGGGAAAAACTGTTGGCAGTCCTTTTCCCTGTGGCAACATGGCGTCCTCTCCCCCACAGTACGCAAGTCTTCCATGAGCTTTTCCCATGTGGATTTTCTGCAGGCTGTGGGTCATCCCAGTGCCTGGTAGCTCCAGACCACCTCCCTTTCTCAAAGCCAGCAGTTCCTTTAAGGGTAAGTTGCCTGTTCCATGTTCTCAGGGCCAGTCCCCCGCTCCAGTGTGTCATCCTTCACAGGCTACAGACGGGACTCTTCTCACCCATGCACTTAATCATGGTTTTGCAGGGACTCTTCTGTGCTGATTTTTGAGGTCTCTAGAGGCTCTCTCTTCTACATTGCCATGCTCCCACAGAAAAATGGCTTCCTGGTGACTGCATGGCTTTTCCCAAAACAGAAGGCCTAAAGCCAGCAGGAAACAGGAAACTTGTCCCATGGTTTTTACGTCATGAAAATATGTCTATTTGCAGAGGCACTTATTGATTCAGATGTCTAGAGGTGGGTAACTGAAGCTGGGTGGAACTTCTGTCTTTGCAAAGATTGGTTGTACTAGCAAGCCTGTTGCCCAGTACCAAAAAACACTGCCTTGCTTAAACTACAACACAGACCCAGGTGTGGTCCCTTTTATGGCTGTGATTTGACGCCTTCTTTTCAGAAATGAATTAATTATGTTTTTGGTTCAACAATATCTGTATTTAATCTTTGTTTGACAAGGTCAAACAATGTGATATAATTTCACTGCCACCTGGGTATCATCCCAAGACACTTGGGTAAAATATGGGAATTGTATGAAGTCATGCAGCTTGAGAATGGGAACGAATGGAAAAGAATCAGAAGGTTCTAAAAATTAAGTGTGAAAAGATATTTTCTATCAATGTCAATTTATGGAGATGTGACTATGCTGAGGCATTTATTTAGGACCGCTGCATTACTCACTTCATGCTGTCAGAATGGTCTTCACATTGTGATGAACTGTAGAAAAAATTTCTTTTCTAGGGATACGGGAGTTGCTCCTCATATAATGTAAAAAAGTTTTGAAAGTTCTGTCTTTCTCATGCTTCTTGTCCAGCCTCAGATTTCAGAACTCCACATCACATCCAAACAGCCTCATCCTGTATTTTTTTCAGAGTGTGACCTCTAAGACTTCCTGATAAGCTTACACATGTGAATTTACTGTGTTTAGTTGTCTACCCTAACAGAATTTACCTGACATACCAAGTGTCCCCTAGACCGCATTTCTGGCCACGGATTCTAAAGGGAGGTCATTGAAGAGGACTTGACCCTTATGATCCCTCAGCTTTCTGCTGAATGTGATGTGTACGAAATGGAGCACCTTGTCAGTCAGTGTAGGGTCACGTGTCCTGCCCACTCCACCCTACAGGTGTGGTCTTTAATTTACTCCACTCCCAGTGTGGCACTCAAGATTTAGCAGTGACCCTGGTCTCCACAGGAGCAACTGTAAGCAAGACCCTTTCCGTACATCAGTCCTTGCTAGTAACTGTAAACATCCAGCATTGTGTAACTCATAGAAGCAGACACTGTCTGCAAAAATACATCATTAACTTCAGAAAGTGCAGCTACATAAAAGAGGTTGAACTGAAAAGTAAAATCCCTGAACAAAATTAGTTCTATCTCCAACAAGGAGATGCAAGCAGGCTGAAATGAAAGAAGTAAAATATCTACATCGCATAGACACTGTATCTCAAGACAAGCACAATTCTTGGCTGTGCTATATAAAGTCATATGCTTGGGGAAATTTCAGTGTTGTGGCAGAGTTTTGAATCCTGGGCTATTGTGCTAAGGCTTTTTTCTTTTTTTTCTTTTTAATTTGTAATTGGGGATTTACAAATATAAAACCACATAAAATGATTCAGAATTTTTGTCTCTGTGATGATCCTATCAAATGGCTTGTATTTCTTCATGACTGCTGTGTTATATTCCTCTTTATTTTCCATGCCTGCTTTGGTTTGTTAGGCATATTCAGAAAATATCAATCAGACCAGGTCCCTTACACGGTATGGTCAGAGCAAAGCTAGTCAAGATAAACATATGTGTTTTCCATCCCGTAAGCATAGCAGCAGTATCTTAGGACACAAAATAACTCGACAAACAAACTCTTAAGAAACGACATCCTTTTATGAGGGGGAACTATGGATCACAGTCTTAGGCATTTAAGTGTTAAAGTCATTTAGTGGGTATGGCTGCTTAGCATATCTAAAGAAATGCTACTAAAAAAGTGATATTCCTCTTGAAAAATTTGAACAGAACACTTCTCCTGAGGGCTACATGAGTGTACAAGAACTTCAAATGCATTTGTTTCTCACTGAGTGTGTTTGGGCAGGAAGGAGACTCTTCCCCAGGAGTTCCTAACATTAGTTACTCTGGAATGTTTCCATGTACCAACATCTGAGAGACAGAACTTCACATAGGAAAAACATCGTTTTCTGAAACCCATACTGGTTCTTTCAGCACTGAAACATATCTTCAGAGGCTATCACAGAGTGACCTTGCTCAGTTATCAATCCAGACAAATCAAATGGGAATGAGAAATGGAGAAAATTAGTTAGGAATTGAGTATATTCCAGGGACAAAATTAAGATCTTTAATGAATTAATTAATTAAGTAAGTAATTTTAGGTCAGCATAGGTACACAGTTTAGTTTCAAAAGATTTTTAGATCAGTGCAAGTATAGAATTTAGTTCTTGAAGTGAAAGCAGAGTATCCCAATGTATTGAGCAAGAGTCATTGGACAATGAAACAGCAAATCCTTGAGTAGGTAATTTTCACTGTCCATGATTCTGAGTAAATCTCTAATATTGATCTGGACCAGTATGGCACCATTTTGGACCATTTGTGTGTCCTTACACTGTCCTTTCATCTCAGATTTTTTATCTGTTCACAGCTCAGATGTCATTGCTTCATTGACAAAGCTCCATGGTTGCCTCCATCACAGCCTGAGCAGTATCCATGTCATACAAGGCAGACACATGAGGGTGTCTCCCCCTACTGGACTTCGAGCAAAAATAATTAACCATCTCAGTGCTGAATTCCCACCATTCAGCTGATTCCACTCCACTGTGTGAAGTTTATTTTCTGCTACAGCTACAACCCTGTGCCCATTATGTAAACATGCACAACCCAGAAGTTTTCTTAAAACTATTTAGGCCAATGCTGCTATAAGAACTCTGATGACTACTACAGGTTTACTGGAACGAAGTATCTTAATATCTTGAGCATCATTATCCCCTTGAGGGGAGATTCCCAGAGTCTGGAACAATACATATTACTCATTTATAGTCTTAAATACAGTGGTCATAAGAAATAAGTTACTTTGCATCAGTTAAACAGACTTGGTTAGAGGTTCTTGTTCTCAAGAAAACAGAGGTTTTGAAGATTATAAAGACACATACATGTATGATCCACCTTTTAAAGATCAGATATTTTCTATAGCCAGAAGGTCTGTAATTCAGCTTTCAAGTTACTAGAGAGTAGATAATAATGTCACCAAAAAAGAAGTTATTGTGGCTCAGGTGGTAATTTAGCATTCCAGGGTAATTGCACAGTTATTTGACTAGACTTTGTACAGGGTGTTGCAGTACCTTCAAGTCACAGGCCTAAACTTTTTCTAGCAGGTGACAGACATTGTTATGCAGAAATTGCACATAGTCCCTGCATTATTTCTGGTTTTCTGTTCCCATAGTCTAGACTAGGCTGGATCATTGATTCTTGTCATAATATAAAATTCAGTAACCAAATCCTTCCTTTCTGACAGATGGAAATGCATAGGCAGAACACAAAATTGTCTCTTTGACTCCCAGCCCTCTGATTTAACCAAGATACTTGGGGAGAAAAAGAATCCTAATTAAATATTCAAAGCTCTTATTTTGCTCCATCCTAGCATGGGAGCTTCAGCTGAATACAAGACATAATGATCCATATGGCAAGTTTGAAAATAAAGATGTCATTGTTAACGTAAGTATTTAATGTAAAAGAAAATAATAAAGATTGGCTACATGCCCATTGTAATTAATGCTGAGAGCCACAGGGGTTCTGTCTTTCTGTACCCAGCAAGCTTTACCAGAATGAAAAAAGAAAATTATTCTTTGTCATCTTAATTAACTTAAATAATATAATATGTCACCCTAAGAATAATGTGCTAACGACATGCAGCATCATGCTTTTTGTAACAAGAGAATGAAAACCACTCTGCCAGTTTTTATGGGTTGGGCTGTCCTTAAGAAAATGAAAAGTTAACCTGAAGTTACAGACAAACTCCCTGAAAGGACAAGATGGGTGCAAAAGAGACTTTTGTCAATAGGTAGGATGTCATAGCTATACAAGGATGAAGAACTAGATCAGAAAAATTTCTGTCTCTCCACTGACTTGTGTCTGATAATAGCCTTCAGAAATCAAAGAAGAAATAGCAGAAAGGTTACAGAAGAGGACTGGAGTATGTTTGGATGTATAGTCAACACTTACTCAATATTATGGTACAGCATAACCACAGGTAGTGCTCTCAGCTGCTTACCTTTACCAGTAAGGCAATACCTGGGT
The DNA here is from genome assembly GCA_013397515.1 of Upupa epops. Taxonomy (NCBI): domain Eukaryota; kingdom Metazoa; phylum Chordata; class Aves; order Bucerotiformes; family Upupidae; genus Upupa; species Upupa epops. The sequence continues at coordinate 1,708 of VZRI01013652.1, read as the reverse complement.
TATTAAAGAAAGTGATAAATAAAATGCAGTATTTCCTTAATGATTCAGTGGGTAATACAAACATCTGCAGTTACAATCCAGGACTTCTGTTTTGCTGCCTGTCTTTGCAAAAGGAAGCAAAGGTTTTATGCATGTGTTTTTGGATGTAAATCTAAATGAAACATTGAGAGAAGATATAGGGTTCATCGATGACCCTAAATTAATTGTGGAAAATGATCATAAACCTCCATAACTATTCCAGAAAAAGATGAGATAAACCCTTCTACCAAGCCTTGTGTGTCCCCTTCATACATTTATTCTTGGTTTCTGTGCACTTCATAGAAAAGGAGACAGCTTTTCTTTATCCATATAGACTAACATTTTGAGTGATTAGGATTACGTAGCCATGTAGATGACAGAAGCTTGCTCTGTTCTTCAGGAGTAAAATGTAGTAATAATTCTAATAATGCTAGCAAATAGCATTCTTCCATTCAAGATGAAAATTGTGGCTGGATTTGCAGCTGCAGCAGGCATGCAAGGTATGCAAAGGCTGAAAAATATAATTTTAGGATTCCCTTCAAGAAGTAGTTACCTGAGCTAACTGTAGAAGGAAATGTTTGTTCACACCAGTCAAGTGACAGATTGTTAGAAATGATNAAGAAGCTGAGAAATCATGTCGGGATCACCAATTCATTAGAAATGATCTGACAGACCACCCAAATCTCTGATAAAATACAAAGATTTATTGGTTGCGGTAATAAGGAGTGAGCAAGCAGCCCTACGTGCATGGGAAGTTAGTCACTCCACCAACATGCACACTTACAGTTTAAGGCAGCAACATTTTATACCTTATTTCATATATATTATCACTTCAATGTATTCCCTAGTATCAGTTTCCTCTGTTCATATCTGCACTTCTTGGTGAGACCCTGGATCTAAAGATAAGGAGGGAGACATTGTTCTTGGGCTAATCTTAATTAACAATGATTAGCTCCCCTTACATTTAACAACACTCTGCAGGTCTTAGATTGCTCAGCCTCCCCCCATCCTGTTTACTGTTTGTCCTGCTGAGTTTCACTGTTTACTTTGTTCTTTCAA
>VZRI01013651.1:8753-26948 GCA_013397515.1 Upupa epops | reverse complement strand
CAAGGGGTCATAGTCTTAAACTCTATCGGGGGGAAGTTTAGACTTGACATTATGAAAAGTTTTTCACTGAAGGAGTGATCTGGTTTTGGAACGGGCTGCCCATGGAGGTGGTCGAGTCGCTGTTTCTGGAGGTGTTTAAGGTTAGGCTGGATGAAGTGCTGAGTGGCGTGATGTAGATGTTGTTTAGGGGTATTTGGTTGGTTTTGGGTTGGACTTGATGATCTGTAAGGTGTTTTGCAGTCTCATCATTAATGTGATACTGTGGTACCCCGAGGTCCCTTTCTCCTCCACTGGTCTCCCAACAGGCCAGTCTCCACCCTATCCTGGTCCCTGGGGTTGTTCTTGCCCAGATGCCAGACTCTACACTGACCCTTTTTGCCTTTGCTGGAGATGTGAAGATTTCCTTTTTAATAAGTGATCAAAAGTGTGATTGCTCCTAAGGAGCTTCAGCTAACTGCTTGCTTGTGCAGCTGCTGTACTTTATTTGTAGGCTGTTGGTAGAGCTCTAGCAATGTTGGAGATTTATGTTTCATTCCTAGGATGCCTTTTCAAACTCTTTATGTTCCATACACTGGGTTAATTTTACTCTCTTCGCAAAAATGTGTTTGCATGCAGTCAGACCAGAGGAGGAAGTGTTAAGAGTGGCCAGAGTGAGCAGGTAAAGGTTTTGGGGTTGGTTTTGCTTTTTTTAAATAGGATATCCTTGTCCAATCTTGGGAGAATGGTCAGGACATTTTCTTTCTGAACAGTGTGCTAGAGAGAATTAACATTTAAATCATTGAATGGTTCAGGTTGGAAGAGACCTCCAAGATCATCCAGTCCAACCATCAAGCCAACTCCACACTGCCCACCAAACACTCCTCCCCAAGGTCTGATCTATGTGGTTTTGGAATAACTGCAGAGTGGCAACTCCACCTCCTCCCTGGGCAGCCTCTTCCACTACTTGACCAGATATTCCTTTAATGCTCACATTCTTCTTTCAAAATCAGAGTGGAGTTTTTCTTAGCAACACAGGATGATTGATGTTGGAAAAGACCTCTGAGCTCCTCCAGCCCAGCCTAGCACCTAACATCACCCCATCAGCCAGACCAGGACACCAAGGATCACTTCCAGGCTGTCCTTCAACACCTCCAGACACGGGGACTCCTCCACTGCCCTGGGCAGTCCAGGATCTGAGCACCCTTTCCCTGAGAAAGAGCTTGCTAACATGCAACCTAACCCTGTACTTGTGCAGCTTCAGGCCCTGCCCTTTTGTGCCTGAGAGGCACCACTAGGTGCCTGAGAGAAGAGTTCAACCCCCACCTGTCTATGTGTTCCCTTCAGGTAGTTATAGAGCTTCTCTTCTCCAGGATAAACAACCCCAGCTCCCTCAGCCTTTCCTCATCAGACTCCCCTTTTAGTCCCTTCACCAGCCTCAAACTTATATGGGGGTTTTTTTATGAGTCTATATTCCCATTCTTTCCTCAGGGAGAAACCAAAGCAGTAAAAGTGGCTCCCAAAGAATGAGCCAAGTGTGTAACACCATGTTCATGGTGTGCATTGAGAGGAACGGTGATGTCTAGGTTGTGTATTCCAGAGTTCTATTCCATGGTTATATTCTACTTTTAGATTCTGATCTTGTATTCCGATTTTGTCTTCTGGATTATATTCATAGAATCATAGAATCCTTAGGGATCAGAAAGGACCTCAAAAGATCTTCCAGTCCAATTCCCCTGCCACAGTAGGATCACCCAGACCAAGTCGCACAGGAACACATCCAGGTCTGGAATGTCTCCAGAGAAGGAGACTCCACAAACCCCCTGGGCAGCCCCTTCCAGGACTCTGGCACCCTCACTGGAAAGAAGATCCTTCTGATACTGAAATGGAACCTTCTCTGTTCCAGCTGGAACCTATTGCCCCTTGTCCTATCACCAGATGACCTTGAGAAGAGCCTGGCTCCATCCTCCTGACACCCACCCCTCACATCCTCATAGACATGAATGAAGTCACTCCTCAGCCTCCTCTTCTCCAAGCTCTAGATACCCAGCTCCCTCAGCCTTTCCTCAGGAGGCGACTGTTCTACTTCCTTCATCATCTTCATTGCTCTATTCTGGACACTCTTCAGCCAGATTGCCATTCCAGATTTCCATTCTGCATTGCCATTCTGAGTTCATATTCCAGATTTCCGTTCTGATTCTCTAGTCCAGATTTCTATTCTAGTTTTGTCTTCTGTTTTTCTATTCCAGGTTTGTATTCTGCTTTTGTATTCCAGGTTTCATATGCCAGTTTTTATACTCCAGTTTTCATAGTCCAAATTTCCATTTCGAGTTCTTACTCCACATTTCTGCCTGGTTTTCTAGTCCAGATCTCTATTCCAGCTTTATTCTATAATATTTTTATATAGTCTATGTTTTATTCAGTCCAGACCTATCCAGTCTAGTACTAACTTCCTCTGGAGTACTGAGCCCTCAGTGCAGTAGTTCAGTAGCTCTGTCTATTCTGTGTGATGGTGTTACACATGAACAGATTTGAAGAATCACTGCACAGGAAAGATGCAGACAGACTGGATTGTGTCCAGAGGAAGCTACCACAATGCTCAGGGGAAGGGAGCATCTCTCCTATGAGAGAGTTGGGGCTGTTCAGCCTGGGGAAGAGAAGGCACTGGGGGGACCTTTTGATCTTCCAGTACCTGAGGAGGGCTACATGAAGGCAGAGGAAGGTCTGGTCCAAGGGGTTTGTATGGATAGGAGAAGGAGCACTGGGTTCCAGCTAGGGAAGGAGAGATTGAGGCTGGAGATGTGGAAAAAGCTCTTCAGTGTAAGGGGGATTGATAGCTGGAATGGGCTGCCTGTTGGGGTGCTGGGGGCCCCATCCCTGGAGTCATTGAAGGTCAGGGCTTGATGATGCTCTGAGCAACCTGTCCTAGGTAGAGCTGTCCCAGCTTGTGTAGGAAGGGTGGACTAGATGACCCCTGGAGGTCCCATACAGCTTGGAACAGTCTAGGATTGATCAAGGTTATTTAATTCCTTTAACATCTGCTGTTTCTTTAGGACTATTTCTGTTATTTTCAGGCAATGTGGGGTGTTGCATCCAACTATTTTAGGAGTAGCATGAGTCTCACAGTTCTTCTGTACTAAAATTCCTTTGAAGCAGCACTTTTTTTTTTTTTTAAATCTAAGCAACAGCGTGAGAAAGAAGGCACTGAATTTGCTGACACTGCAATAAATATCATGCATGTAAGGTTTCCTGAAAGTTCTTTACTAATCTACGTGGTGAAACCATTTGGGTTACCTCAGCCACCTCCCTGGGAAGAAGTTACAGAATCAGTCAGGGTTGGAAGGGACCACAGAATCATCCAGTTCCAAACTTCCTGCCATGGGCCGGGATACACCACCCTGCCTCATCCAACTTGGCCTTAAACACCTGCAGGTGGCAGGGGGATTGGACTAGATGATCTTTCAAGGTCCTTTCTGATCCCTGATGATCCTATGAAATCAATGCGTTCTTCGAATACCATGCTGATGATCTAGTTGAGCTGTAACGTACAAAGCTCTTCGTAAAGGTCTGCATCTGTAGATACACACGCCGTATGTTCCAAGTGTCGGTGTTTCAGGGCATCTAAATTATTTTCAGGATTTCAGAAATTGAGAAGGGCTAAGTGGAAGGAGAAAATGCTGGGCTGGTGCCAAGCGATAGCTCGTAACCCTCACAGACTTCCCAACAGCACAAGAACCCCCGAGGTCTCAGGTGATCCTTCACATAACTCGACTTTGGTGAGTGCTAAGCTGCATGGCATGCTCAGATGAACTCGGGAAGTGTTAAATCTGTATGAAAACCTATACTGTTGACTAGTGATTGCCTTGCCTCCGTGTGTGAAATCCTTTGACATTCCAGCTATTGGCTGTTTTCTGTGTGTTCCATTCTGCATGGTCCATCCTGACTTGCATGCTGTGACTGTAATCCACGTTGTTGTTTTGTCAATTGTCAAATCTTTGAGGAGGACATGTCCTGATATGAATTACTTAAATGCGCTGTGATCTTGATGAGTGCGATGGCATTTGCTCCCCGACCGATACAGCTGGATGTGATCTAGAGGTATCTTGTTTGCTCTTTGCTCCTACCTGTAATGGGGACGATGTCTATGTCTACACTTGTGTTAGATAGAGGGATTAAAAAATCTAATTATATTAATTATAATAGATTTACCTATATAATTTATTAATTTAAATGTATTTCTCTATTAATTTTATTTGATGCTGTGAGAGGCGGTTGAGATTTTCCATGCAGAGCCATTTGATAGATGCTCAGGTAATGCCGAGTCAACACTTCATATAGTGAAGTTTTTTTAATTGAATGAAATCAATGAAAACTCAAGAAGAATTTTAATCCTGCAGGTTTTCCTCTTTTAAATAAATTTACATCAGTAGAACTTCCAAAGTGAGTAAGAATAGATGGGAGAATTAAAGGCTTCAGACATCCTTGTGTGTAAGAGCAAAAATTGCCTATCTACTGTTTTTTCTTCAGCTCTATCAACATTAGGTTCTATGATTCTATGATTTCAGGCTACAGCACAAGCTGTTGCAATAATACACCTTGTCAAACTTACTGTGAAGTTTGAAGCAGGCACAGCGTTCTCTTATCCTAATCATGAGGTATCAGGAAATCCACCTGGCTGGAGAGTATTCCTTGAGAGAGGGACCTGGGGGTCTTGATGGACAACAAGCTCAAGGTGAACAAACAGAGTGCTGCTGTGGCACACAGGGCCAACAGGATGCTGGGCTGCATTAACAAGTGCATCACCAGCAGAGAGAAAGGTGTTCTCTTCCCACTCAGTGCTGCTCAGACCACACCTTGAGTACTGCGTTCAGTTCTGGTCCCTGCTAGACAGAATGATGCAGACAGACTGGAGAGGTTTCCAGAGAAGGGTGACCAGGATGATCAGGGCACTGGAAGACCTCCTCTATGAACAAAGGCTGAGAGAACTGGGTCTGTTCAGCCTTGAGAAGAGAAGGCTGAGCAGGGACCTTATTGTGATTCTCCAGTCCATCCAGGGTGGCTCCCAAAGGAGTCCTGTAGAAAGGACAAGGGGGGAAGGTTACCAGTAGCTCCAGGAGAGATTCTGACTGGATTCGAGAGGAAAGTTGTTCATGCTGAGAGCTGTTAGACAGTGGAAGGGTCTCCCAAGGGCAGCGGGGATTGCTCAGCTGTAGACAGTATTAGGGCTCAGCAGGACAGGGTTCTGGGCCAGCTCATTTCAGCTGGATTCTGCTATAGGAGCTTGGACTGGATGATCCCTGGGGTCCCTTCCAACCTGTGAAATTCTGAACAGGCTGTTGTTCACTGACAGATTATGCAAAACCTAAACGTCTGCTGAGGAACAGACAACATAAAGGCAGCACTACAAGTTGCAAATATTATAAATTACTTCATATCCTAGGTTGTGGCTGTTGTTATTATAAGTTGTTTGCATGTGGCCTTCTTTTCTTTCCAAGAAATAACAGCAGTTAGGTCATGGGCTGGGCTTGATGATGTCAGCAGTCTTTCCAGCCTCAATAATTTGGTGATTATCTCCATGTTTAATGACTATTTTCTTTACAAATGTATTAATTAGTATGAGTGTGTAGGTGTTGCTTGGAATAGGGTACCTGTGAAGAAATGCAGATGTATGCTAATTAGCAATTTGGATTTATTTAATTCAGTTTGAGATTACAGAGAATCCCATCTACCGGAGAGGATGTAGAAGGTAGGAGCTAGGAATTCAGTTCCTAACAGTTGAGTTGGTAGATTTAGCATGTTTTAGCCTTCTTAATATTCTAAGTTGTTTAAAAGTTCATGTGAATCTATATAAACACAGGTTCTTCTCCCCCTCTACTCTGCCCTGGTGAGACCGCATCTGGAGTATTGTGCCAGTTCTGGGCCCCTCAGTTCAAGGACACAGAGCTGATGGAGGGTGTCCAGCATAGAGGAACAAAGCTGATAAAGGAAGTAGAACAGCTCCCTGATGAGGAAAGGCTGAGGGAGCTGGGTCTCTTGAGCTTGGAGAAGAGGAGGGGTGGGTGTCAGAAAGATGGAGCCAGGCTCTTCTCAAGGTCACCTGGTGATAGGACAAGGGGCACTGGGTGCAAGGTGGAACAGAGGAGGTTCCATATCAATATCAGCAGGACCATCTTCCCAGGGAGGGTACCGGAACATTGGAACAGGCTGCCCAGGGAGGTTGTGGAGTTTCCTTCTCTGGAGACCTGCTTGGATGTGTTCCTGTGTGACTTGGTCTAGGTGATCCTGCTGTGGCAGGGGGATTGGACTGGATGATCTTTTGAGGTCCCTTCTGATCCCTAATAATTCTATGATTATGAAGCTTCATCAATATTTCAGTTAGAGCTATTATTTGTTCTCATAATCGTGGGCTAAAATTCTTGTTGCCTCTGTTCATTTTCTGTTCCCCTTGCTTCTCTTCAGTTTCCTGAGGATCTTGGAGGATAAATTTAATGAGATACTCATTTGTAGCATTTCACAGCAGGTTACTTTTTAGCATTGTTATTCCTAGGTCTCTTCATATCTCTTCCTTCTAATGTGGATGGTTCCACCTTGGGCTCATCCTTTTGGAGTTGTTTTAACTATGAATTTCTTTCCAGTTTACAGACTCAGCCTGTGCTGTCTGTGTCCCCAGCAGACACAACACCCCCTATTAGTATTGATTTGCCTTGTGTTGAGATCCATTTAGCAGCCGTTACCTGGGTTACCATCATCTTCTGGCTTCTCACCACAACTATGTTAGAAGGATGTGAAGGTTTTAAGAGTTCTGTGCTCTTGCTGAAGTCTCCCCCAGTGCTCACTTTCTTTCTCCAGCCATATCAGAGTCATAGAATTATTAGGGATCAGAAGGGACCTCAAAAGACCATCCAGTCCTATCCCCCTCCCACAGTAGGATCACCCAGACCAAGTCCAGGCAGGTTTCAAACATCTCCAGAGAAGGAGACTCCACAAACACCTCAGGCAGCCCCCTCAAGTGCACCCTCACTGGGAAGAAGTTACAGTATCACAGACTCGGTCGGTCAGGGTTGGAAGGGACCAGAGGACCATACAGTTGCAACCCCCCTGCCATGGGCAGGGACACTCCACCCTAGATCAGACTGGCCAGAGCCTCATCCAACCCAGTCTTAAACATCTCCAGGGATGAGACCCCAACCACCTCTATAGGCAACCCATTCCAGGCTCTCCCCACTCTCAACGGTTAAGAACTTTCTCCTCACGTCAAGTCATCTCATTATTTCAGAACACAGAAGATGTTTTCAAGTGTCTTAGTTGACCAGTGATTCCACTTCTAAGCTGCACTGTTAGAGTTGGGTTGGTGGTTGGACNATCTCCAGGGATGAGACCCCAACCACCTCTATAGGCAACCCATTCCAGGCTCTCCCCACTCTCAACGGTTAAGAACTTTCTCCTCACGTCAAGTCATCTCATTATTTCAGAACACAGAAGATGTTTTCAAGTGTCTTAGTTGACCAGTGATTCCACTTCTAAGCTGCACTGTTAGAGTAGGGTTGGTGGTTGGACTTGATCATCGCAAGGGTTTTTTCCAACCTGCCTGTTCCTGGAGGGAGTCAGGGAGACAGGGTGCTGTAAGAGATGGGTTAGTGGTTCAGGACTGTAGGGCAGATGGTTGGACTTGATATTGAAGGTCTTTGCCAACCTTGATTCTATTCTATTCTACTTCCAACTTTGTTGACTTAGAAAGACAACTGCCTTTGATATTAAGATGATACCATCTGGGGTTCAGTCTGCCTAGTGAAAGTTGAGGATGGGCAGACTAAATTTAGCCTAATTAAATTAGAGTAATGAGGTTGTTGAAGCAAAAACTTTGTTGATGTTGGGGTCCATCTAACAAACTCCCTGCAGATGAAGCTCATGGAGGCAGTTCAGGAGCTGCTGAGGGCTCACTGTTGACAATATAGAAGTGAGGTGCACCAACCCTCACTCAGCCTTTATGTTTAGTGTGGAAATAGCATGTCACCTATTCAGCTTGAGGAATATTCTCTGCTTGGGAAGTGGCACTCACCTAAACTATAGTAATTCCTGCTGCTGGAGCAATCAGCTGTGTTTATTTATTATGAGTCCCTCAATCAATCATGTTTGTTTACTCTGGATATTTTCATTTCAGAATATGCTAAGTGCTTCTTGTAGTCTTGTTAATCTCTAAGCATTAATCCTCGTGAAATGCTAATAACATTAATAAAAACAGGATGCAGAAAAACAAGCCAATTCAATTAATCAATTGAAATGATTTCATAACTCTATAGAGTCACAGAATGCTTCCGGATGGAAGGGACCTTCAGGATTATCCAGGTCCAACCCCCCTGACATGACCAGGGACACCCCCCACTAGACCAGGGTGCTCAAGGCCCTAGCCAGTCTGGCTTTGAACACTTCCAGGGAGCTGGGAGGCAGCCACAACCTCCCTGGCCAACATGGTCCAGGATCTCAGCACCCTCCTGGTGAAGAACTTCCTCCTGACTTCCAGTCTAAACCTCCCCTCTTCCAGATGGAAACCATTCCCCATGCTCCTACCATTCAGCTAATAGATCTGGAAGTAGTTTGAATTGACAACAGCAGTCAGTTCAAGGCAATGGTTGCTGAAATGTTTCTGCATAACTAAAACAAATCCCCTAACTCTTTGTGCTCCTCCTGAGTTATCACCAGGTACTGATTCTCAGTTTTCTTAGCTCATAAATTTTTATTTATAACCTTGCAGAGTGTGTGTAATCAGACTGAATGATCAGAAGAATAGGAGGTGAAACAAGACATCAGAGATTTCTTCTTGAGTAATCTTCAAGAGAAAAATATTCAAAGAAGTCTAAGCACTAAACCTGAGATTCAAAGAATCATTCAGGTTGGAAAAGACCCTTGAGAGCATCAAGTACAACTACTAACCTTACTCTGTCAATGTCACCAATAGACCAGAGCTCTCAGCACCACATCTAAACCNACGAGCACCTCTTTGGAACTAGATAATCTTTAAGGTCTCTTGCAACTGGAACCACTCTGTGAATCTATGAATCTATGATATGATCCTGCAGACAAGCTGAAGCAGCTTTACAATCTGTATTCTCCCAATTATTTTAATTCTTGACATAAAAGGACAAGGGGCAATGGGTGCCAGCTGGAACAGAGGAGGTTCCATAGAAATATCAGCAGAAACTTCTTCCCAGGGAGGATACTGGAGCACTGGAACAGGTTGCCCAGGGGGGTTATGGAGTCTCCTTCTCTGGAGATGTTCCAGATCTGCCTGGATGTGTTGCTGTGCGACTTGGTCTGGCTGATCCTCGTGTGGCAGGGAGATTGGACTGGATGATCTTTTGAGGTCCTTTCCAATCCCTAAGGATTCTATGAAAAGAATTGGACTGTTTGCAGTACTATTTTCCTATGAAATGTATGAATACGTCAGGAAAGGGCTAATACATCTCAGACTTCAGAGTTAGCCTGCTGTTCAGTTTCCAGTGCCACTATAAAAAAGAGACAATCCTTTTGTCTCTAAACAGGGAATCAGCTATGTGAAACTAAAAGTATCCCCTCACTCCTTTCCCCTTCAACCCCAATATGAAATGAAGTCCAAGAATAAGAGTGCCTTGTAAAGCTCTTGAAAAACATTATTCAATCTGAGCATGTTCCAGTGCATTTGACCCGTGGGTTATTGCTAACACTGAATGGATAAAGAAAAGATTCAGCAGAGTGTCAGTGAAAAGCACTTCTCTTCAAGAAAGCTCATTATGCATCTCTAATAGCCTTCCAGTCACCGGGTTGCTCTGGCTTTGGGTAGCTCGAGATAGTTAGAGTCATGAAAATAGCATCATTGAATCTGTTTTGGAACCTGTGCTGTCTGAGATGGCTGTGATGGAGGTTTTGCAGCCATGAAGCTGCTTTGGATGTGCATGCAAATGTTTTTTTTCATGGAAACATCCCTTTTAGTTCTGAGCTCTGGACGACTTTGAGGATAAATCTGATTTTGGTTGGTCTTGTAATACATTTCTTTCGATTTTAATAAATGAAAGAGCAGAGATCATTGAGGTCCTTTGATAGCAAAATAGTCTCAGAATCAGAGAATCCTTAGGGATCAGAAGGGACCTCAAAGGATCCAATCTCTCTGCACAGCAGGATCACCTAGACCAAGTCCAGATGGGTTTACATTTCAGTTCAAAAAGGCTTATTTTCAAGTTTTAAAAATTCAGAATGCTTTTCTGGGATCTTGTTTGACAGAGTAAAAATTAAGAACTTCCAGTGCGTTTTGAACTCAAAAATCACATTCAAAAAAAAATATAGAGGTAGGATGTAGTGGCCTTACTGTTTTCCTCTAGTTACCATAGTATAAAACCTTTGCAGTGGTACTGTCACCCCCATGTACTGGTCAACCGCCTGCTGAAGAGGAACCAGCAGGATGCCCAGGTGGCACAAAAGGTCAAGGGCATCCTGGCTTGGTTCAGCACTAGTGTGGCCAGCTGAACTAGGAACATCATTCTCCCCCTGGACTGGGCACTGGGGAGGCCTCCTCTTGAATACAGGGGGCAGTTCTGGACCCCACACATCAAGAAAGAGATTGAGGGGCTGGAGCAGGTCCAGAGGAGCAATGAGGCTGGGGAAGTGACTGGAGGGAAAGGGTGATGAGGAGAGGCTGAGGGAGCTGGGGGTGTTTAGCCTGGAGAAGAGGAAATTTAGGAGGGACCTTCTCCCCCTGTACAACTCCCTGAAGGGAGGTTGTAGTCAGGAAGGCTTGGGCTTTTCTCCCAGGCACTCAGCACTGAGGCTGCCAGGGGAGGGTTAGGTTGGATGTTAGCAAGCCCTTCCTCAGGGAAAAGGGTGCTCAGAGCCTGGACTGGACTGTCCAGGGCAGTAGGAGAGTCCCCCGTGTCTGGAGGTGTTGGACAGCCTGGCTGTGGCCCTTAGTGCCCTGATCTGGCTGCTGGGGTGATGTTAGGTGCGGGCTGGCTGAGCTCAGTGGGCTTTGCCAGCCTCAGTGATTCTGTGTGAAGTATTGTAGATTCACTCTTTCTCATTTTAAAGCCTTGGTAATGTTCAGCAGAGATGACAGATATTTTACGGTCTTTGGGTTTTGGTGGATTGGGGGTTTTTTGTCAGATAAGGATTTCAACACAATTTCCTCTAGTTATGTATGAATTTGAGACAGAGTCTAACTCACCAGCATGCTGCCTTTAAGAGGAACTCGTTTTTGAATGAGTGTCACCAGTAGCTCTAACACACTACATGAGAGAGAATTTGGTTCAGATTTGTGAAATATGATCTAGATTTCCGGTGAGAACCATTAGCGATTAAAGATTCACCGCTGATTTTGATGGTGCGTTGAACTCTTCTTTCTTATCGCAGTAGTTCTTTTGGTTGCAAGAAGATTAATTACGCGGTAATCACACTAAATTATACTTAGCAGAGAACGTGAGAAGTCTAATCCGAAGCAAGCATTATAGTGCTATCAAAGAGCTGTCTTCTTCAGGTCATTGATAACTAGCTATGTTTGGAAATGTATTCCTTCATTGTGATTTCATAGAATCATAGAATCCTTAGGGATCAGAAGGGACCTCGAAAGATTATCCAGTCCAATCCCCCTGCCACACTAGGATCACCTAGACCAAGTCGCACAGGAACACATCCAGGCGGATCTGGAATGTCTCCAGAGAATTAAACTCCACAACCCCCCTGGGCAGCCTGTTCCAGTGCTCCAGTACCTTCCCTGGGAAGAACTTCCTGCTGACATTTCTATGGAACCTCTGTTCCAGCTGGCACCCAGTGCCCCTTGTCCTATTGCCAGATAACCTTGAGAAGAGCCTGGCTCGATCCTCCTGACACCCACCCCTCACATCTTTATAGACATGAATATGATCCCCTCTCACCCTCCTCTCAAGAGACCCGGCTCCCTCAGCCTTTCCTCATCAGGGAGCTGCTCTACTTCCTTCATCGTCTTCATTGCTCTACGCTGGACACCCTCCAGCAGCTCTGTGACCTTCTGGAATTGAGGGGCACTGAACTGGACACAGCACTCCAGATGCAGCCTCACTAGTGTGCAGTAGAGGGGGAGAACCTCTCTCTCTTTCCATCTGCTAACCACTCCCCTTCTGATCTCCCCCAGGATGCTGTTGGACCTCTTGACCACAAGAGCACATTGCTGGCTCAAAGTCATCCTGCTGGCCACTAGGACACCCAAGTCCCTTTCTCCTCCACTGCTCTCCAATAGTTTAGTCCTCACCCTGTCCTGGTCCCTGGATAGGACGGATGGTCCCTCTCAGATTAAATTTCTTGCTGAACTGAAATTAGCCCTTGCAGTGAATATTCACAAAGTTCATTTGCAATCCCTGTTGTGTTTAGCGCAAGGAGAACAAGACGCAAAACCCAAACAGAGATCTGAGAGAGAAGTAGCCATGAATGGGACGAACCTTTAGATGAGATAAGAGAAACACCAGCTAAGAGAAACCTGAATCCTTTCCGTAACTAATACTGTCCTTGAGTGCTTCTGAAAACATTAGAGAGATAAAGAGTCAAGGATTATGCAAATGAGGGGTTTGTTGATGAGTGTGAGACTGGCTAATTGAGGAAAAGGATCACTTCTGCTGACTCAAAGGTGTTACTCACTGTATGGGGAATAATGCAGTATTTTTCACATAACTAGTAATCTCAGTTTTGATTTAGTACTCTATTTGTCTCTCAAGTATAATATATACAGTGGCTGAGGAACTGGCAGTTTACAACACAGTGTAAGTGTATACATAACAGACTAGCCAATCATAGGTTGATAGAATGGGTCAGGTTGGAAGGGACCTCAAAGATCATCCAGGTCCAACCCCCATGCAGTGAGCAGGGACACCCCCCACTAGACCAGGGTGCTCAAGGCCCCAGCCAGTCTGGCTTTGAACAATTCCAGGGAGCTGGGAGGCAGCCACAACCTCCCTGGGCAATCTGGTCCAGTGTCTCAGCCCCCTCATCATGAAGGACTTCCTCTTGACTTCCAGTCTAAACCTCTCCTCTTCCAGCTGGAAACCATTCCCCCTGCTCTGGCCACTCCAAGCTCTTGGAAATAGCCCCTCCTCAGCTTTTCTGCAGCCTCCTTCAGGTTCTGGAAGCCTGCTCTGAACTCTCTGGAGTCTCCTCTTCTCCAGGCTGAACAGCCCCAACTCCCTCAGTTTGTTTCTGTAGGAGAGGTGCTCCAGCCCTCCACTCATCCTCATGGCCCTCCTCTGGACATGTTCCAATAGGTCAATCTCCTTCCTGTGTTGAGGGCTCCAGAACTGGATCCAGTCCTGCAGATGGGGTCTCATGAGAGCAGAATAGATGGGGAGGATCCCCTCCCTCATCCTTCTGGTCATGCTTCCCTTGATGCTGGCAAGGATGCAGTTGGCTTTCTGGCCTGGAAGCTAATGTTGCCGGCTCATGGTGAGTTTCTCAAGTCCTTCTCCTCAAGGCTGCTCAGTCTATTCCCCACCCAGCCTGTATTTGTGCCTGGGATTGCCTTAACCTAGGTGCAGGACCTTGCCCTCGGCCTTGTTAACTGTCACGAGTTTGGCATTGGCCCACCTCTCCAGCCTGTCCAGGTCCCTCTGGATGGTCTCCCTTCCCTCCAGCGTGTCCGCCACACCACACAGCTTGGTGTCATTGGCAGGCTTGCTGAGGAGGCACTCATTGCCACTGTCCATATCACCAACAGATGTTGAACAGCACTGGTCCCAATACTGACCCTTAAGAGATGCCATGCGTCACTGCTCTCCCTTTGGACTCTGAGCCATTGACCACCACTCTCTGAGTGCAACCATCCAGCCAATTCACAATCTCATGTTCATTTGATGGCTGTGATTCTTATCCTCATGAATTCATTTAAAGAGCTGACTCTCTGAAATACCTCTCCCTTCTGCTGCTGCTTCTCCTTTGTGCCATTTTCATCGCCAGAAAACATCACGAGCTATTCATTGTGCTTCTCATTATTTCCTTCTGACGCTGTGGAAAGTGCCTGAGAGTAAGAAGAGAGGAAATTACCCTCATTTGAAGAGATTTTTTTTGGTCCTTGCCAAATATACAACCTTGTTGCCATGGAGACTGATGCACAGCTCAGATGCCTGACTCAGTGCTGGTAAAAGGGAGCACCTTAATGGGTTATCATGTGGCTGTTTGACTACGTGAAGTACTGCAGGCATTAGAATGTGTTTATTTTAGAGTGCAAGGGAAGTTACTGATGCCTCAATATGTACTGCCACATTCCAGTGGGTACCTGTAAGAGACACACAGCTTTCTATTCACTCTCCTGTTCCATACCCTGTTTTCTCACAATCACAAAAGAGCATTGATCAGCTCTAGCTGTTGGAGAAGTGCACTGTGAAACCAAGATGAGAAGCTGATATGGATATAGAATCATTTATCTTGGAAAAGTCTCTTGGGATCATCCAGTACAACAACTAACCCTACTCTACAAAGGTCACCACTAGACCAGATCTCTCAGCACCACATCTAACCCATCTGTAAACACCTTCAGGGATGGGGACTCAATCCCCGCCCTGGGCAGCCTGAGCCAAGCCCTGACTGCTCTTTTAGGGAAAAAAAGTTCTCTACTGTCCAACCTAACCCTCCCCTGGTGCAGCTCTTGTTCTATTGCTAGTGACTTGAGAGAAGAAAACAACCTCTATCTCTCTACACCTTCCTTTCAGGTAGTTGTAGAGAGCAAATAAGGTCTCCCCTCAACCTCCTTCTCTCCAGACTAAACACCCCCAGCTTCTTCAGCTGCTTCTCATCAGATGTGCCCTCCAGGTCCTTCACCAGCTTTGTTGTCCTTCTCTGCACCCACTCCAGCCCTTCAGTGTCTGTCTTGAAGGGAGGAGTCCAGAACTGGCCCCAGTACTCAAGCCTCAACAGTGCCCAGTACAGGGGGACAATCACTTCCCTACTCCTTCTGGCCACTCTTCTGATGCAGGCCAGGATGCTGTTGGCCTTCTTGGCCACCTGAGCACACTGCTGGCTCCTATTCAGCTGCTTGTAGGGTCACACTCACAGCTCCCTGTGTGTATACATTCCACTGAGTGAAGTGGTGTGGATTCCTCCACTTGAGACAGTTTTAAGGCTCAGGTTGACAGGGAGCTGGGCCATCTCATTGAGACTCTTTAGTTTAAAGATGATTCTCAAGGTCCCTTCCAGTCAGTGATACTGAGATAGTAGGATATGAACAGAGTGCACTGCAGCACTTGAAGACTTGAAATTCAGCTTGGAGAGCATTGCAGAAGGGATTTGAAGTGATATAAAGGTCTAATTTCTTTTTATGTTTCAAGAGGACAACTGCCTTGCTCCTAAACCAGCATCTCAAGAGGGAGGAGGTGAATTGCTTCCCTTGTATCTGTTAGATCCCACAGCCACGGCTCCTGGTGCTGACTTTGGCAGCGAATGAACCGAGGGGCTGACAGCAAGGCTTTTTCAAGATTTATTAACTAGAAGTGTTCCCTAATGTTTCTGCAATTAGGAGCTAATCTTACATTCTCTCTCCTTACGTTGTGGAGATTCACACTGAGCAGCTCATCTGTAGACCTGAGAAGGGAAGAAAATCCCACTGTGCTGCTGCTTCCTTCCAGTTAATTGCAGAGGCCAATTACCAACAGCATGAGAAGATATCAGGGCATTGTGTCTGTTACAGAGGGGAACTATGACTTCTCTCTCACACAGATCTCTGTCTGTAAAGGGCTGTTGTGCTTTGCCTTAGAGATACTTTCCATCACAGTGGCTTAACATGTTTTATCCATGTAGCGCTTCATCTTCTGTCTTTGTTCTGGGCCTTCTGAGCTTATTTTAATCCCATTTACCTGTGAAGCGTAACATAGGAAAGGAAGGATCTCACTTTGTCAGAGAGAAGTTGGATGTACGAGAGAGATTCATTTTTATAGGAAATGTCCTGTGTCCATCCTTTGCATGCACCAGGAGAGGACAGTGTGGAGAGGTCATAGAATCATTGGGGATTGGAAGAGACCTGGAAAGATATCCAGTCCTGTCCACCTGCCACAGCAGGATCAACTAGAGAAGAGGAGGCTCTGAGGTGACCTTATTGTGGCCTTCAGTATCTGAAGGGGGCTGCAAATAAGCTGGGGAGGGGCTTTTTAGGATCTCAGGTAGCGACAGGACTAGGGGGAATGGAGCAAAGCTCGAGATGGGGAGATTTAGACTTCATGTGAGGAGGAAGTTCTTCACTGTGAGAGTGGTGAGAGCCTGAAATGGGTTGCCCAGGGAGATGGTTGGGGCCCCGTCCCTGAAGGGGTATAAGGCCAGGCTGGATGAGGCTCTGGCCAGCCTGATCTAGGGTGAGGTGTCCCCACCCATGGCAGGGGGTTTGGAACTGAATGATCCTGTGGTCCCTTCCAAACCTAACTGATTCTTTGATTCTATAACTTCTTCCCAAGGAGGGTGATGGGGCACTGGAGGGGGCTCCTCGGGGGGTTTGTGGAGTCTCCTTCTGTGGAGATGTTTGAAACCTGCCTGGTCTTGGTCTGGATGATCCTGCTGTGGCAGGGTGATTGGACTGGAGGATCTTTCACCGTCCCTTCCGATCTCTGATGATTTTCTGATTCTAAGTCACACAGGAATATATCCAGGCAGGGTGCTGGTCAGTTCTCACAGGTCAGT
Organism: Upupa epops; assembly: GCA_013397515.1. Taxonomy (NCBI): domain Eukaryota; kingdom Metazoa; phylum Chordata; class Aves; order Bucerotiformes; family Upupidae; genus Upupa; species Upupa epops. The sequence continues at coordinate 10,325 of VZRI01013651.1, read as the reverse complement.
AGTGATAGAACAAGAGGGCCCGGCCTCAGGCTGCTCCAGAGTAGGGTTAGGCTGGACAGTAAGGACCATTCTTCCCTGAAAGAGCAGTCAGGGCTTGGCACAGGCTGCCCAGGGAGGAGGTTGAGTTCCCATCCCTGCAGGTGTATACAGATGGGTTAGATGTGGTGCTAAGAGCTCTGATGTAGCAGTGACCTCAGTAGAGTAGGATTAATGGTTGGACTTTATCCTGAGGATCTTTCCCAACCTGAATGATTCTTTGGATCTAGAGGACATTCACTACCCTTTCCACTGGATTATATGTGTATGAAAATGAAAAGAGAGATCGTATCCGAGCTGTTGTTACTGGGAATTCTCTTTCCATCTCCTATTGCCAGTGAACTTTCTCATAACATGAAGAAGTTCTCTTCCTCATCCTACTAACTGGCAGCACCATCAGCTATTCAGTGAGTTTGTTCTTGCCCTTCTGGGTTTGTCTCTAGTCTGGATGGTAGCTGAGGGATGGGTTGTCTCACAGTTGAGTGGTTTCAGCACATCTCTTTTCTTTGAATGCAAAAGGTTAATTTCATTTCTGTTGCAATTAAATCTAGATACTGACCTTTACAGTTAGAAAAATCAGATAGAATTAGAGTTTAATTAACCTCTCCACCAGGATGCGTACTTGAAACTGACACAAGGGACCTTCTGTTTTCAATACTACTGGGATCTGTGAAGGTAGAGGGGATCATCAATATCGAGAACATTTACAATTCATAGAATCATAGAATCCTTGGGGATTGGAAAGGACCTCAAAAGATCATCCAGTCCAATCCCTCTGCCACAGCAGGATCACCCAGACCAAGTCGCATAGGAACACATCCAGGCAGGTCTGGAACATCTCCGGAGAAGGAAACTCCACAACCCCCCTGGGCTGCCTGTTCCAGTGCTCCAGTACCCTCCCTGGGAAGAAGTTCCTGCTGATATTGATATGGAACTTGATATGGCCTTGAGAAGACCCTGGCTCCATCCTCCTGACACCCACCTCTCACATATTTATAGACATGAATGAGGTCATCCCTCAGCCTCCTCTTCTCCAAGCTCAAGAGACCCAGCTCCCTCAGTCTCTCCTCATCAGGAAGCTGTTCTACTTGTCGTGAGTTAGATGAAAGGAGTTTTAATTACTAAAGAGATGAAGGATCCAGCTCAGTTTGTGAAGAATTATTGTTGAGGAGTTGGACAAGGGATTTGTCCCAGGGTGCTGAAGACGTTGGCGCAAGAGCTGCCTAAGTTATCACGAGTCCTGGAGAGCAGCCTGGCAGAAAGGGACCTAGCAGTGCTGGGTGACAACCAGCTGAATAGGAGCCAGCAGGGTACCCAGATGGCACCAAAGGCCAAGGGCATCCTGGCTTGGATCAGCACTAGTGTGGCCAGCTGAACTAGAGTCGTCATTCTCCAACTGACAGAGCACTGGGGAGGCTTCCGCTCTAGTCCTTGGGGCAGTTCTGGGCCCCTCACTTCAAGAAAAAGCTTGAGGGGCCAGAGCAGGTCTAGAGTAGCAATGAGGCTGGGGAAGGGACTGGAGGGAAAGGCTGATGA
>VZRI01013650.1:326752-342474 GCA_013397515.1 Upupa epops | reverse complement strand
CAGTCACTCCTCACAGGGCCTGTATCAGTCATTGCAAGCACTAGGGCAATCAGGGATCAACAAATTATTGAGACTAACCCAGGAGCAACATGTTAGTTATATTTTCCACATGAACACAAGAGCTGCTATCAGAGTCTTTGGTTCTCAACAGAAGGACTCAGACTCTGCTAGATGAAAGCCCCCATTTAAATGCAACTCCACCACAGTGCTGTGGATCTCCACTAGTCATCTAAGGCCTCGCTAAATGGTGCCTGGGTTTTATAATCCATCCCTTCTTTTCATCTGGGTGAGGGTTTAGATCCAAAGATAAAGGCAAAGATACCCCTGTGAGAAGCACAAAACAGGAAGCCAGGCTGAGCTGGAGTGATAAAACTGTTATCTTTGGTTCTGCATGAGGAAACTTGGCATAAAGGGCTGTGTCGATACCACTGTGGGTATAATAGGGTCTAGTGAGGCACCAGGCTGGATAAACCAGGGATGGGAAATGCTTCTGACCTGTAGCATGGAAAGCACTGGTGTAACAAAGCACTCAAGGGAAGGTAAAAGCTCCCTCTCTGAACGCTTCCTGGGCTCGTGACTTAAGATACTGCACAGAGTTGAAGAATAATTTCTCCAGTGCACACTAATTAAGACAAAGTAATGAAAAACTTTCCTGAACTTGAATTAAACTCTAACACAAGACACAAGAGAACCATCTGTGCTGCCACAGACCCTCCAAAGAGAGATGAAGAGGCATCAGCAAAAATATCATACAAGAGAAGTGCTAAGGTAGATCAGGCTGTTTGTGAACTGCAGCCCTAGATTAGGGGCAGAACTCAAGGGTCCTGTTGATACAAACAAAACCCCTCAAGTGATGCTAGCAGGAACGGCCAAACAGCTCCCCTAACTAAGGAAAGTCGTTTTAATTTGCCTGCTGTGAGCAATTAGCACTGTCTCTGTGGATATGGACTGCTGGTCTGAACTATAGGAAGCCCTTACTACTGCACAGAATCACAGAGCAGTCCTGGTTGGAAAGGAGCTCCCAGCTCCCCCAGTCCAACCATCCCCACCCCAACACAACCCCTCAGTCCCTGAGAGACTGACAGACACAGCCTGACCCCCTCCCTGCTGCCACTCGAGCAGGGTGTGAAGCACCATGGCTTCTTCACCTCCAGGGNCCTCCCTTCAGGGAGCTGGAGAGGGCAGTGAGGTCCCCCCTCAGCCTCCTCTTCTCCCAACTGACCCTGCCCAGCTCCCTCAGCCTCTCCTCAGAGGACTCCTGGTTCTCTCAACCCCTCCTGAGTTGGGTAGTTCTGCTCTGGACCCATTCCAGCATCTCCATGCCTCTCCTGTCATGAGGGACTCAGAACTGAACACAGGACTCAAGAGGAGGCCTCCCAAGGGTCAAGTCCAAGGTCTCCTGCTGCCCACACTCTTCCTGATCCAGGCCAGGATGCTGTTGGCCTTCTTGGCCCCCTGGGCACTCTGCTGGCTCCTGTGAAGCCATCTGTCTGCCAGCAGCTCCAGGCCCTGCTCTGCTGGGCAGCTTTTGATCCCCTCATCCCCCAGCCTGTAGCAGTGCCTGGGGTTTGTGTGACTGCAATGCAGGGTCAGCACTTGGCCTTGATGTCCCTCATACAAGTGGCCCTGGCCCATTGATCCAGACCCAGATTAGCCCAAAGTCTGAAGACGGGGCAGCCACTGGCGTTTACCTCATGAATGCAATGACTTTTAAGCACAAAGTGAAGCACATACATCAATGCTTTCAGAAACCAGGCAAACACGAGGTGTACACACAGCCACCTCCTCTGGTAACCCAACACTTCCTCTGGCCAAGCACGTGAACCACAAGATAACATTCAGTTGCACTGGTATTTGCCTTATAGCACTGGAACACAACAAGGCTGGAGTGGAAGAGCTTCACAAACACAACACACCTACAGAAAAGGCTCTGAACTGTAAAAGCAAGTGAACAACACGAGTATCCAACAAAACTGAAGCAGAGTGTACTACTTCAGAAGCCAAAACACACACAAACTGTTATGTTTGTGGTAACTGAGTGGTTTGAGAAACAACTCTTTGCATCCTTTCTCCTCTCTCCAAGTTTATTTACTTTTTGGGTTCTCTGTCCTGTCCTGATTCTTGCACTGACTGTTTAGGATCTCTTAAAAACAGAAGCACATGAGCTCCAAAACAGTGATCAAGAGCACTGAACAAGCTGTTAAGCTAATAGAAACCACTGTAACTGTGAAATGAGCTTAAGTTCTTAGAGAGAGTGGCTTGCAAGCGGGCTACATTCAATTAGCACAGCTTGCCACTCTTAAGGTCTGTTGAGTGTTCACATCTTAAGGCGTCAGCTCGAGGTCTCTTACCTTTGGAGGCTTGAAAGGGTATTCTGGTGTAAATGTGATGTCAAGGAAGAAAACGCCTCCCTCATAGACTGAGCCTGGAGGTCCTAGAATGGTTGATCTCCACTCGTAGATGTTATCACCTTTGGGGCCAGCGCTAAGGGGTAAAAAAACCACATTGTTTAGGAGTATTACCACAGAACCACACGGAATGATAGAGGCTGGAAAAGCCCTCTGAGCTCCTCCAGCCCAGCCCCTAACATCACCCCATTTGCCAGACCAGGGCACTCAGGGCCACAGCCAGGCTGTCCTTCAACACCTCCAGACACAGGGATTCCCCCACTGCCCTGGGCAGTCCAGTCCAGGCTCTGAGCACCCTTTCCCTGAGGAAGGGCTACCTAACATCCAACCTAACCCTCCTCTGGCAGCTTCAGGCCATGTCCTCTCATCCTATCACTAGTTGCCTGGGAGAAGAGCCCGTTCCTCTCCTGTCTATAACTTTCTTTCAGGTAGTTATAGAAAGTAATAAGGTCCCTGGAGTCTCCTCCAGGCTAAACAACCCCAGCTCCCTCAGAAATACAACCTCTTACATTCTTCGAGCATGATGCAGAAGCAATGTTTCAGTGTTACGCTTCACATAGCACCTGATGTAAAAGCAGGGATGGCAAGTGGATTGAACACTCCTAAAATCCTAGAGATCTTACCCAGACTTATCAGTGTTCCAGCCTATTTCAGCAAAGCTGAGAAACAAGAGGTGGGGTATGGTTTGCAGCATCTCTCTCCTGACATTTGTAAGAGAAGCGCTGCCCAGAACTACACCTGAACATCTTAACTCAAGAGAAAGACAAGCTGAAAAGAGCAATTTCATAGTGTTTTTCAGAAACAGCTCTTTCAGTTCAGCCCTAACACAGCTGTCCTGTGTTAGGACATAGAGGAAAGGAAATAGAGGCCTTAAGTTGATTTCATTACTCTTGTGTTCTTTAAAATTAAACCATTCCTGTACTATTGCTAGAGCAAGGCTCAGGGTGTAATTGGAAGAAGCCAGATCATAGAAACATAGAATCATCAGGGATCAGAAGGGTCATCCAGTCCAATCCCCCTGCCACAGCAGCATCACCCAGACCAAGTGGCACAGGAACACAGCCAGGCGGGGCTGGAATGTCTGCAGAGAAGGAGACTCCACAACCCACCCCTCACAGATTTAGAGACAGGAATGAGGTCCCCCCTCAGCCTCCTCTTCTCCCAGCTCAAGAGCCCCAGCTCCCTCAGCCTTTCCTCACAAAGGAGCTGCTCTCCTTCCTTCATCATCTTCGTTGTGCTACGCTGGACACGATGAAGTTCTTAAATGTCGACGTTTTGCTATGCTGATTTCTAAAACAAGGCTACACGAGCTCATCCCACAACAGTGCTTGTAGTGTGGAACTGCTTTTCTCAAGGGAATTAAAATCGCTGTGTCAAATTAAAACAGTGCTTCCTCAAATCAGCTTTGCCCAACTCCAGCTTCGCCCTTGCTGCAGCTCACCCAGAGCAGCTCACACCGCAGGTGGTGCAGCACACAGCTGTCTTCTCGTGGCAAATGAGTTTTAATGTGATCCTCAGTCACTTGGACTCTGCAGTCAGTCGTATGTCACTGAGTATTTCTAAGCACAGCTCAACCCATAAAGCCGTTAATGGTTTAGGGCTCCAGTGCTACCTCGTTCTCTCTGTGCTGCTACGGAAGTGTTTTAGCTGTGAGATGTCAGCGCTGAGAAAGGAGGTGCTGACACAGCTTTATCCATCATGCTGCGACTCTGGAAATCTCTCCTTGTTCTCTGAGGGCCCTGATTCTAACATCCCTTAATGAAGGGAAAACCAGCCTTGCTCTTCTTTGCTCGTTCTTTTCACAAGGTGAATGTAAGACAGAAAGATTTCCACTGCTTTTTTTAAAACAGGCTCTTTTCATGTCGTTAACCATCACAAAGCAGCCCAAGCACATCGCTGGTGCCAAGCGATCCTTGAGAGGAAAAGCCATCCAGTGAATTCAATCTGTATGCGTTAGATTAAAGCAAAGGGGACCAAACTAATTGCTAGGTGTTAGTGACAGTGTTAATAATAGAAATACAACTACAAACCCATAAATAATCGATGTAACAACAGGGATCAGAGAGTTGCTTTTCTCCCCTGCTCTCTGCAGTACTCGTGAACGCGTTCTCGACAGCAGGAGAATGAGGGGGGAGAAAGGGAGTTAATTCTGTCATCAAACCTCATTTTGTTTTCAGATTAAACTGAAAAGTTCACAACGTGTTGATGCCAAATAGTTCAACAATAGCCAAGCAATGACTAACAGGATGCCTCCAGGGGAAGGAAAGCTTATAAGAAAGCAGTAAAGGGAGGAAGGTTCTCTGCAAAGCGATGCACCAGCCACTAGGGAAAGATTTGTCTTCTCAGAACACAAAACCCTGCACAGCTCAAGATCAGCACTAAATTAAAGCAAAAGCCATTCCATCCTGAACGCTCCAGGGATCCTGCTCCGACGTAATGACTTGTCCCTGTCCTATGCAGGCCTATATATTTGGGCACTCAGTACTCTCCAGCTACCACTTGTGTACTGGAGTGGAAGAGCGCTGTATTTCGAGAGGAAGCTCTGCCTTTGGAAAGACACGGGCTTAGCTGTGCAAACCCACTGCAAAGGGCTCTCTGGGGGACCCTTAGCCACCACTCCAAGGAATCACCTCTTTACGAATGTATTAGCAACCTACTGACACACTGCCATTACTGCAAGTTGCCCTGGCAATCATTCTGCACTCCCTCCCCTAAAGATGGGGCTACTGAACGGAACGGGAACTCGAGCTTTGTTAGCATCGATTTATTGCTGGAATTGATATCAGGAGAACGGCCGACGGAGAGCATTCTGGCACTGGAGAAACGTAACGTGTGATCAGCACTGCATCCCGAACCGACGAGAAATAGCTCAACGTCTCGCGTTTTACTTCCAGCTTCACCCCAAAAGACTGTCAATAAAACACCCCACAGATTTAAACATTAATACAGTAGTATTTGGAATAGTCTCTACAATCGCTCATATCCTACTAGGTTTGCAGTTAGAGCATCACTACACGTGGGTTGTATGTTGCTAGACCTGGATGTGCGACATCCTTGCAAAGCCACCACTAGGCTTTAGCAGGGCCGCGCTAAACTTTTAAGCCATTCATAATTTAATTGAGTAAAATAGCTGTGGAGGTCCAATTTTTATATGGTAAGATTGATTTCTTATCAAGGAAAGACTGAAATGGGAATATGCAAGCCAGGTTCAGAGTGCAGTACCGCTCACATTTAAATCAGACAGCTCCAGAAGTGCTTAATAGGAAAGGGATGATACCAGACCACCACATGAGTGCAGCAGCAGTATCTTCAGGTGATCCTCAGTCACCTGGACTCTGTAGTGAGGAAGGAGGGTTTAGTGGGCAGGCTGGTGTTGGGTTGACGGTTGGACTTGGAGATGCTAGAAGTCTCTACCAACCTTAATGATTCTGTGAGAAGACTCCAGAAGTCCTAGGGATTACAAAGCAGCAGGGCAGCTCATCTAGCTTAGCCGTTGAAAACCACATGCTCACAGAATCCTCCTTCAAAGATATTTTGCTCTACAGATCTTTAAGTAAGTTTTTTAGAAATGGGAACGTCAGGAACAGAGTTAAAGCCAGGCAAACAAAAAAAGCTGCTAATCCTTCAGCCACAATGCCACTTCAAAAGCTTCCTGTGAATGTATAGCTCTGATCTTAGACAGAGATCAGTGCATTCTGCACCTGTTTCAGCTAATAAAATTTATGACTATTTTCATTGCTATAGCACTGAGAGACTCTGTTCACAGAATGACTGAGGCTGGAAAAGCCCTCTGAGCTCATCCAGCCCAGCCCAGCACCCAACGTCACCACAATAAACTAGACCAGGGCACTCAGGGCCACAGCCAGGCTGTCCTTCAACGCCTCCAGATACAGGGACTCCCCCACTGCCCTGGGCAGTCCAGTCCAGGCTCTGAGCACCCCTTCCCTGAGGGCCTGAAGCTGCCAGGGGAAGGTTAGGTTGGATGTTAGAAGCCCTGCCTCACAGAAGAAGTGCTCAGAGCCTGGTCTGGACTGCCCAGGGCAATGGTGGCATCCCCATCCCTGGAGGCATTGAAGGACAGCCTTGCTAGGGCCCTTAGTCACCCTGGTCCAGCTGATGTGGTGATGTTAGGTCCCGGGCTGGATGAGCTCAGAGGGCTTTTCCAGCCTCAATCATTCTGAGATGCTATAAGAATGGAGCCAATGAGAGAAAGGAGAGGTAAATGAGCAAAGATGATGCATTACGTGCTGTAGCGATCCAAACTAACACAGCAAAAACCAGAGCTTAATTCTCCTTCTAGTGGATGCTCAGGGTCACGGTTTTCAAGCAGAAAACAGTAAACAGCATTTTTTATTGTAATGCACTGTAGGTGCTTTCTGTCTTCAATTTAAAACAGCAGTCACAATATTATTGCACAAGGGCGAGGAACTTACAAATCCCACCACGTTCCTAATGGAGACGAGCGTGCACAGCGTTTCTGTTACAGCATCTGGGAAAGCTTTTCCCTTAAGGATCAAACTGATGGAAAATCGGGGAGGGAAGGTTTGAAAAATCACACGAAGCTTAAATTGGAGGAGACACAGTGCAGTGAATTACACTCTGATGAGGTTAAAAAAGGAACTAAATAACTAAATAGCTCTGATAATGGAGCTGATAAGGTGTTATGCAGGGATTTATGCGACTTCAAGGAAAACTGTTTTAGGGGGATTTCTTTGTGGGAAGAGGAAAAAAAAAACCAAGTAGGTTTTCCAGTTTATATAGAAAATACTTGGCAAGAAGATCACACAACAATCAAGAGCCTTATCATTGCTGGGATCTCTCTCTTCTCAATTCCCACAAGGGAAAGAAATGCCTACGAGTACTGGCAAATGTAGGACCTTCATCTGAACTACTTCAGCGTCTGCAAAATCACAGATTCACACAACTAGTGAGGCTGGAAAACCTCGCAGATCATCCGGCCTAGCCTATGACCTGATAGCACCACAACCTAGACCATGGCACTAAGAGCCATAGGCAGTCTGTCCTTAACTACCTGCAGGGATGGTGACTCCACCACCTCCCCGGGCAGTCCGTTCCAGGATCTGATCATATTACTGTGAAGGTTCCCGGTGAAAAGACCTCTTGAATGATTTCACTGCAGTTTGAGTGTTAAACTGAGCTTCAAAGATTTAAAATAAAATCTCAGTTAACACGAAGGTCGGGAGAAGACTTATTCTATTCTCAGGAGTGTGCTGGAGCTCTACTTAGTTTAACAATCATCACTTCATTAGGAACAAGTCCTCAGGAAGAGGTTCAGGAGAAATTAATCCATTTAGCACCAGGATCAAAACTGAAAAGAAACCCAGCCTGCTCAGCTCTCAAGGACTTCTGTTTGCCTTTGCAGTGGATTCTTCCTATCCCGCTCCATCCCAAAGCACTGGAAACCTGTCCCACGACACGTAGGAACGTTTTGAATACCCAGCATGACTGCAGAGAGGCTGTTGCTGCAAGCCAGAGGCTTTAGGATGTACAGTATGCAAACACAGACTGCCACACTAAGTAGACAATGACATTATGTTCACTGCGTGCACATCTGTTTTCCTTTTCTTCTCAGTGTTCCAGCTCGACACCATGACCTAAAATGAAATGAATTAGAACGTACCGGCTTGTATTTGACCTTGCACCTCCTGTCAAATAATACTCTGCACGAGAAACAACACAACACATTGGGAAAGGGCAGAAGAGAAGCTGACTCACCTAACAATTAGCAACGGCTTATTTAAAACTACGAGACGACGTGATGGTAGAAAATGTGCTCTGCCAGCTTAACCTCGTGTTATTTTTACATCGGGTTCCTTCCTGTCGTTTGTCAACTGGACAATTAGCTACCAAGACGAGGGCAGAAATTCCTTCACACAGTCAGACCTCTTTCCAAATGTAGTATTTACGACACAGATGTGTCATTTGCTAGTGGTAAACAAAGCTCTCCAGTTTCACCAACGCACTGTCTTCACCACGAGACCACTGGCCCGGGGCCTCTTCGCCCTCCAACAGGTTTGTGGATGTTACTGTAGAAATATAACTAGTACACCTATTTGTTTCTGTGATTTCAATGCTTTCATGAAGCAAACATACCCTTACGGTGGTTGCCCTGGATCAAAGTGGCAGTCCTGTATTTAAAAGAGACTATAAGAGAATGAATACTGCTAATCAGTAGGAAATCCTGGGTCAGACATATCCCTCCTCAAAAGCAATCAAAGGATCTGCTTCCTCCAGACATTTATAGGGAATGATGGTAGGTTCTTCACACGTGGAAATTACCCACCCTGTGGTGGTTTGGCCCTGGTTGGGAGTCAGGTGCCCACCAAAGCTGCTCTATCACTCCCTGCTTCTAAGAGGAAAGAAAAGCATAACAAGAGGCCGGCAGAAAAAGACAGCAACAGTTTAATCCAGTAAAAGCAAAAGCCACGCACAGAAGCAAAGGCAAATGATGAAGCTAATTCTCTACTTTCCAGCAGTTTAGCCACTACATTAGGAAGCAGGGCCCAATACCCAGAGTGGTTGCTCCAGAGGACAAACATTATGACAAACATCCCCTGCCTCCACTTCCTTCTTTCCCCTTCCTTTTATATCTGGGCTGACAGATGGTATGGATGCCCCTTTGGTCAGTTTGGGTTTGCTGGCCTGGCAAACCCCTCAGGCTACTGTTGGGGATGGAAAAGCAACACAACCCCAAAAACTGGAGCGGCTCAGCAGCAGCCAAAACAGTGCTGTGTTACCAGCACCCCTCCAGCTACCACCACAAACACTGCCCTACTCACCGTGCTTATCCCTTAGGGAAAACAGAAAGCCACTACTGTTATCCTGTCATTCCACAAGCAAACCGGGACCTACATCTGGGTCTGTGTCCTCAGAGTTCAGCTCCTGTCCTGCTTCTATCAGTCCAGGAATATGAAAGATTGTTTCTATAAGCAAGAAATGTGCGTGTCCTGTAGGGACATCAGCTGGAAGGCAGTGAAGCTAGGACCCACATAATCTGGAAGCTTCCATCTCTTCAAAAGTCACCTGCACTGTTCAGGAAGAAAAGTCACAGCTATTTCCTCAAGTCTACCTATCCAACATGGAAATAACATAGTGGACTGGTTATCTTGGGCTCGATTGTCTTTCTGCCCTATCGATTTCACTACAGCTAGTGATTTCCTCGATCAGGGAAAGCATTAAGGTAGATAACTCTGATCAAAAGGGTAATGGCAGCTACAAGCTGGAAAAGCTGGCCCCAGAAAGTGAAAGATGATGTGTAACACCTGGCAAGGCACCTCTGTTTGCTGCAAACTGAAAGCACTCAAACTTCCTCAAACTAATAAGGAAATGACTCTTGTGGCTTCACCCAACTGCTTCCTCTAGCTTCCTTAATCCTAGGGGCAGGAAAAGGGCTGCTGTAAAGAGGGCAGGCAGTGCACTGCCAGACTAGAGATACACTGAACTAGAGAGATTGTGATGGAAGTCTGCGCTCTGAACAGATGATGCAGTATTTTAAGACTGCTTGTTTATATGCTACTTTAAGTTTTTAAGAGAACATAACCTAAGGAAAACAATCTGCTTGTGTACCACATGCTCCAGAACAGATCTGCCAGTTCCACCACCTACCTACCTACCAACCATCTTGCTCTGAAACATAGAATCACAGAATCATTGTGGCTGGAAAAGCCCTCTGAGCTCTTCCACCCCAGCTCGGGACCTGACATCACCCCATCGGCCACACCAGGGCACTCAGGGCCACGGCCAGGCTTTCAACACCTCCAGACATGTCCTTCAACACCTCCACTGCCCTGGGCAGTCCAGTCCAGGCTCTGAGCACCCTTTCCATGAGGAAGGGCTTCCTGACATCCAACCTAACCCTCCCCTGGCAGCTTCAGGCCCTGCCCTCTCATCCTGGCACTGGCTGCTGAGAGAAGAGCCTGACCCCCACCTGACTACAACCTCCCTTCAGGAGTTGGAGAGATGGAGAAGGTCCCCCCTGAGTCTCCTCCAGGTGAACACCTCCAGCACCCTCAGCCTCTTCTCATCAGATTTTCCCTCCCGTCCCTTCCCCAGTCTTATTGCTCCTCTGGATCCACTCCAGCCCCTGAATCTCTTTCTAGAAGTGGAGGGCCCAGCACTGCCCCCAGTACTGGAGGAGAGGCCTCCTCAGTGCCCAGTAGATGGGGAGAATGACATCCCTAGTCCTGCTGGCCATGCTACAGATTAAATCCAGAAAGCAATCACTACCAACAATCTCCTTCCCATTAGATGGAGGATAAGTAGAGTCAACATCACTTAACAAGAACCAGGTCATCCCATTATCTCAGCTTCACATCATTCTATTGCTGCCCTCAGCATTCCAATGCTGATAACATCACGCTGCTAATCAGAATCCATTACCTCCTGAAGGCTGCTGTTTTATCAATACCTGAAACCAAGAAAGGTAAAGAATACAATAAAAGCCAATCTGGATGTCTTCCCCTTCTCCTTTACCTACATCAAACTGTTTCTATTAACTTTTGTCCCATTCCAAGGCATTCCATGTCATCTTGTCCTATGAATGCCTGTTAGGCATCCAGCAGGAGCGGAGGGGTGATGGTGCCCCTGTACTCTGCACTCGTGTGACTGCACCTTGAGCACTGAGTCCAGTTTTGGGCACCACAGTATCAGAAGGCCATTGAGGGGCAACAGCCCTCGTGCTGTTAAAGATCTGTCCTGTTAGCAAATACGTTTGTTAAATGTCTTTCTAGAAGCCAGTCCTTCTGTGTGGGTCTGGGCTAGCTGAACTTGCCTCGAATTCACCAAGGGCTAATTAATTTGCAGTGCAGACAGAGAAATGTCTTTGGGAACCTAGAAAAAAGCAGCAGTGACTGCAAAAGGCAGATTGCTGCAAAGCACTGTGACTGGGGGTGGTTCTGGCTCACAACCGGCTGAAGCAGCAGGAGCCAGCAGGGTGCCCAGGTGGTATGAAAGGCTCATGGCATCCTGGCTTGGATCAGCAAGAGTGTGGCCAGCAGGACTAGGGATGTCATTCTCCCCCTGGACTGGGCACTGGGGAGGCCTCCCCTCCAGTACTGGGGGCAGTTCTTGGCCTCTCACTTCTAGAAAGAAAGTGAGGGGCTGGGGCGAGTCCAGAGGAGAAATGAGGCTGGGGAAGGGACTGGGGGGAAAGGCTGATGAGAGGCTGAGGGAGCTGGGGGTGTTCAGCCTGGAGAAGAGGAGACTCAGGGGGAACCTTATCACACTATATAACTCCCTGAAGGGAGGTTGTAGACAGGTGTGAGTCAGGCTCTTCTCCCATGCAACCAGCACCAGGATGAGAGGGCAGGGCCTGAAGCTGCCAGGGGAGGGTTAGGCTGGATGTCAGGAAGCCTTTCCTCATGGAAAGGGTGCTCAGAGCCTGGACTGGACTGCCCAGGGCAGTGGGGGAATCCCTGTATCTGGAAGTGTTGAAGGACAGCCTGGCTGTGGCCCTGAGGGGGCTGATGGGGTGATGTCAGGTCATAGGCTGGGCTGGGCTGGATGAGCTCAGAGAGCTTTTCCAGCCTCAATCATTCTGTGACTCGGTCACACTCAGCCCAGTCCATGATTACGGCATCCCCCATTCTCACGGGCACTGGCAGCAAAGAACACTTTTGAAAGCATCCTTGCTGCTTCTTCATCCTGTAAAGAGACAGAGTATTGTCTTCTTTATGGAAGAATAAGCTCTAAGAGTGTTATTAATCAATGCTGCTGCTAAGCATCTTAGGAACAAGAAGCAAGCTTTGCTTCTGTCGTTAATCTGACTGTAGTTTGTAGATAATTACAGCAAGGCAGAACCCTACAGAGGCACGCACACAGCTCTATGGGAGACAATTCAAGGTTCTTGCCTTTAAAGCCACAGGATTTATTAAGCTGCCTTTCCTAAACTCTCAATAAGAGAATCTGAAAACCAGAAATATTTTGGTTAACACCCAGGGATTCCTCATTGTTGTTTCCAACACCACTGCTCCACTGCTGCTGGGGTATGACACGTGTGAGGTTGCTTGGGTTTTCTTTTTGGTTTATTATTGTAGGGCTGGCTTTGTTTTAATTGGGGTTTTTATCTTTGTTAGTCTTTATTTTTAAAGGTTTTAGCATATCAAGAAGATATTTCTCCTCCCTGGCTCCAGCGTGTAGGAGCTGGTGCTCTAAAGCTCTCTCCTGAGATTTGCAGGCATAAATGTCAACTACAGTAGTCAAACCTTTTAACTTATTTATTACTTCACTCCTGATATTTTTCCACTCTATGGAATTAATTCCATAACTTCAAGTGCCACTTATTCTAAGCCAAGACACTGTAAAGAGCCTGCTACCATCATCACTTCCTTCACAGAAATAGTACAGAAATAGAGTGATTTCACTCATCACAGCATACTCAGGTTTAATCAACGTTGTGGCTCCTGCTCTCTGTAGTTATTAATCATTCATACATCTTTGGGCTCTACTGCTCACTTTGTAGGTCATTTCAGTAGGCATTCCTGTACAAGCTCATCAGACAGAGGATCACAGAATCCTCGTGGCTAGAAAGGGTCTCCAGGATCACCAAGTCCAGCCCTCAGCCCAACAGCTCCCCAACCCCTAGACCATGGCCTCAAGTCCCCTAGCAACTCACCTTTTAAACCCCTCTAGGGATGGGGACTCCACCACCTCCCTGGGCAGCCTTTTGCCAGTGCTCAACCACTCTCTCAGCAAAGAGCTTCTTCCTAAGATCCAATCTAATCCTTCCCTGATGCAGCTGGAGGCCATTTCCCCTTGTCCTTTCACTAGGAATTTGGGAGAAGAGACCAGCAGCAGCCTTGCTACAACCTCCTTTCAGGTAGCTGTAGAGAGCACTGAGGTCTCCTCTCAGCCTCCTCTTCTCTAGATTAAACAATCCCAGTTCCCTCAGCTGCTTCTCACAGGCCCTGTTCTCCAGCCCTCTCCCCAGCCTCACCGCCCTTCTCTGGTCCCACTCCAGCCCCCTCAATGTCCTTCTGATCCTGTAGTGCCCAACACTGGACCCAGCACTCAAGGTGCAGTCACACGAGTGCAGAGTACAGGGGCACTATCACCTCTTTACTCCTGCTGGATGCACAACAGGCATTCAATGGACCAGAGGATACGGAACAGCTTGGAATGGCACAAAGAAAATACGTGGGGATGGTACGCAGTGCCCAAAAGACAGGACAGGTGTGCTCATGTGGAAGAAAGGAGGGAGGGAGGAAAATGCTTGCATAGACAAAGCTGGAACTGGGCAAGAAGATTGCCATGCAATGCTCAGAATCCAAGTACTGCTTTGCCTATAGGCAAGTCTGAGTCAAAGGAAGATAAAAAAGCATGCTCTCCTGATCCAGCATCTCAAGATAAATTTGCTTAAGCCTAGGAGCATGGGTTTAATACTGCTCCTATATCATAACTGATAACACTGCCTTCAAACACGCATGACAGCCACATGCCTGCTCAGTTCCACTTCAAATCCTGTGATGTTCTCAGCCTCAATAACTTCTTATGACAGGAAGTTGCACAGACTAATGAGATGTGGGAAAATCACTTAGAGTGCTTGATTTTTATTGCTCGTATATTTGCCACCTTTGATTTCAATAGACTATCTCTTTTTGTACTTCTGTCACGAGAAAAGGAAAACAGATGTTTCCAGATTATTTTCCTTTGCACTAGGATTCAGTGGAGCATAAAGCTAACAGTTAAATAAATGTGTTCTTCCAGGCAGAGTCAACTTGCCTGCACACTAGCAGAAACACAGAAATATGAACAAGTACAGGAATGTCACAGGTTACAGAAACACAGAATCATCCTGGTTGGAAAGGACCTCTGGGATCACCCAGTCCAGCCATCCCCGTCCCGTTGGAAAGGACCTCTGGGACAAACAGAACCTGACCCCAACCTGCTGCCACTCGAGCAGGGCGGGAAGCACCATGGCTACAGGGTTCTTCAACACCTCCAGGCAGGGGGACTCCACCACCTCCCTGGGAAGAGGACAAGTGGGACAGAAGGCTGACCCTTGTGATAGGCAGGGGAAGGTTTACTCCAAAGGATTTGTATGGATAGGACAAGGAGCACTGCGTTCCAGCTGGAAATGGAGAGGTTCAGGCTGGATATCAGAAGAAAGTTCTTCAGTGTGAAGGATATGGGATGGAATACCCTGTTGGTCAGCTCAGGGTCAGCTATTCTGTTTGCTCCTCCCTGCGGAGGTGCAGCCTCTCACTGCACCCCTACTGCGTCACACAGGATTGACCAGTGACCTTGGTTCTCACAGGAGCAAGAATAAGCCAGAGCCTTTCTGCACTCCAGCCTTGGTAAGAACTGTAAACACCAGGTGTTATCACTTGCAGAAGCAGCCACTGTCTGCATAAATTGGCTGTTAAGTGCAGAAAGGGCCACTGCTTAGGAAAAAACTGAGCTGAAGAGTAAAATACCCAAATTTATGAGTTCTGAAGAAAAGGCTCACGAGAGAACACCAGAAAACAGGTACCACAAGCGTTAAAGACAGAAACCCCAACAAGCTGGCACACCTCCACAGCACAGGCCACGGAAGGAAGGCAGCTTTGCTTCAGTGGCGACTGGGTTCAGGTGTCTCTGAACAGAGAGGAAAGCAAAATCTGAGCTACGCAAGACCAAATTAAAGCAGAAAAATAGCTTACACCATGGAAAAGTCCATCTATTAAAAACGGCACCTGTGACCAACAAGGATTAAAGCTGTAAGAAAGGATGCCCAGTGGCTGCTGAGTGTTTCTCCATATGCTTTTCCCATTAGGGCAAGGAATCATCAAGAGACTCATCATTTTAACAGCTACTCTCTCTCTGAACAGCTAATGTTGAACATCAGACCCTTAACAAAATATATGCGTTTCATAATCACGAAAACACTGAATTATTGAGGCTGGAAACGACCTCTGAGGTCCTCAAGCTCATCCTTTAGGTTACTCCTTAAACACACAGTTCCACTACACAGCAAATGAGGTACAAGATAGCGTTTAAAATAGATGATAATGTGAGACCTCATTGTTTTCTTGAGTACTGCTTGTAAAGAGAAACTTGAATACATAAATGGCCTCTCATGAGGTGAGTGTGCTAAGGATGCACAGGGGACCGATTCCCCAGAGCCACTCAAATATTAAAAACTCCAAACTAGTTCAATTGACTTCATCTAGAGCAATGCCTTAGTGTGTGTGCATTTATCTTTGCTCTTTCTTTCCTTACTACTACATGCTCACACTTGCCCTGTAATTGCTGAATTTTCCTAAAATCAGAAGACAGTCACAGAATCATTGAGGCTGGAAAAGACCTCTGAGCTCA
>VZRI01013650.1:312222-326596 GCA_013397515.1 Upupa epops | reverse complement strand
CCCAGTACTTGAGGTGAGGGCTCACCAATGCTGAGTACAGGGGAGAATGATGCCACTAGCCCTGGTGACCACACTCTTGCTGATCCAAGCCAGGATGCCATTGGCATTTCATGCCACCTGGGCACCCTGCTGGCTCAGCTGATTGTTGACCAGTACCCCCATGTCCCTCTCTGCCAGGCTTCTCTCCAGCCACCCATCCCCTGTGTGTAGCTGAGTCTTCTCCAGGCTAAACAACCCCAGTCAAAGCAGTGCAGACTAAAAAACCCCAATCCTCCACTGAAAAAGCACCGTGGCGCAGCATGCCCTAGCTTTTCTCCCACTGTGAAACAGGATAATAAATACGAATAAGAGAGCAACATGAATCTGTGCGTGGCACTATTATTATTATGACTAGTTTTAAACCAACAGTCTGTAAGTTTGCCCTTCATTAACTCCCTGTGGTGGCAAAACTAGAGAAGTTAGAGACATAAAGGGGGAAAAAAATGAAATGGCCAATAGCAAGGAGTTCAAATACACTCGCACAACCACAGGGTTTGTTTTACAGCTGCTTTACATAACAATAAAACTGTAATATACCCTGGGCTTTTGGCAGCCTTAATGCTGTGTGAACAGAGTAAGCACAACGGATCTCTTTGGAACGATTAAGGTGTTTTAGAAGCACCTCTACGTCCAACAGCTAATGGGTCCAAAGAGACAGAAAGGTGAGAAGTGTGAGTTTCTCCCTACTGACCAGAGATCACATATACAGCCCTCTGAAAGAGGGTAGCTTCATGATCATTATATGAGGTTATCCTCTATAATAAGACCAGCACACCAAACACAAGAGCTTTCCTTTAGAAGCCAACAGCAAGATGCACTCTGCTATCCAACTGCCTCAGCAACATAAATCAACGGGGGAAAAACTGCTTCCTTTCTTTTAGTTATCTGAGAAAAAACAAAAGCCCTGGCTATTCATACAAAGAAAGGTGTCCTCCGTTCAGTGAAGAGTCTGACCTACTCATGACTTGGTGTGTCATTAGGATACAGAAACACAGACTGTTAGTGATTGGAAGGGACCTCGAAAGATCATCCAGTCCAATCCCCCTGCCACAGCAGGATCCCCTAGATCCAGTGGCACAGGAACAGGCCAGGCAGGTTTGAAACATCTCCAGAGGAAAATGACTCCACAATCCCCCTGGGCAGCCCCTTCCAGGGCTCTGGCACCCTCACCACAAAGAGGTTTCTTCTCATCTTGATGTGGAACCTCTTCTGCTCAAGCTGACACCCAGTGCCCCTTGTCCTAGCACTGGATGACACATTATCTTCCAGGAAAGCCAACCTAAGCAAATGTCAGTTCCATTGCTATTTTAATATCCAGGAAACGAGATCCTCCCTCTGAAAAGAAACCACTTGCTAACAGGCAGGTACATGGCTTTCCAGATGTGTACACAAACAAGCAGCAAGGATGCTGATCAAGTCATCTTCCATTTGCCTGGCACACAGCTGTCTGCTGTGTACATGCTTGCACAGTCTCACCT
Organism: Upupa epops; assembly: GCA_013397515.1. Classification (NCBI taxonomy): domain Eukaryota; kingdom Metazoa; phylum Chordata; class Aves; order Bucerotiformes; family Upupidae; genus Upupa; species Upupa epops. The sequence continues at coordinate 325,079 of VZRI01013650.1, read as the reverse complement.
ACTGTCAAGTGTCCCCAAAGTGAAGTTGAGATGCATCCTCTCGACCAGAAACCTTACAAGACAATAAAGGACACTTCTCCAGTGATTACTACATTAAAAAACGATGACAAATGCAAATTCTTATATTACCTTGCACTCAGGATTATCCCAATTGCCTAGTTAAGTAGTTTAAAAACAGCTTCCTCTTTTTATCAAGCTCCTCTATTTGTGCTCCAAATACTTAAGCAATTAAAAAACCAATAATCAATACAGACAGTCAGTAGTTTAGCTGATCACTGTGACTTCGATGGCAAGCGAATTAATAAAGCAAGGATGATATTTTCTGCCTAGTTTTTAGTTTCTTATAAACTCTGTCAGAAGGATAAGGTTGCCTCTTCAGTTCCCTGTGGGCAAGGAAGGACTGCGGTTTGCCAGATGTGACATCTTACTGTTGGTAGGATCAATGCAGCCATCAGGAAAGGGGTGAGAACCTGCTCACCCCTCCACAGGCTAAAGAGGCAGAAGGCACTAGCACTGTTCTCTCTCCACCTGTGATGGAAAGATGCCCAACTCCACAGGCCAGAACGGACACACTAGCTTTCATTTGCAAAACATACACCACACCAGTGCCTTAGGACACACTGGACTGTAAAGAAAAGAGAGCCCTGGAAAGTGCAGAGAGAGATGAGAATCAGTGCAAGAGACTAGAAAGTTTGCTACTGTCAAGGGGTCTTGCAAAACGTATTTTTCCCTGTTGGTCTCCACTTCTAAAGGTCACGTCTAACATCACACTGTATTTCCACTCCGTCCTAGTCTGTCATGCATAGTTCAGCATCAACTCTAACACCATCCTTTCTCCCATTTCCTGATTTGTTATGAATCGATGAAGACCTCTGCAAACACAACAGACTTCACTAGGTAACAAATAAAGACTCCTTCCTGGATCCAGACTCCAATCAGCATTCCTTCCTTATCTCTCTTTAAGCTGTGAATCACTAACAAATCCCATCCAGCTGTTCAGCCAGCCATGACAGAGGTCACAGCACATCCCCACCTACCCTCAGCCCTTTACTCTGCTGCTACAGCTTCCAGCTGGACCATGCCAGTTCACTGCATCCCTGCTGTATTACCACACAAAGCATCTGCTAGCCAACCCCTGGTTTTCAATCTTTCATGAAAAATCCAGTACTAGTTATTAAAGATGTCCTCAGTGGCTGGTTCTGTGCTGCTAAGCACTGCAGCAAAGCATGCGCCTCGACAAACTCAGCACTGAATCATTTGTCTGAACTTTAGGATCCTCTCCTAAGACTGTAACACAAAAAGCAGAGCAAAACTCCTCGTGAAGCAATGCAGAAGGTACAGCTTGCACCTTCCACAGGTTAGAAAATGAGAGGGAAAAGCAGGGTGCAAGGCACACCTGATGCATTACAAAACACCCAGTGTACTGTAATGCTTCCAGTCGTTAGGAGTACACATGCTGAAACTTAAACTGGACTGTCTCTGCACAACATAGAATCACAGAGGTGCGTTGGAAGGGAACTTCAAAGACCAACCCCACTGCAGAGCAGGATGATAGAATAATCCTGGTTGGAAAGGACCTCATAAAACACCAGGTCCAACCATCCCCACCCCAACAAAACCCCTCAGTCCCTGAGAGACTGATAAACACAACCTGACCCCCTCCCTGCTGCCACTCGAGCAGGGCAGGAAGCACCATGGCTACAGAGTTCTTCAACACCTCCAGGCAGGGGGACTCCACCACCTCCCTGGGAAGGCCCTGCCAGTGCCCAGCCACTCTGGCTGCAAAGAATCTCTGCCTCAGATCCAATCTAACCCTCCCTGAATCACATGTCTGAGACAATGCAATAGCTGCCAGATAGAACAACTTGCTTACTTAGCTCAGTGGCACCCAATGCCAGGACAAGGGGTACCAGGTGTCAGCTGAAACAGAGGATGTTCCACATCTAGATGAGAAGCAACGTTTTCCCCGTGAAGATGACAGAGCCCTGGCAGGGGATGCCCAGGGGGGTTGTGGAATCTCCTTCTCTGGAGATGTTTCAAACCTGTCTGGACTGTTCCTGTGCCCCTGGATCTAGGGGATCCTGCTGTTGCAGGGGGATTGGGCTGGATGATGTTCTGAGGACCCTTCCAACCCCTAACACTCTGTGATTCTGTTAGGTAACAACAAAAAATGCAACGACACAACATAGGAACCTTGTGAAGGAGGGGATAGGGAGACATCTACAAGGCCAAGGACTAAACCTACTTTATTATTAAAGAACATTTAAAGATAGCTAGCAATTTCCATACCACCTTGCAAACACAGAGGAACGACACAAGTTCTTTGCCCTGTAAATCCTGCAGTCTAAATGCAGCAAGACAAGCACGCGAAGGTCAACCCTTCGCAAAAGTGAGGCGAGGTGGCCGGGTGACAGCAAACACAGGGTTGCTCCGAACAGCAGAGCATAAAAAGAAGCAGCAAGAATGTTTCCACAGAGGGCAGAAGTTAAACACTTCAGGAGGTACAAAGTGTTGCCAAGTGGAACAAGGAAACAGAAAAGAGACCCAAGGATGTTAGTGAACAAGGAAACCAGAGGGTGGGTGGAAGAGGTGATTTTGCAGGTACCCCACACAGAATGTACGAAGACCATTTGGGGGTCATCTAATTCAGTATCTACTCCTGGTAACAATAAGAGCAGGTAGTCCTTCAGCTAGGCAACTGTGGCTACTGCCTGCAGCCCATTCCCTTTGTACTGCCAGAGCAACCACAGCTACTAAATTAGAGTTGCATCAAGCCCTGCCCTCTTGTCCTATCAGTAGTTGCTTGGGAGAAGAGCCCGACCCCCACCTGACTACAACCTCCCCTCAGGTAGTTATAGAGAGCGTTAAGATCCCCAGAGTCTCCTTTACTTCAGGCTGCAGCCCCTTTAATCCAATTACTTGCATTTTCTCTTAAACAAATGAACTGCCAAAACTTGGCCTGGGCTCAACTTTCAAAACAGTTCAATTTCATCTTACTTGATCTCTCTGTTGAGTTGTAAAATCACCGAAGCAATTGGAGACTGTATGGAATAAATCACCACATCTGCCCTGAGCTACCATCTGCACGCCCCACTCCCCTTTTCCCCCTCCACCTCCCATCCCAGGGAGTCCAGGGTAATAAAGAACATTGCCTTTTGGATGTTGTAACATCCAGATCCGTGACATATTCTCCTAGTAACATCAGTTAGCCCCCCATGCACGCGGACTTCATATGAAACGCACCGTGCTAGCTGTTACACCTCCCACGAACGCCTTGGAAGACCAATGGCACGCTGATGAAATTTGCAAACTGGCAAGAGATACAAGCAAATCCCTCCGAATTCTGGAGCAGAGAGTGTTTATTTTGACAGTCGTAGTTTATTTTTAGTACTTGACAATACACGTTCTCTAGTTCATCTCGTAAAATAATGGTGTCGGTATTTAGACCTCCACTGTTAAGCCTCACAGGGAAATCAGAAGTATAAACGTATTTCATTCAAATAAATGCCTAGATTGGCAAGATTCTGCTAGAATGACTAAATGACTTCATTAATTTAACTTAAAGAAGTTTCTTCAGTGGATAGAGCACAGCCCCTAACTTTGCATGCGGTGTGCAAGTCCGTACAGATGTGCAATCATCTGTTAACCCATTCGCATTAAACACTGCCTTCGTTTTGTTTAGAAGGTTAAATACTCCTGGAGAGGAGCTGTAGGAAAGGCTGCTCTCTCACAGGATCATAATGGATGGAAAGGATCTCCAGGGTCATCAAGTCCAGCCCTCATCCCCACATCTCCCTAACCCCTAGACCATGGCCTCAAGGGCTCTATCTACTCATTTTTTAAACATGTCTAGGAATGGGGACCCCATCCCCTCCCTGGGCAGCCTGGTCCAGTGCCCAACCACTCTCTCAGGACAGAGCTTCTTCCTAAGATCCAAGCTAAACCTTCCCTGATGCAACAAAGTACTACACAAATATGACTATTGCTTGAAAACACTAACCCCTAGCAGAGCTACAGACTGGGGGATGAGTGGCTGGAGAGCGGCCTTGCAGAGAGGGACCTGGCAGCACTGGGTGACAACCAGCTGAACATGTGCCAGCAGGGTGGCCAGGTGGCACCAAATGCCTATGGCATCCTGGCTGGGATTGTCATTCCACCCCTGCACTGGGCACTGGGGAGGCCTTTCCTCGAGTACTGGGGCAGATTCCAAGCCACTCACTTCTAGAAAAAGATTGAAGGGCTGGGGTGAGTCCAGAGGAGAATCGAGGCTGGGGAAGGGCTGGGGGCAAAGCCTGAGGGAGCTGGGGGTGTTTAGCCTGGAGGAGACTCGGGGGGCTTTGTACCTCTCTACAACTCCCTGAAGGGAAGCTGTAATTAGGTGGGGGTCAGGCTTTTCCCTCAGGCAACTAGTGACAGGAAAAGAGGGCAAGACTTGAAGCTGCCAGGGAAGAGTTAGGTTGGATGTTAGGAAGCCCTTCCTCAGGACCTGGACTGGACTGCGCAGGGCAGTGGTGGAGACCACATTCTGGAGGTGTTGGAGAACAGCCTGGCTGTGGCCCTGAGCGCCCTGGTGCAGCCGATGGGGTGATGTTGGGTCCCAGGCTGGGCTGGAAGAGCTCAGAGATCATTTCCAGCCTCAATGACACTGTGATTCTGCGATTCAGACAGACAACTGGCTGCCACACGTATCTCCAATATAAAAATGCACACAAGCAGAGCTGGAATCCAACAGAAATGAAACCAAATTAAAGACTACATAACCGAGAGGCAATATTAGAATTTGTCAGATAAAACTATACGCAGCATCGTAAACACAGTTGCAGAGTGCCCTCCAAGGGCAGCAAAGCTGAAAGTCAAATCATAAAATTAAGTGGCGTACATGAGAGCGTGCACAGGAGGGATTTCTACCCTCTTTGTTCTTAGCCATGACACGATTTCACAGCCACTCTCTCAAGATTCATCGTTCCAATGTTTGCAATGTGAGAGCACAGAATGCAGTCCATTCGGGAATTACTGAGGCAGGACGTGCCAAACAACATCTACCGCTGCATCAGGCAGCTCCTGCCACGGCATCTGAGCAGCCTGGCCATCAAAACATTGCTGATTTCTAAAGAGAGACAATAAATAAATCTGGGAATATCTTCAGAAAGGTATAGTCCTGAAATATTAACTAATCAATCCACAGTAAAGAAGCTGTTCTGTGCAGCTATTGTCTGAGTATGTCAGACAGAGGACTCTGCCTTCAGGAGCTGCTCCTTACACACATACTTCAAACTCACAGTGTAGAAACGGTATTGTCTTTGTGGTTTGCAAGAGCTGAGGAGGCTCTCTAAATTAGTTAAGACTATTTCAAAAGGAAGAGTTCTTTCTCCAGGGACCACAGAATCACCAGACAATCCTGGTTGGAAAGCAGCTCCCAGGTCCCCAGTCCAACCATCCCCACACCAACCAAACCCCTCAGTCCCTGAGAGACTGACAGACACAGCCTGACCCCCTCCCTGCTGCCCCTCGAGCAGGGCGGGAAGCACCATGGCTACAGGGTTCTTCAACACCTCCAGGCAGGGGGACTCCACCACCTCCCTGGGAAGGCCCTGCCAGTGCCCAACCACTCTGGCTGCAGAGAATCTCTGCCTCAGAGCCAGTCTGACCCTCCCCTGCCTCAACTGCAGAGCAGTGCCCCTGCTGCTGTCAGCAGGCACCAAGGAGCAGAGGCCAACAGCCACCCCTCCACACCCTCCCTTCAGGGAGTTGGAGAGGGCAGTGAGGCCCCCCCCTCAGCCTTCTCTTCTCCCTGCCCAGCTCCCTCAGCCTCTCCTCAAGACGACTCGTTCCCTAAGCCCCTCATGAGCTTGTTAGCTCTGCTCTGGACCCGTTCCATGTCTTTCCTATCACGAGGGGCCAACCAAAGTGGGAAGGGAACGCTGGTTGTTTATATGACAAAACATTTTTCAACTAGAACTGATGACAAAGGTCCTTCCTATTCTCTGGATGGAAACGTCTCACAAAAAACACTCTCATTAGAAGAGAGAAAACACTGGGTGGGGGGAAGAAGTGCTAAACGCCCTTTTGTAAGCATCAAACATGATTCTACAAGGAGGTAAAAGCCAGCATGTGTGTCATTTTTGACCTCCTAGGATGAGTGGTCCCATTAATAAAAAGATCATCTTCAAATTTAGCTGCTTCAGTACAAAACCCAAGACCAGAAAGCTTAGGTTAAAATACAGCTACATTGAGGAAGGAACATTCCAAGCATAAAAATCATAAACCCAGCACTGACAGTAGAGTCGAACAGTGAAAATCCCTCCTCAGATAACACACTACATGGTTTTGCTTTCAATCTAAAGTGGTGAGAAGCTATAAGCATCACGAACCCAAACGTAATCAAAGCAAAGGCCAGGCTTGCAGAGTATGAAGATGAAATCTATTAATTATACTACGAAGCTATCGAGTTCTAAACTGCCTTGAAGCCACACGTTCTCTGCAGGCTTCTCTCTAGCTGAGAGATCTTAATTCCGCAGTGCAAAGGTTTGAAAACTATTAATATTCTACATTTTGTAGTGGAGAGCACTTCTCCACACTCTCTACACAGAGACACACATTTATTAAGTGCTGACAGTTAACTTCCACAAGACTCTCAGGGAGATCTGCTCATCATTCTGTGCTATTACAAACACTGAGCTGCAGAAGCCTGGAAACACAACTGTGTTTCATTACTATTGCAATAATCAATTGGTGGTATCATTTTCCTCTGAAAATAGAACAAAGACAGTGTTGGGTCTGGCATCCGAGCAATAATAAGCCCAGGTACCAGTATAGGTTGGGAACTGACCTGCTGGAGAGCAGGGCAAGAGAAAGGAACCTGGGGGTCCTGGTGGATAGCAGGATGACCAGGAGCCAGCAATGGGCCCTGGTGGCCAAGAAGGCCAGTGGCATCCTGGAGTAGGTAGGAAGGGGGTGGTTAGCAGATCAAGAGAGGTTCTCCTCTCCCTCTACTCTGCCCTGGTGAGACCACATCTGTTATAGTGTGTCCAGTTCTAGGTCCCTCAGTTCCAGAAGGACACAGAGCTGCTTGAGAGAGTCCAGGGCAGAGACACAAAGGTGATGAAGACAGGGGAGCATCTCCCTTCTGAGGAAAGGCTGAGGGAGCTGAGGCTCTTGAGCTTGGAGAAGAGGAGCCCAAGGGATGATCAATATGGAAAGACAGGAGGAAGGAGCCAGGCAAACTACAGCAAACCAGAAGCAAGGAAACTACAGAAGAGGCAGCAAGTTCTGGGATAAACTTCCCCTCCAATTACCCACATACGTGTAACACACGCACAGCTGCTCAGTCACATGGTGTTGAGTGTGCCTGGCATTTGGGTTTGGTTTGTTGGGTTGTTTTTTTTCCCTAAACAGATGATCTGTGGGTTACACACAGGAAAACACAGTCACTGCAAGCTAGAAAAATAAAAACGAAACTCATTTGTTTTTAAGCTGTTCTGTTTGAAATATCGAATGGGTTTCATTCTTCGTAATTGCGTCTTGTATGTGGTGGTTTATTAAGGAAAACTAAAACAGTTCTCAGTAAAAATCATTTACGATCTAAGGCCTTCTCTTTCAACATGTGGAGCTGCTCTGGACTCTGTTAAACATCTTGAACTCTCATGACTTCAATAAGACTGGAAGAAGAGTGGCCTCATCGCCAAGTGCTAAACGATTCACTGTTGGTCATGCTTTAATTTTATCAAACACAGCTCAGGAACAGGGAAAATACAGAAATGATGGTGAGGGGTGTAAGAACAGATGTCCAGGAGGATAAAAGAATGATGTTTCCAACACAAAGCAGGGCACAGCAAAGGGGAACACATTTTCTACTCAACTTCTGAGACATGGGCAGTCCTAAAGCTGACAGCAGTTACAGGCAGTGCCTGATATCATACACAGCTCCTCCAGAGCAGATATTGGCAATCTTAAACATCGCACAGCTTCCAGAGTTGCTCACTTGCTTCATCTCCTCACACTCACAAATGTATTGTTCCTATTTCTTCTTCCACAAGAAGTGAACCTTTCCCATAACTACGATAGCTGAAACTCATCCCTCTCCTGTGGCAGCTGGCATCTACTGCCCTCTCACAAGCCAGCTACTACAGAAGCAAACTCCCAGCGCTTGAGTTGCTTGGAACATCACTCATGATACACACTGCTGCTCTTTTTCACTCTCGGTGCAATCTTTAATGAAGTAAGATGAATTCACCCCAAGATGAGCAATACCAAAACTCCTCTGGTCACACACACAACCCCCCCCCCCACCCCTCACCGTGTATCTCTACCTATCAACACATTAACAGTCACAACTACACCAGTTTCAAGTACTATTTGCACGGGTTGCCAGTCTGCCCTGTCACAGATTTGAAGGGGGGAGGGAATACAGAATACTTGAAACTGCCTTTTGGGTAACGATTCATCATCACTACTTGTACTGCAAACTGATTTTTACCACTAGAAATATTTCTAAAGGCTGGAACAAGACAAACTCACTGCGTGGGCCTTGAAGTGCCTTGTCCTTAGCGATTCATGTAATAAACTACTAGAAAAATCAAATCCATATACTGCTTAGACAAGCATTCTGCTAGCCTGTCTGTACCTGTGAAGGATGCCAGTGGAAACAGGGACAAATGAGGGTTCTAGTGTTATTTACACAAATCTTGCAGCCCCAGCACCCTTAGAATCCAGAGTCAGTTATCTAGAAAGGAAGCCACTTCTGAGCTGTGCTTCTGGGTTTCTTTCCCCTGAAAAAAATCAGGTTGTAGTGGGAGGAGGAGGGGAAAGTATGTGGGTTTCATCCTAATGCAGCACCAGGCCACAGACAGGACAGACCCTTCTAGCACAAGAGCTTCCAGCTCTTGTAACACTCATTATTGTCACTAAATCAAACATTTCAGAGTTCACTGCTTATCTTCCAAACAGCCCAAAAATCTTCTATCAGCCTAGAGTTCTACTCACAGGCTTCAACACATCCCCCTCCCGTCATTAATGAGGAACCGTCAGACTGGTGTTGAAAGAATGGCTCTGGACCTGCTACAGCTGCCTCTTACACTGGTGCCTCCCCACAGACTAGCAGTGGCAAAATGCTTCAACGAAATGCTCCTGCGAATTTGTGGGTGGCAACAGAGTACTGAAAAGAACAACTGAGTTATTTGTAAACAGAATTTTCTCTCTTTTCTGCTATTAGCAACATCAGGGGGTGTCAGACCTCAGCCACTGCAAGAAGATAGCAACAGGCTTGTGCTTTGGTGTCTACAATGAACACAGGCCAGACCAAAACACACTTTCCTCTCAAATGAACAAGCACAACCAAAGATATTAGACTATTAGTGCCTCCTCTTCAGACACAAAAAGGCTTTGGCCACCACGCAGTGAATCCATGCAACCCCCTCACCGTTTCAAACTAACTGTACAAGTTTCTAAATCACACTACAAAACGAGCTGCAAGAGATCGTCCCTGCTTTTTCATTCATCCTGCAAGGAACCCACTGACTGCTGAATTCACACTCCTCTTCCTCTGTAAGTCACTGTTCACAGCAGAACTCTGACCTAAAGATCTCGTAGTATTTCACTACTCCCTGCTTCCTTGGCAGGACTGTTACATAAAGAAGATTAGTGCAGTCAGGCATTAGGTGTATAAACCAGATGAAAACCAAACAAACCAGGAGGAAGTTTTCACACTCAAGGTCACTTTTCAGCAACACTCACACACAAGCAGTGCAACACAGCGAAACAAAACAACCCCCAAACACAAACAGAAAGCTTGCACCAAAACACATACCACCTCTGCAGGCCTCCTGAGCTGCAAACTATTTCACTTGATCCAAGCATCCACAGAAGTACCACTGGCCATCTAAACAGCTATCCAGAGTCTCTGAGGATGGCTACAACATGCAGAGGCATGCTTCAGCCCCTCATCATTCCCCACCCCTCTCCAAGTAAGGAATTAACACCAACCTGCAGTTGGGAGGTGGATCTAAGGTGATGTCAGCCAATTCCTTTTGAATCCTGTGGCAATGAAAGCAAGAAGGAACACGGGTAAGTCACTGTGTGGGACAGCAGGTAACACACACAACACACCCCCCCTCACAGATATAGTGTCACCCTGAGTTTGCAGCACAACAGAAGAGAGGCACTTCCAGCTGTAGCCTCTCACCAGTCCAGACGCACTACGCAGGACAGGTGCCCTGTTACAGAGATGAGCAGAAGAGCATACGGGCACTGCCTGCTGCTGTGTGCTTCCGTAAGGATGCCAACTAGGAGCAAACTGAAGTCTGAAAAGCAATTCTGTCTTGCTGGATTGAGGAAAAAGTCATTGCCAAACTAGCTGCCCTGCCAGCTTCCCATCACCATCCTGAAGAAAGAAACCCATCAGCCCCAAGGGAGCAAATAGCTGTGCCATTTGCAAGGACACTTAAAGGAAGGGGAATCTAATTCCAAGGCTCCTACACATTCCGGCCACCTTCAATTCTTCCCTCTCTTCACCCTCAAGAGCCACAAAACATCCCCATGCCTCCTCCCTCAGGACTCCAGACACTCCCTTTCTTCACCACATTCAGACAACACCCTGTCCTCCCCGCCCAGACTATTCTGGGCTCACACGCTGCTTTTGCCACAAAACTCCCAACCAGCTCTCATCCCCTTCCCTCGAGTCCCATTACTGTCACTCAGGCTCCCCCTCCAGATTTCTCCACCCAGCACTCAGTCTGCCTCCCTCCTCCTTTCAACTCAAGACAGCATCTTCTGCCTCTCTTCCACTTGTCACAGAGGAAAACCATGTATCAAGACAGCCTAAAATCCTTTTTCAATAGTCCAGAGGACGACACACAAGTACCACACCACGCTAGCTGTGTTAGTTTTCCATGGAAACCTGCCGAGCAGAGCTCTGGAACAACCCCACTGCCCAAATTCTACAAAAACCACTTAGCTGTGACGACAGGTAAACCCCAGGCACTTTTGACACCTACAGATCCAACCTCTCTGTGCTGAGCGGCAAAGCTCTGCAGCGAGATTGTTTATTATTCTTCCTGAAGTACCGCAAGTTTGCTTGAACACTTCGATTTGTCAGCTCAGCTCCCTGGAGCAGTGCGGTGCTGAATTCAGGTGAAACACCGAATAAATGAGAAAGGGTAACAAGTTGATTTCTGGGGTTGTTTTTTTTCTTTAAAACCTGAGTGGCTCCAAGAGTCTGCGCTCAGGTGAATAAAACTGACAGAGCTGTTCGGGAATTACTATTCTAAGCAGGCATCTCTTCCCCGTGTAGGCATGATGTGAGCAAAGCCTGTTTTCGAGCAGAACGTCCACAAGTAGACCTGCTGGGGATTATTTATTCTAGTCGACATCCAGCCATACACAGGAAAGTCAATAGAAGCGATGAGCAGACAGAAAAACAGTCACCTATTTGGTGGGAAAGATTGGGGGTTACATTACACCACCTGCACTCCCCCAGAGCAAGCAAACTCTAACTCTTCATAAACATTAATTAGTCCCCAAAGCAGTCCTGGACATGAACATTAAAAAAAAAAAGCCAGTCTGGATCAATCCCAGCCTACGGAGAGGAAAGCTGGTGTTGAAATGCAGTGCCTTACTCAAGACCACAGAGCTTCCATTAGCAGAGAAGGAGTTACAGCCCTACACACCAATCCCACACCATCCTTGTAACTGATAAAGGAGAAGACAGTGGAAATAATTGAGAGGAAGAATAACAGCACAGAGGGAGACAGGGAAATATTTGGGATGGAAGAGTGAAAAAAGCAGGAAGAGAGACCACAGAGCAGACACTCAATGCACCGAGATGCTGAAGAAAGTGAGACAATGGCAGCTTCACGTAGAAAGGCTGATCAAACGGGCTAGAGGGGAGGAATGGGAGCAGCGAGGGAGGGGTGGGGAGCAGAGAGAAACAAAATGAGAAGATGCAGTGAATCAGGGAGAAAACTGACTGCAGCCTCACCTCTTGGCACTGGTAGATAGCAGCTTAGAGTTTTTACTCATGCTGACTTTGCTTTCCTTCTTCTTAGGCGTGCTTGTTTCTTTCTCTGTCTGTTGGTTGGAGGATGAAGATGAGGAGGAGCTGGTGCTGGCCCTCGAATCGTCATCCGACATAGCGACCCCCCCACCACACACCCCAACCTGGAGAGGAGACACCACGGGGTGTGGGGAACAAACAGTGAACACAAACACACACAGAGAAAGGCTGCTGACAATCTCACTCTGTGTTTGGGTCACGCTCTTTTTTAAAGGGTCCTCGTGTCTCCCTCTCCTCTTCAGGCCCTACAGTGGAAGCAAGAGGAGCAGTAGCTTCCCCTGCACTAGTAACACCGAGGATCAGGAAAAAGGGACTTTTAAAGCTTCTTCTCAGAAAGCAAATGTGAGAGACTGGAAGAAGGAAGACTGCAAGGATCAGGGAAGCTCAAAGCAATTCCTTCTAATCTCCCCCAAACCGCACACCCAAGAGGAGCCATCGCCATCCACCAGACACCCACCAGTACCCAGCCTCGGGTGCAGGGGATAAAAATGGAACAGCTCCGGTCCCCTGGGTTCCTGGGAGACTCGTGGGGGAGACGAGAAGGGACCAGGCTGGAGGGGTGACCCCCGCCAGCTCTAAAATGGAAGCAGGGCATCCCTGGCAACAGGGGGGAAAGCCCACAGGGGAGTCTGTGCCCTGCGATGAGGAACCCCCTCCTTTCTGGATAATCCCTGCTGGAGTGGGTGTCAGGGGGGTGAAGGGGGACGGCTTGGTAGCCACTGAGGGGGCATGAAGGGGCCCACCGAGGCCCACTGCACCGAGAGGCACCTCAGTGAGGAAACGGGGGGTGTCACGGGGAGTCTGTGCT
>VZRI01013650.1:299871-310721 GCA_013397515.1 Upupa epops | reverse complement strand
CCCTCCCCACTTCTCGCCCCCTCGGCTTCAGTTTTCCAAAGATAAAAGTATGAGGGATTTTTTTTGTCTCTTTATTTTTCCCCAGTCCCCCTGACCGGGAGCCCAGCCCGTCTGCAGAGCTAGGGCAGCGCGTTGAGCTGGTGCATTGTGTTTGCCAGGAGCTTTACTCGTTAGCCCCAAATCTTTGCTGCACATCTTCCTCTCTCTATCCCTGTCCACGCAGGGCAGAGGAGTGATCCTGACGGACACACCGTCCCGTGTGTCCCCACACCCGCTCCAGGCGTGGACGTGTTGAGCAGCCACCGAGCCCGAGCCCGAGCACCCCCAAGCCGGGGGGCTGCTGTGGCTCTGCCCGGAGGTGCCGGACCCACTCCTGGAGCGACTCCAGAGGCCAGCAGTTGCCCCGGGCACACTTGGCCCGGTGCCGCCAGTTTCCACCGCGCACCGAGGCGTCCCCTATCCAGTTACTCGGATGACCCAAACTGTGACTGACACGGGGGGGCATCACTGGCCGGAACAGGAGTGGCTATTTCCACGCGTGCCCCCGCACGGGATCCCGAGGTGACTCACTGGCATCCCCGGCTGCTGGCCGGCAGAGCGCAGCCTCTGTGACTGACTCCTTGGCAGTCCCGAGGGGTCACTGACAGCGGTGGAGGTGCTCGCCCGGGGCCACCTCCCACGACCGGACATCCCCGCTGCCGAGCGGCCCGCCCCTCCCGAAGTCCGGGATTCCCGTCTCGGGCTGCCGGGTGCTCCCTCTGTCCCTCCCGCTGAGGTGGTTCCAGTGTGGGGAGGCCCAGCTTCTCCTCCAACACCCCCTTCTCCCTACCTCCTCATCATTCCGTGACCCACCTTCCTGTCTACTAGTGGGACAGATAGGGTGAGGCTGGCCCTTGGGATGAGTGTCTCCAGAGACTCTTGTCCCTTAGCAAGGATGAAGACTTCAGTGGGTATGATACCCTAGAGAATGGGTTGGGTAACAGATGCCCATGGGTTCTTTTGGGCATACTTGGGACCTGAGGAGAGGGTTTGTGTGACCAGGACTGCCTGGGCGTACTGGTCCTGTCCTCTGTGGGACAGCAGCTTCATACTTCTGTAACTGTCCACACGGATCTGATCACAGCACTGATGTTCCATCACCTGTACACAGTAATCCTTGAGCCAGAGATGCCTCTGGAGGGGACACCCACAAAAGGACAGTTCTGTGTGCTTGTCACCCTCTCTTCTGTTTCCTTGGACATCTACATCAGCTGCTCCTCTCTTGTCATCTTCTCCCTTTCTCCCTCCTTCCCCGTTTTCTACACCCACCCAGCAGTGCTTCATTTCACATGGACCAATCCCAAAACTACTGCACTCCCCGCGGATTAACTGCCCTGCGTCTTGCGTGTTTAAGACGTGTGGGGGGTTAGATAGATCCACCAGAGACACCATGAGTCACCCCGAGGAAAGAAGGAATTCCACGGCAGTGTCACACTTCCTCATCTTTGAATGGATTTGGGGTTGTGTGGGGTTTTCCCCTTAATCCTCCCCTTCCGTCTTTATTACCTGTGTGTTGCTGAGTTGACTATGGGAATGACACTTGAGAAGTCATGGCCATGCATCCCTCCGGTGACTGGGGAGTTCTGTCATCTCTATTGTTGACAACAGCCTGGAAGACACACAATAAATTTAATGAAAATTGGTGTTTAGATGAAAGTGGGTGATCTGATCACCTCACAGCCCTCACTGATGAAATGGGGGGGCAGAATTTCCCCTGAGCATTGGTGAGGTCTCACCTCGAGTACTGGGGGCAGTTTTGGGCCCCTCGCTTCAAGAAAGAGATTGAGGAGCAACAAGGCTGGGGAAGGGACTGGATGGAAAGGCTGATGAGGAGAGGCTGAGGGAGCTGGAGGTGTTGAGCCTGGAGAAGAGGAACTGAGGGGGGAACCTTATCACTCTCTTTATAGAGAGTGATACATAGAGTNCCTCTCTACAACTCCTGGAAGGGAGGTTGCAGCCAGGGGGGTCAGGCTCTTTTCCCAGGCAACCAGAGCCAGGATGAGAGGGCAGGGCCTGAAGCTGCCAGGGGAGGGTTAGGTTGGATGTTAGGAAGCCCTTCCTCAGGGAAAGGGTGCTCAGAGCCTGGACTGGACTGCCCAGGGCAGTGGGGGAGTCCCTGTGTCTGGAGGTGTTGGAGGACAGCCTGGCTGTGGCCCTGAGTGCCCTGGTCTGGCTGATGGGATGATGTTAGGTGCTAGGCTGGGAGAGCTCAGAGGTCTTTTCCAGCCTCAGTGATGCTGTGATCCTGTAATTCAGCTCCTATAGACTTAAAAGAAACCAGCTGCTCTGCCAAGTGTTCTCCCAACTAAGCTGTTGGGGCTGAAGAGGATGATGCTGGCAGTACTGTGCTACATACTAGGTGACAAAGGCAGGAGATGAGAGAACAAAAAGCAAGGTGACCAGGCTTCACAAATTTCACTACTTATGGAACAGCTATTTTAAAACAGAAAATCTCCACTTTCACCACAACC
Source organism: Upupa epops (assembly GCA_013397515.1). Taxonomy (NCBI): domain Eukaryota; kingdom Metazoa; phylum Chordata; class Aves; order Bucerotiformes; family Upupidae; genus Upupa; species Upupa epops. The sequence goes on along the minus strand of VZRI01013650.1, from coordinate 308,211 downwards.
CTCCCTGCAGCTATCTTTCCTGTCACCACAGGAAACCTGCCCCAAGTCACAAAGTGATGCTAATAATGAAAGCTCTTCACTCCTGCAGTAAGGGGCAGGGAAACCTTAACGTTGAATCACACATGCACTTTTCCTTTGTTATGTTAATACCCTTGGCAGGGGGTTATCTGCAGAGTGACCTTTGCTGCAGCACACATTAAGCCCTGGTAATACTACAAGAACCAGCAGCAGTGGTTATTTGCTTTGAAGCCAACCCAGAAATGCATTAGCTGAAAGCACCTACTGATGTCTTGGCTTGGGCAGCAGTTAGAGTGGCAATTCCCATCTTCTGACTGTCCTCCTAGGTCTTGGATTCCTCCCTGGGAAGGCCCTGCCAGTGCCCAACCACTCTGGCTGCAGAGAATCTCTGCCTCAGATCCAGTCTGACCCTCCCCTGCCTCAACTGCAGAGCAGTGCCCCTGCTGCTGTCAGCAGGCACCAAGGAGCAGAGGCCAACAGCCACCCCTCCACAGCCTCCCTTCAGGGAGCTGGAGAGGGCAGGGAGGTCCCCCCTCAGCCTCCTCTTCTCCAGACTCACCCTGCCCAGCTCCCTCAGCCTCTCCTCAAGACGACTGGTTCTCTCAACCCCTCCTGAGCTGGGTAGCTCTGCTCTGGACCTGTTCCAGCATCTCCCTGTCTTTCCTATCATGAGGGACCCAGAACTGACCCCAGGACTCGAGAGGAGTCCAAGGGCAGGATAACTCTCCTTCTCCTGCTGACTCTGCTGTTGCTGATACAAGAGGAAAAGCTCAGGACTCAGCGATGCACCTACATGAACCCTGTGTCAGGCTAAATAGGGGAAGGAACTCCATTCAGGTAACAGAGCAAAGGCAGGTGTCTCTTTTCTGTGACATTCATGAAGTGCAGGCTCACCCTTTGGTTTCCTGTTCACAACTATCTTGCTGTAACTTAATGATGCAGTCCACCTTACCTTGCTGCAGTTTTCTCACACAATACAGATCTTAGTCCTTCGAGTTCTATCTTTTTCAGTTCCTTACAGAAGAATTAAAGGGTCTACAAGCTGGAAAGGCCTTGTTTCCTCTCCTTTTGTTCCAAAGCCGAAGCAAAGACTTAGTTGTGGAAGAAAAGCTTAAGTCTCACTGTCAGACCCCAACTCTTTTGCTACTTGGTTTTGGTTTCGTTTGAGACTAGTCCTGGGAGCTTTCTTAGGGCTGTGTTGATGGGCTTCGATAAATTCAGGTGAACAGGACAGTGGGTTTCGTATTTGGTCACCAGAGAGTTCCAGGTTGACCACAGGCTCTGAAGAGGTACCCTGGAAAATCCCTCAGGGTGGACATGCAGCTCTACAGCAAGACAGGTAAAATGTCAGCTACCTGTACAGAACGAGCTGCTCCAGAGCTCAGCAACCACTGGACAAAGCAATTGCCAAGGACTGAGGCTAGGCCAGCCATCAGATGAATGACAGATGATCTCTATCAGCCCCTCTCCCTCCCCACAATAGAGAAGAGAAGGGGAATAAGGGAGAGAGGCTTATGGGCTGGAAAAGCAAATTAAACCAGCTTTACTGACAATACTGATAATATGAAATATATGCAAACCCCGTACTGAACCCAACTCCCTGATGGCAGTTACATCACCATCACTGCTGATGCAGATGCTGGGGAAGTCCTAGCAGACAGGAACTGAATACAGGAGCATGGGTTTGGGTTCAGAATGGACAGACTCTTCCTCAGACACTGGCCATTGAAGCAAAGAGGAAGTGGGCAAGAATCTAACCCTTGTGATTCTTCAGCTTTATATGCAGTGTGAAGGATATGGGATGGAATACCCTGTTCAGGGTCACCTAGCCTGCCTGCTCCTCCCTGCAGAGGTGCAGCCTCTCACTGCACCCCTATCGTGTCACACAGGATTGACCAGTGACCTTGGTTCTCACAGGAGCAAGAATAAGCCAGAGCCTTTCTGCATTCCAGCCTTGGTAAGAACTGTAAGCACCAGGTGTTATCACTTGCAGAAGCAGCCGCTGTCTGCATAAATGGGCTGTTAAGTGCAGAAAGGGCCACTGCTTCGAAAAAACTGAGCTGAAAAGCCAACTCACTGAACAGAATTAGCTCTATTCTACCTCAGACCAGGGCAGTAATTTTCCTAGTACCTGAGACAGAAGGGTTTCTCACTGTATAAGCAATACTCACACCTACAGCCCTTTCTTTCTGCCCTTTCAGCCATTGCCTAGCGTCACAGTACGCGTGTCACTCTGTCTCCGATGGGTTAGTACAAGAAAATCTGCTTTGCTTGCTCCTGCCTTGAATTGGTAACCTCCAGGTTTATTCTTTCTTCTAAAAAAGGGAGTGATTTCTCCAATCCTGTCGATGTGTAAATCCTTGCGGGGGGAAAAAAAAATCCACAGGTCCTTACTTCTCAGAAAATCTATTTGGTGAGGATTTCAATTGAGTCTTTCAACCTCTGCCTCCTCACCTAACAAAGGTTCTTCTCAACAGAGAAGGATCAGGAGAGGTGTTCAGGGCTCAGTAATTTCACTCTGTGGCTTGACTACAGTTCAAGACTTCAATGGTCTTCAACTGCAATTTTTCTCCCTAGGCCTCCTTATTATTAGAGCTCTTCAAAAGGAAGCAATAGAATCACTCAGACTTTTACAGATCCCTGATGCTGCGTTCTCGAGAAACCAGTGTATAGCACTTCATGTCTTCTTTTTTTGTGCGTGTCTGGCCGGCGCATGGAATCAAAGAGCAGAGCGGGCATCTGATTGTTAACCACCACTTGTATCGAACACTTGAATCATCTATGGGCCCTATTTGTTTAGGGCTCAAGCATTCTTCATTCCCCACATAAAATCCAGAGTTAAAACAAAGATGTGTCTGCTCTTAAAAACTCCAGCTGTTCATTTCAAGTCTGGTTTCTTCTCTCCCTGATGGTAGAGGCTGTGGTAAGGCTCAGGTTATGACCAAGTTGATAGAAGTATTCACAGCACGGACTAAAACTTCACACGTAAGATTTTCTCATTATCCCTTCTCACGTTCAAGATCACACTGCTTCCATCTTCAGCAATTGCTTACGTGGAAGGATAAGCTTAGGGAAGCTAAACATTGCTGAATAACTGTAAAAGCCTTTGGTTTGGTTGAGTGACCTTGTGTTGTCCTGCTCTGTTCTTGTACAGTCAGAAAAGGTGCCTCTGAAATGGGCTTCTTGCTAAGCTAGAGAATTGCACATCTGCAGCCTGAAGGACAGCTAGGTAGTTCAGGCTCTGTCCACACAGGCACATTTCACACCTCACATCTACACTACTCTACAGATACAGTCGAGCACTGGCACAGGCTGCCCAGGGGGGCTGTGGAGTCTCCTTCTCTGCAGATGTTCCAGCCCCGTCTGGCTGTGTTCCTGTGCCACTGGGTCTGGGGGATCCTGCTGTGGCAGGGGGATTGGACTGGATGATCCCTTCCGATCCCTAAGGATTCTCTGATTCTATACAAGCATAACCCTACCTGTGAACCCCTGTCCCGACACAAAAATACCCTCTCTACTCCAATTAAAACCCTTTACAGAGCAATCTAAGTAGAATATTGAAGACAGACTCACCTGTAGAGTGCTCATGTAGGGAACACTACCAGTATAGTTATAGCATCATAGAATCACTGTGGCTGGAAAGGGCCTCCAGGATCACAGACTCATAGAATCAGAAGCCCTTAGTGCCCTGCTGTGGCAGATGGGTTGATGTCAGATGCTGGGCTGTGCTGGATGAGCTCAGAGGGCTTTTCCAGCCTCAATCACTCTGTGATTTTAAACAGACAATGCCACAGAGGACAAGTACTGCAGTACAACTGCCTGCACTCTGGAAAACACCGGGCGGATTTATCGTGACCCTATTTTACCAGTCTACCTTTGATTTAAACCCATCAGGCCTCTTGAACACGCTGATGAAGTCAGTGAGATTGTTTTCACTGGCTTCATCTGTTTCCCACCAAAGCAATAGCTAGGAGCAGACTTCGGGATGGAAGTCATTAGTAGAGATGTTGCTGCTCTCTGCAATCAGACAATCGACATCAGGAGAATCCTTTAGTTGCCCTAATGTCTCTGCTGCAGCCGTACCCTCTGTCACGGCCATGTCCCCCCAGTATAGGGGGTTTCTTTAATTCAGCTGCCTCCATCTCCATTCCGTTATGTTTCTCCCCTGCTGTGAGATAGCGTTTTCCCATCTCCTCATTTCTGTGCTACTGGCAACCCTTCCTCTCCGTTTATCAGGAAAGCAAGAGAGAGGGCATTGTCACACCTGACTGATCTTTCATAAGGTCGGGGTACCCGTAGGTTTCACAAGCAGATCACCTGGCCAATGCACTCTGCATGTAGAGGTTTCCCAGCTTCACTGCAGCAAAGAAGAGAAAGAGAAGCAGAGAGGAGGATTCTGATGTTGGCATAACTCCACTGAATTCATCATGCTTACTCCAGATTTACTCTGGAACAAAGGGAATTGAGGGGTGAGTCCGATGGGTCAGTTTACTGAGGCATCGCTTTACTCAGGCTCTTGGAGAATCTTACTCTGCTGCTGCCAAAGACCTGGGACAAGTCACAGCTGTAATGTGTCTGGGGGTCTGCTCTGTGGGGTGCAGAGGTGTTTGCTTAACAGAATTAGGAGTCTGCAGAGTCGAGTCTATACAGCAAGCCCTGCTCTCTCCTGGCTGGAGGGTGAAGGGGAGAATAATGCACACAGGGGATTTCCTGCCCCTGTACAGAGACAAAAAGCTCCTGAGAGCTGGCCTGCCACAGACCTGGATACAGCCTTCCAGCCAGTGATCGCTTACACAGCCCTCAGAAACAACCTGGAGCTACATACAGATCTGAGTGCTCTCAGCTCACGGGGGAGAGGAAGCCAATAGCCTGCTGTGAGGAGTCAGGATGCTCATTGCAGAGCCCGTACTGAACAGCATGGTCTCTCCTCTTCATCGCACGCACTGCAGTCCTGCTAGGAAATGGCTGTAGAGTAGCACCCTCGGTCTGTAACGAGACAGGCGAAAGCTTGGGGGTGTCAGAGGGAAGACTCCTCTCTCTCATCAGTGCCAATTACACGAAGCAAGCTTCTCAACGCTGAGCGTGTTACCTACACAATTCTTCTCCCAAGGAAAAGGATTCTCTGATAAATAAAGACAGAGAAAGGTGGTTCTTTGGAGCTGCATTGAAGGATTGGTTTGTCCTCCCTAAGGTGTGAGATCAGCTCGGCAAAGGACGTGGCAGTTAGTGCCCTAAGTGTTCACGTCCGAACCCGTCTGTTGGCTGGAAGCTGCACTGGTTACCTAATTCACACCTGTGCGTTGGCACTGGAGCAGCTGTCAGTCCCAGACTGCTGTGTGTCCTGAGTACAGGGCTACAGGCTGTGCTGGAAACATTTCTCAGTGCTGATGGGGTAAGGAAAAACAATGGAATCATAGAATCCTTAGGGATCAGAAGGGACCTGGAAAGATCATCCAGTCCAATCCCCCTGCCACAGCAGAATCACCCAGACCCAGTGGCACAGGAACACAGCCAGGAGGGGCTGGAACGTCTGCAGAGAAGGAGACTCCACAGTCCCCCTGGAATTAAAAAAAGATACTAGAATTCCAGGAAACAGGGCTGGAAAGGGATGCAGGAGTCTGGACTGAGTGTAGAGGTGTAATCCCTGACAGAGGTGATTAAACCAGGTGCCTTCTAAATGCATTATGGCCACAGAGACACAGACACCATTTCTTAGACACAAATTGCTCTCTAACCCTAAAGCACTGTGTTAGGTGCAGCCTGGACCTGCCAGGGGAGGGTGAGGTTGGATGTCAGGAAGCCCTTCCTCAGGGAAAGGGTGCTCAGAGCCTGGACTGGACTGCCCAGGGCAGTGGGGGAGTCCCTGTGTCTGGAGGTGTTGAAGGACAGCCTGGCTGTGGCCCTGAGTGCCCTGGTCTGGCTGCTGGGGTGATGTTAAGTGCTGGGCTGGATGAGCTCAGAGGGCTTCTCCAGCCCCAGTGATTGTGTGAGTAACTGTACAAAGTTCCTAAATCTGTGTTATTTGAGTTTGTATGAAGTATCTCTCTAAACTCTTTATCTACAGAACAAAAGTGTGTAGGTATGCACTCTGTTGAGACTTGGCTAACACGCTGGAAACTGGGCTTCTAACCAGCCAGTACAGCTTTCGGTTCTATGGGCGGATGTTTAAGAAGTAGAAATAAACAAAAGAAGAGGGGTAAAAAGAAAAGGAACCCCTCTGCAGCTCAATCATCTTCAGAAAGGTATCAAGGCCAGGTATCCTCATTAGATTCTTTCTTCATTAACGCTGGGAGAACAGAGAACAGCATTTACTTTACATCCTCAAGATTAATTGAAGTGAGGGATGGTACTCTGAAATTGAATTAGTAAATTATTAACCAATTTCTAAGTAATAAGAAATAATCTATTGCAGAGTCTATCCCTCTGACTTGGTAGAGATCAGTCTTAAGCATTCGTCTCCAGGAGAGAAGGTAGAAGGGGTAAAGGGACACGGACTAGAGCCAATCCATCAAGTCAGCTACTGGAACATTAACAATGAAGACCTTTGAACCCGGCAAATCTGCCAGATAACTCTCTCTTGACTGAGACTTAGAAATTGTCCTGGGGCTGCTGCTTAATTTATCCCCATGTTTGATGAAGGGAGGAGAGCAGCTCCCTGATGAAGAAAGGCTGAGGGAGCTGGGGCTCTTGAGCTGGGAGAAGAGGAGGCTGAGGGGGGACCTCATTCCTGTCTCTCAATCTGTGAGGGGTGGGTGTCAGGAGGATGGAGCCAGGCTCTGCTCAAGGGCATCTGGGGACAGGACAAGTGGCACTGGGTGCCAGCTGGAACAGAGGAGGTTCCCTCTCAATCTCAGCAGGACCTTCTTCCCAGGGAGGGTCCCAGAGCACTGGAAGGGGCTGCCCAGGGGGGCTGTGGAGTCTCCTTCTCTGCAGACGTTCCAGCCCCGCCTGGCTGTGTTCCTGTGCCACTGGGTCTGGGTGATCCTGCTGTGGCAGGGGGATTGGACTGGATGATCTTTCCAGGTCCCTTCCCATCCCTAAGGATTCTGTGATCCTATGTTGTTAGCAGTGCTCCTGTTAGATTCTCAGACGCTGACAGCAAAAGCAACAGTTAACAAAGGCTAAATCTGGCACTGTGTCAGGTCAGGAACTCCCTCCAGCCTGCAAACACAACTCCACCCACCCACATTTTCAGGAGAGGAGCCCGGTGCCAAGGCAGTGCTGGTGAAACTGGTGACTGGGGAACTGGAGATTCTGGCTTCTTTGATTTCCCAGTCTGCCTATGAACAACGGGTTTCTTTCTTCCCTTTAGAGTCAAACCTCCCTTTGATGGCTGGAAGGTATCCCCATCACTTATTTCTAAGATTCAGACTCCAATGTCCTCTTAGAAACCATAACAAGTAACACAACTGTCAGACTGAACCCAACAAACTTGCCTCTCATAGTTTTGATCAAGAGGAAGGGTCTGCTCACACTATGAATAGTTCTCAATGGCCTCATGGTTCATAAAGGTTGGTTCCTTCCATCCTCTGGTATATGTGATGCTCTCGCAGCATGTGTGGAAAGCTTGGGGAGGAGGAGGAGGCAAGGTGCTAGGGGTACTCACAAGCACATCCACCCACTACTGCCCAACGGAGTTGATGGCTGCTCTAAATCATGCCTCCCTATCCCCTGGCTTGGGAAGGGTTAAAGCCTTTGCACCGAGTGTAGAGCTCTGTTCCTCTCTGCCTGTGTGGCTGTCTGCTTCTGCCCTGCCGCGTATCTGCATCTCTCAGCTCACAGCCTCACACCACAATACTTTGCCTCCAGACACACAGGCTCTGCTCCAAAGAACAAAACCTGTTCTGTCCTACGGTCCGACCGTGCCCCACAGTCTGCGGGGCTCTATGAATGGCCTTGATGGATTTTAGAGATGGGAGGGGAGCGGACGGAAGTGGGATTTCATTTTTTCTAAAGCTTCTACCCTGTGGTACCTGAGCTGTGCCAGATTCCCCTGGCTGCGCTGCAGACTGTGCAAACACACATTGTGCTCTCTCTTTGGTCGAAGCCCACATGTACTGCATTCTTACTCCCACCTCCTGTCTCCCATGAGTAACTTTCTGACTCATTGTACCCTGTGCACAGCTTTAATGGAGGAGTGAGCCTGTGTGGGGAGTCTCCTTCCCTGTGTGCCTTCTCCCCACCCTAGCCCAATGGCTTAGTCTGTCCTCCAGCTGCTTCCAACAGGAGTGGGAAGTGGCAGAAGAGCACAGATGGTCCTGTTCTGTGCCTGGGTTCACTTTCATAGAATCCTTAGGGATGGGAAGGGACCTGGAAAGAGCA
>VZRI01013650.1:268895-299552 GCA_013397515.1 Upupa epops | reverse complement strand
TGTTGTCCCTCATTCCATTTCTCTCTGCCCAGCTCTCCAGCCTGTCAGGGTTTCGCTGAATGGCAGGCTAGGGATACACTGGGACAAATCATTTCACTGAATCACAGGGGTATCGAGGCTGGAAAAGACCTCTGAGATCATCAAGTCCTGCCTAGGACCTGACACCACCACATCAGCTGGCACTAAGTGCCACGTTCAGTCTTTCCTACAGGGGTAGCGACTCCACCACTTCCCTGGGCAGTCTGTTCCAGTCCGTTTGTCATGGTATAGAATCACAGAACTATTGAGGCTGGAAAAGATCTCCTCTGATCCCTAAGGATCCTATGATCCCAGCCCACAAAGGCTGCAGAGCACAACACGCAGCTGCTTTGCTTGCTGACGTGCAGGTTTTCCAGTGCCCTGCTCCTCTCTGGGCTTGGTTCAACCTTAGTCCCCTTTTAGCATCCTTTTAGCATCCTCCTAGCATCCTCCTGCCCTCCCGCGGGTACCGGGCCAGGGCTGCTCTGCTCGGCGACAGGAGAGGGAGCTCGCAGCGCGCTGGCTCTCAGCAGCGGCATCATTTAGCATCGCTGCCTTTAGCGCAGCTGAGGAGCTCCTGGAAACCTTGTCCAGAGCAGCCCTCCCGAGGGGAGAAGAGGGCTTTTATTCTGGGGTTGAGGTTAGGACAGAGAATTCAACTAAATTCAAGGGTACTGGGAGGTAATGCGGCTGCTGGGAAGTGATGGAGCAGGTGAATCTGAGTAGGTATGTACAGTGCTGGCAGCCATGAGTAAGATGCTCCCAGTAATAAATAACTGCTTGGCTCTGACAGACTGGGGTAGACTCATTCCTGCTGTAGCAGCATCAATCCTGCCGGGATGTAAAGAGTTGTGCCCGTTTGCACTAGCACTGTATCTGCTAGGAAACCTATGGAGGGAGGGACACCAGTTATCACAGTACTGATGAGGCTGGAAAAGACCTTCAAGATCACCCAGTCCAACCTAAACCCAACCCAGTAACCCTAACCATCTGCCATCTAGCTCCTGCCACTCAGCACCTCATCCAGCCTGACCTTGAACACCTCCAGAGACGGTGACCTGACCACCATGCCAGGGGAAAAGTCTTTGTTTCCAAAAGTGAGGTGGGAAGGCATCAGTCTCATCACAGCATCACAACAGCAAAGGGTCAAGCGCTCTTCTTCAGGGCAAGGATAATCAAGTCTGTGCTCTTCCACAGAATCATGGAATCCTCCTGGCTGGAAAGGACCTCCAGGATCATCAGGTCCAGCCCTCATCCCAACAGCTCCTCGACCCCTAGAGCATGGTCTCAAGTGCTCCAGCTACTTGGTTGTATATCATATCAATATCAGCATATATATCCATCTCAATCTCAGCAGGACCTTCTTCCCAGGGAGGGTCCTGGAGCACTGGACCAGGCTGCCCAGGGGGGTTGTGGAGTCTCCTTCTCTGCAGACGTTCCAGCCCCGCCTGGCTGGGTTCCTGTGCCACTGGGTCTGGGTGATCCTGCTGTGGCAGGGGGGTTGGACTGGATGATCTTTCCAGGTCCCTTCCGATCCCTAAGGATACCATGACTCTCAATACTAGTGCAAGCTGGGCCAGGGGTTAGAAGAAAAGAGCCTATTGCTTGAGCCAGAGGAGAAAGAATCTGAACTGGATTCAAAATATTTAGTGCCAAGTGAAAGGATGCCCAGAGGAGCTCTCCCTCAGAGAGGGTTGTGTCTTCCCTCGCTGTGAAATAGGAGCAGGGCTCTCCGCAGGCACAGAAATCTTTGTCACAGATAGACTTGCCTGATAAGTTTAAACAGAACGAACCTCATTCTTAAACCTCTCTCCAAATGTTAGTGGAATGGAGAATCATTGACCTTAAAATGAAAAATGATTTGCAATACCTTGGCAGAGGTGTCTTTATCACAGCGCCGTGACTCGAGGTACTATTTTATCCACTCGGCTACACAACCTTACCATTCATTTTGCAGTTGTCGTGTTACCCAGCAAGTAGTTCACCTCGTATCCCCCAAAGCAAGAGAAACCTAGCGAGGATCACAGGGGGAAAAATCATGACGAGGATTTTATAGAGAAAGGCTGTAAAGTTCAAACGGAGCGAGCTCTGTGCGCGTGTGCACGCCGCGTCTCGCGCGAACGGTGCTCCGCGGGTTAACACTCCGTTAGATTTCCCTTCTGTAGTTGTTTTGCTAATAATCTGGGGAACTTTGGGGAAGTCATTAAGGGAAATCATTTCCACTGAGTCTCTTTGGCTGCCTAAACCAGGTGCCTTTGTTTCCAAAAGGGCTGAGTACTGAAGCTACAGTGGGTTATTTAACTTCTCCTACTACCTGGGTTTATGTAGTCACGGCCAATTTACAGAGTCACAGAGTTACTGAGGCTGGAAAAGCCTTCTGAGCTCATCCAGCCCAGCCCAGGACCTAACATCACCCCAGGGCACTGAGGGCCACATCCATTTTAACCTGGAGAAGAGGAGATTCAGGGGGGACCTTCTCCTCTCTCCAACTCCCTGAAGCAAGGCTGTATTCAGGTGGGGGTCAGGCTCTTCTCTCAGGCAAACAGCACCAGGATGAGAGGGCAGGGCCTGAAGCTGCCAGGGGAGGGTTAGGTTGGCTGTTAGGAAGCCCTTCCTCAGGGAAAGGGTGCTCAGAGCCTGGATGGCAGTGGGGGAGTCCCTGTGTCTGGAGGTGTTGAAGGACAGCCTGGCTGTGGCCCTTAGAGATACAGCAGCTAGCATTATTGGCTGCAACTTTGCAGTCGAATGCGATGTCCAACTCCAGTACCCATTGTTACCAGGTGCTGCTCTGAGGCACTGATCTTTGTCATCTGATCTTACACAACACAGAGAGCAGATACGGCTGCGCAGGCTGGAAAGGTCTGTGGATGTGGAGAGTGAATATGTGTCCTGAATATGAAGAGCAGCCAAGCAAAGCAATGGGTCCACAATAGATGGATGTGATTGAAAACACACACAGAGGATCACAGAGTGACTGAGGTTGGAAAAGCCCTCTGAGCTCAGCACCTAACACCACCCCATCAGCCAGACCAGAGCACATTCCATCTGTCCTTAACACCTCCAGACACAGGGACTCCCCCACTGCCCTGGGCAGCCCAGTCCAGGCTCTGAGCACCCTTTCCCTGAGGAAGGGCTTCCTAACAGCCAACCTAACCCTCTCCTTACAACCTCAAGCTGAGACTCCTGAAAGAGCCAGGCTCACTCAACACCACCAGTGCATCAACACCCATTAGCACAGTGCAAGGGCTCAAACGCCAGTGGAAAGAGTCAACTCTTTTCAGCCTCCTCAGAGCTATGCCATAAAGTCTATCCTCTGTAAAGCAGAGGGAAAGGAAAGGTGTGTAAAATGTCTCGAGACGGCCTCAAAGGGAGATGCCACGTGTTATTTTAGCCGAGTCCTTTCTGACTTCTACTTAATGCTGTGTGCTAAAGGTCTCACCGCTGCTGGCGATGCTCGGTGGAATTACTGCAAAGCAACCTTTGTAGAAGGAGCAGAATAAAGGAGAGTTCAAACACACTGCAGCAAGATGGCTTTTTAATAGAACAAGTTATCCAGAGCACTGATGGCTGGGGCTTGTGAATGGAAAAAGCATCGCCTGTGTCTAATTACTCCAGCCTGTCTTTATTTCCTCCTTCTAATTCCAAACACCGTTTGCTTGTGCTGGACCTAGTCCAGTTGGAAAGTTGGTATTGGATCAACAATGTGCTCTGCTCACGGGCTGGAGGTCCAAACAGGATGACTACAGCCAACCATCCCATCTGACCTCCTGCATCATCTGGATTACGGCATTCCGCCCTGCACGGCCTGCAGTGGAAGGAATTACTCTTCGCTGCTATTCCAGACTCAGGGAAGCATTGCTTCCTAGCAGCCAACCTAACCCTCTTCTGGTGCAGCTTCAGGCCCTGCCCTCTCATTCTGGTGTTGGTTGCTTGGGAGAAGAGCCCAANCTTGATGCAAGAGGCCCAGATCTGCCCTGGTACTCAAGGTGATGCCTCCACAGTGCCCAGTACGGGGGGGGGGATGCTAACTCTAGTCCAGCTGGCCACATCCAAGCCAGGATGCCATTGACCTATCATTTCTCCTTGATAATTAGAGAGTTTTATTAGACTCAAGCTCCCTCAGAGCCCATGTCATTCTGCATCTTCTTCTTTCCACTGAAAATAGTTTGCAATGTGGTTTCCCCCTCGTGGGGTGATGCTATCAAGCGTCTGGGACTCTGTACAGGCAGCCACTGCCAGGGTCTCGGTTGGAAGGTTATGGGGGAGGAAATGGAAACTAAGAGTTGATTTGGGACAAAAATAAATCCCTTCCTTAGCGGTACCTTTGTAACTGATTAGAGTTGGTAATGGACTTGCAAATGAAGTTTAAACATTAATCTAAGAGCTCAATTAGGTGAAGCATTACGGTGCAGCAGAGATTTCCTCCATTCCCCAAGCAAGTGATAAAAATGTAGACATGAAGGCAAAATCAGCTGCTTTCCTTTCTCGTCTTTCAAGAGGTTTAGCAGAGGTTGTTCCTGAATTAATGAAACACTACGGATTCACGTAGAATCTCTGACAGTGGAAGGGGACAGCACGTCTTCTGCAGCAGCTTCATGCTACCACGGGGCAACCACACTGAACTCTCTTAGCCCTGAAGACCTCCAAGTGAACCAGAGCTTCTAGATAACCTGGTCTAGGTGACCTCCAGAGGGTCACCTGCTGACTGGAGCTGCATTAGCAAGATAGCTGAACTGCTTGAATAAACTCTTAAAAGACATCACGCTGCCCTTGGAGTTGTAAGAGGAGGCTGAGGGGGGACCTCATTTATGAGTATAAAGATGTGAGGGGTGGGTGTCAGGAGGATGGAGCCAGGCTCTGCTCAAGGGCATCTGGGGACAGGACAAGGGGCACTGGGTGCCAGCTGGAACAGAGGAGGTTCCCTCTCAATCTCAGCAGGACCTTCTTCCCAGGGAGGGTCCCGGAGCCCTGGAAGGGGCTGCCCAGGGGGGCTGTGGAGTCTCCTTCTCTGCAGACGTTCCAGCCCCACCTGGCTGTGTTCCTGTGCCACTGGGTCTGGGGGATCCTGCTGTGGCAGGGGGATTGGACTGGATGATCTTTCCAGGTCCCTTCCCATCCCTGAGGATTCTATGAGCACTCTGAGGTTTAACAAGTAGCAGGAACACAATTCTGGGCACTGATGGCTCCCAGGATGAACAAGAAGCAGTGCTCACTCACCCCATGACACCTCTACCTCCTCCACTGCCTGCGGTAGTGGGACTGCACCCTAATGAACGGCGTTAGACTGCTGTGCTGTACAGCAACAGCCCGTGACGCTGCTAACAGTATGTTTGGGGCCATTACTTAGGTGATAATCTCACTGCTTCTTTGTTTTATGAGGCAATAACCTGATTCCCATGTGCATAACATGAGGCCAAAGGGTAAACAGTCGGTTTTAATGAGGGAGCAACATTAATCCCGATGAAAACTAGAGGTCGGCGTTATTAATTCTCTTATGACACCCATTCATTTAATAATCCTCGTGCTCACATCCTCGCAGCAGGGAGCTGTGTCCTGGCTTTTCAAGGCAGTGTCTGTCCCCTACTCAAGGCAGATTTTATCCTGCTGGCTCTCATTTCTAACCCGGTTCCCTTGCAATACAGCCCCTCAGATCTGAGAGGCTCACGACGGGGCTGGGTAGTGAAGGAGTGCTGAGAAGGGACCAGAGGCATGAAAGAGACATTCACTGAGTGTCCTCAAGGTATGGAGAGATCAGTGGCAGGACAGGGAACTCAGAATCACAGAGGCTGGCAGAGCCCTCTGAGCTCCTCCAGCCCAGCCCAGCACCTAACATCACCCCAGCAGCCACCCCAGAGCACTCAGGGCCACAGCCAGGCTGTCCTTCAACACCTCCAGACACGGGGACTCCCCCACTGCCCTGGGCAGTCCAGTCCAGGCTCTGAGCACCCTTTCCCTGAGCATCTCTGTAAAGAGCATTTGTGCTAAATGAAGACTACTGGGATAAATTCCCATCGGGTCTTCTCGAATATCATCCCCTGAGTCTGGGGGAGCCAAGGAAATTCAACCCCCTGATTTGATACTGATCACAGAATCACAGGCTGTTAGGGATGGGAAAGGACCTTGAGAGATCATCCAGTCCAACCCCTTGCCACAGCCCCCAGACCCAGTGGCACAGGAACACAGCCAGGCGGGGCTGGGATGTCTGCAGAGAAGGAGTCTCCACAGCCCCCCTGGGCAGCCCCTTCCAGTGCTCCGGGACCCTCCCTGGGAAGAAGGTCCTGCTGATATTTATATAGCAGAGTGGAAAGCAAATCATTCACTACCAGCAGAGTTTCATCTCCTCACCAGAGAGAGCCCTGCTTATAAACCTGGCTTTGCAGTTGTCTGAGAACCAGCAGACTTTTGCCTTTGGGAGAAGATGAATCACTAACCCTGATGAAGAAAAGGAGGTTGAGACCTTTGTGGTGTCTGCTGCGAGCAGAGCACTCTGCCCCAGCTGACGTGAAACCCAAACCCATGGCCTGTGGGTGTTTACTCCAAAACACCCCCAACCCACAAGGAGAGCACACAGCTCCTTTCCAAACTTCCCCAGACACTTGCCTTGCTCCTGCAGTACAGATGCACAGGGATTCCTACTCCAAACCTCTCCTTCCAAGGGCTAAGGATTCAGAGATTGACTCAGTTTCAGTGAAAGAAGGTCGTCAAGGCTATGACTACTTCCACGGTTGGGATTAGTAGCCACTCTTCCCCCTCCTTCCTCCTCCACCAGCTGCCACGATGTGTAGTGCCCTATAAAACACTTTCGGTTTGATTCTGGTGCCCTCAGGTGCCATTCTCCTCCCTCCTCCTCCCAGCTGAACACCTGTGAGAGGCAGGTGGTACAGATAACCCCAAATAGATAGCTCGAGTCCACGCAGGGACGCTGCCAAGCTGCTGAGTTCTTTGCACCATGCCTCGTGGCATCTGTGGCTGGCGAGGGACGCAGGTGCCACCTGAAAATAGCTGGAGAGGAGCCTCTCCTGGTGTCTCTGGAGTTCCAGGAAAGGTAGCTGCTGCCATGGAGTTTGCAGGCAGCCCTGCCAGGAATGCCTTGCGAGCAGAGCTTCCTCCTTCATATCTTGATCCGTCCTTAGTGGGCTCCGTGGACGCTGCCTCACCTTCTCACAGTGCAGGGGGAGAGGCTGCTTTTGGCTGGATGAGGAAAGGTGTCTGCAGGGAACTGGGAGCTGTTGTTCCTGCCTGCAGACTTCATGTTCACACACGTCTCGTGGCCACGGGAACAGATATCTCTGCTCATTTGTTTTCATAAGGAGAAGCACCAGCACATGGTTCTGTCTGCTGGAGGCAGAACGTGAGCCTCTACACCGCTGAGCTCTGTCAGGGTGGTTGCACGGGGAGGCAGTGCAGGTGGCTCTTGGAGGAGAAGAGCTGCCGTTTCTGTGTGACTCAGCAGTCCCCAGACCTAGGGCTGTGCTGGGATTTCACAACAGGCACTCTCAGAGACCCTCATACCTCTTTGATTGCTCTCCATTGCAGTCAGTGCACCACTACCCACTCCAGCTCCTCACTCGCTCTGTGTGCTCAGACCAACAGAGTAAATGGCAGGGAGCACCCTTCCCTGCGCCCCTGTAAAAGCACCTCTACACCTTCTTCTGTCAGGAACCTGCTCAGTTCCATCCTGCTGGCTCAATCGTCAACCCTGCTGAAGCAGCACCTTTGATAAGAACCCCCCATTCCTTAGGAGGCAGCGGAGCCCTGCTGGGCAGCCCCATCCCCTGCCTGCTGGGGAGGCTGGATTCCCCCAGTTACAAAAGCACCTGGAGACCAGTTCTTCAACTTCTGTGAAGTACTGGTGCAGGAGCGACGCTCAACTCTCGATGAAGTCAGAGAGGTTTGGGGACTTTGCCTGGAGAGATATTTGTAGAGTTAAGGTGTCTGCGAGGGACTCTGTGATCCTGAGGTCTTTGCACCAGCCCGACCCCCTTTTTTAGCAGGAGCAGAGCAATTCCTTTCTCCTAGAGTGAGGGCAGGATGACTAGAGCACTCCGTTACAACACTGGGGTGTCAGACGTTTATCGAGGCAGCAGAGGAGATGCAAAAAAGAGCTGGCAGGGCTCTGCAAATCACTTTGATTTTCAGTAGTGACTCCGCTAGGGGAAGCAGTAAATAACGTGAACAGCAGAGGGGTTCCTGTTCATCGAGAAAGGGAATGGGAAGTCAAAGCCTTTCCTTTCCTCACAATAAGAAATCTTTTGAAGCCCTCCGATGCCATTTCTCATCCCATCAGGGCTAGAGCTTGATGTGTTGGTGTGATGTGTTGGTGTTAAGCAGCGGTGCTTAAACACGTCAGATGGGTACAGCTGGCGCTTGGTCGGGTGCTGTTTGGGTGAGACCCACAGCAACTCCCCATGAGGAGGAAGGAAGGCTCTCCTCTTTGCTCTGAGTGACTGGCTGATGCTTCTTGAACATCATGCCTAGTGCCAAGCTGGGCACAGCTATTACAAGGCAGATAAGTTGGTCTGGGTGATGCTGCTGTGGCAGGGGGATTGGGCTGGATGATCTTTCAAAGTCCCTTCTGATCCCTGATGACTCTATGATTCTAAAACCTCTCTAAGTGATGTTAGTGCAGCCTCAAAGAGCTCTCAGCTGGGCAGCAAAGCAAGCAGAGGCTCGGGGAGGAGCAGCCTGCAGACACATCCAGGCTATCTGCAAGCATGACTGGACCAAAGCAGAGGCATGGACGCAGTGAGCTGGCCTGCACTGTCTTTGTTTATCTGGTATCACTGCGTGTAAATCCTCAGGCTGAAGGAAAGGCAAGGAATGAAGCCCCTCACGAGAGAGAGAGTAATTTCACCACTGATTAAGGAAAGCACTAAAGAGAGAGGCACTGGGCTGCATTTACAGAGCAGGGCATCAGTGCAGTGCAGTCGCTTGTTTCTTACATCTTTAGTATTAAAACTCAGGAGGAAAGCTCTCTCATTCCTTGAGCACTCAGATCACCCCTGCAGGACCAGCTACCTTGCAGCTGGGCAAGGAGGGAGGCAGGGAGAGAGGCTGGGAGGCTCCCCTTCCCTCCCTGCCTCTTTGAGACCTGCACAATTGCTGCCTTAAATATATGACTGTGCACAAACAACCTCCAGGGCCTGCCTGCCTCCCCCTGCTCTCTAGGAACGTCACTAAATCACTGCCAGCCCTGGCACCAAGCCTGGGCTCTCATTGTGTCACCTCGGTCTGGTGTCGTGAGCCGCCGGGGCTACAGCGAGGTCAGGGACTTTGCGACGAGAAAGGAAAGGTTGTTCTAACACAAGAACCAAACTCGAGAGGAGATCCTTCCAGGTGCCTTCTTGCGTGTGGGACAGTCAGCAATTCCCTCTGCTCTCCGCGATCGCTGACACACGGCTGGGTGGTTTCCAGCCCCATTGTTCTGCCGGGGTTGTCGTTGCGGAGCGCAGAGCCAGACGCACCTTGCAATTAATGACTGTGTGTCAACACTGGGGCAAGGCTGATCATTATCATCACCCCAGAATTAGAGGGCTGGCACAGCCACTGAGCCACCCCAGGGCCTCATCCTGCTAGGGACTCGGTGCTCTTCATTCTGTCGGCAGCGAGGGGAGTCAAGGCCGGGAGGGAACTGCAGGACTCAGCTATGCGAGGGGTGGGTTTTTGTTTAGCTTGGAATTCTCCAAGAGATTATTCCTGTCGAGAGAGAGGAGCAAAGCAAAATTAATAGCTGGGGGCCATCCCCTCCGCTGCTGTAAAACTACTCTGCTGACTTCACAGCGATGGATCTCTGCGGATTTAACGTCAGCTAGGAATCGGGTGCTGTGCAGGTGAACACGAGACAGAGCTCGTGAGACAGGATTCCTAAGAGGGAAAACAACCCACAAGCTGAACCATAGAATCTCTAGGGATGGGAAGGGACCTGGAAAGATCATCCAGTCCAGTCCCCCTGCCACAGCAGGGTCACCCAGACCCAGTGGCACAGGAACACAGCCAGGCGGGGCTGGAACGTCTGCAGAGAAGGAGACTCCACAACCCCCTGGGCAGCCTGGTCCAGTGCTCCGGGACCCTCCCTGGGAAGAAGGTCCTGCTGAGATTGAGAGGGAACCTCCTCTGTTCCAGCTGGCACCCAGTGCCCCTTGTCCTGTCCCCAGATGCCCTTGAGACCTTCGGTCTCACTAGCACAGAGTAGAGGGGGAGAAGAACCTCCATTGATCTGCTAAACACCCCCCTTCTGATCCCCCCCAGGATGCTGCTGGCCCTCTTGGCCACCAGAGCACATTGCTGGCTCACACTATAATTAAATACACTCCAGCATGAACCAAGACCTAAGGACTTCCAGAGTTCTAGGACACACGAGAAAGTCTCTTATTCGCAAACCCCTGCTCCCCACGGCTGAGTCCATGCAGCTGGTGGCAGGAGATGCCAGAGCAGCTCCAGTTCCATCCAGAAGCCATCCGTGTGACAGCACCACACCAGTCACCCCCTTGGGGCAGCTTGCAAAACTGGTATGAAACAGCCAGCCTACCCAGGAAAGAGACCAGAGAAGAGCTGAAACTTAAGGCAGCAGAGAGAAGAGCCTATCCAAGCCGCCAGGCTGAGATCTTCACGGCTCTCTCAGAGTTGATGGAGGCCTGAGACTGAAGCTGAAGAATTGAGAAGCCACTTGATTCACCTGAAAGAGCTGATGCTCCTCGCTCTCATCCCGGTTGTGACTCCTCTGAAGTTGATGCTCTGTTGTACCGACCAGAAGGTGAGGGCGAGTCAGGATCCACTGAGCAGAGAGGAGGGTGCCCGGGGAGCCCAAGGAGGGCACCAGACCTCCAGCAAACGAAGAGCAGCTCCAGCATAGAGGGAGTCAAGTTTCTTCCTGCCGTTGTCAGCTCAAAGTAAGGACTTCAGACACATGGGAGCTTTTATTCTGTTGCCTTCCTTCCAGGATGAGCAGGAGATGAGCAGACCAGCCTCTCACCGGAGTTTCCACTCCCGGTGTTGACAGCTGCTGCTGACGCTGTGTCGGGTGCTGCCTTTCCTTGTGGTTGAAGTGGGTTGGGGGTTTTCTTTTCACACTGGTGCCCAAACAACCCGACCTCTGACCCACACTGCAGCACAGCATGGTCGGAAGAGGTTTGAGTCTGGGGATCAAAGGAAGATGCTGCCTGCCCAGTGTTTGATGGCTGCTCGGGACCAGCACAAGCAAGGATGTACAGAACAACCCCCTAGAGAGGGCATCTGGGAGGTGAAGGGAGAGGCATTCCTCCCTAGAACCCCATAAAACTAGGCACCTAGGCTTCTCCCTGTTGTTAACCCCTCTTGCCGATGGGATACGGAGGAGATTCTATGCCTTGGTGCAGGACTCTCCTGCAGGAGGAAGGAGCTGCAGCCACCCCAGAGGGACTCTCCTGTTCCAAACAAAACACGACAATGGAGTTAATTAGCATGGCTTGGTTCGCAAACCCCCCTCGAGGGGATCTTTCTCTGTTCTAAATCATCACTTGTGTGCGAGATGGAAAAGCTCCCACCGAGCAGGCCCCCTCCGCAAACTTCTCATAGATATTAGCCCCTCTCTTTCATCACTCGCCATTGGCTTTGAAAGAGGTAACAGCTGAGCCAGGGCTATTCAGCTGCATTAACCAGCTGCATGTTTACACCAAACACGCTCTGCTCCTCCCTTCTCCCTGCAAACCTCCTCCTCCCCACGACTAATTAACCCTTCCCTGCCACGCTTCCCGCTGCCTCGGTGCCACAGGAGCGCACGCAGGAGGTTTAGCACAGAGAATTATGCCAGAGAGGAGCTCGCTACCCTTGTGCCAACCTTACTTGAGCCCTCACGAAGGTACCCGAACCAGATCTCCCTTCCACTGGGTCTGCACCCACGTCTGCTGATCGCAGAGGACAAGTGCTGCTTGCAGATATTGCTTTACTGCCCCTGCTCTTCCTCATCTTGGGCTCGTCTCTGCAGCGGATGATGTCTAAAGCCTAAATAACATAAGCTCGTGATTGAACACGCTGCTCCTGAGCTCCACCCTGTTAAAAGCAACTGCTCCTCAGTGCCCCTTGTTAAATCCCCAGGAGAACAGCATAGGGGTTCAATCTCCGAGTCTCAGAGCCAAACCAGAGTCCAGTGGTCAAGCCGTGTGCCTGTGGGCTCCTGTATCCCACCTCAACCCATCCCTCTTCCTTCCTCCACCCCTTTCTGCTCCTCTGTCTTGGCTCTTCTCCTCACAGTGAGAACATCCTGCCTGCTGGAGGCTGGAGCAACTGCTCATAGCTCCTCAGGTCAGCCCTCTGAACTGCCCCAGATCTCTGCCCAGTGCCTGGAGGCAGCGGTGGGTGTTGGTCCAGGATGCATTCCAAAGCCCAGCACTCCTTGCTTTAGGTCTGGTGACAGCTTGGTGCAACGACCTTTCTCCCAGAAGGTTGGTGATAAAGCCTTTCAATTCAACCTGGGTCAATTCAACTGGACCTTCAGTTCTGTTGGACTGGGAACCACAACGGCACAGTTCTGCAGGAGAAGGGCTCACAGGAGTTAAAGGATTGACTGCAAGGAGGAGAAGAGTCACTGTGTTCAGGTCTGGGTCCCTCATGCTAGGAAAGACAGGGAGATGCTGGAACGGGTCTAGAGCAGAGCTACCCAGCTCAGGAGGGGTTGAGAGAACCAGTCGTGTGAGGAGAGGCTGAGGGAGCTGGGCAGGGTGAGTTGGGAGAAGAGGAGGCTGAGGGGGGACCTCACTGCCCTCTCCAGCTCCCTGAAGGGAGGCTGTGGAGGGGTGGCTGTTGGCCTCTGCTCCTTGGTGCCTGCTGACAGCAGCAGGGGCACTGCTCTGCAGTTGAGGCAGGGGAGGGTCAGACTGGCTCTGAGGCAGAGATTCTCTGCAGCCAGAGTGGTTGGGCACTGGCAGGGCCTTCCCAGGGAGGTGGTGGAGTCCCCCTGCCTGGAGGTGTTGAAGAACCCTATAGCCATGGTGCTTCCTGCCCTGCTCGAGTGGCAGCAGGGAGGGGGTCAGGTTGTGTCTGTCAGTCTCTCAGGGACTGAGGGGTTGTGTTGGGGTGGGGATGGTTGGACTGGGGGAGCTGGGAGCTCCGTTCCACCCAGGGTTATCCTGTGATTTAATTCAGCAGGAATTATGGTCCCTTAAGCTGCCAGCTGGAGAACCATGCTGAGAAACCCAGGCAGAGTTCAGCCAGGGAAAACCCCTCTCCTGTGCCTGTCAATGCAAACCAACATTCCCAGTGAAGTGCCGCCCATTTTACCTCCACCCCCTGGCTGAATTAGCTGGGCAGCTTTATTTTACCTGCTGTTTTTACCTTCAGCAGAAACCAAGCGATTCCTGGAGCTTCTCTCCACCACAGCTGTTCCTAAGGAGCTGGTTTTCTCTTGTTCAAAATACCCAGACGCTGAGGTACAAAGCTGCTCGGAGGGAGAGCGCTTGGCTTTGTCCCTCTGCTCGCACTGATTCCTTCTGTCATCAGCTAGAAGGAAAATCTATCGGGGTCCTCTAGTCCCCAGTGCTCTTCGTTATCCAAAGCAGCCTGAACACCAGCTAAAGGCTGAGGTCAGTAAGCTCGTTAGCCTTTGCTTTAATACAGGGGTGAAACAGAAACACTGCAGCTGGCAGAATACAAACAGGAGGTCTCTGCAGTCCTCCTGGGTGCTCCATCACCGCCTGTGCCATGGAAACACAGCCCCGGCAACAGGAGCACGCAGGAAGCTCACAGTTAAATCCTGCTTGCGGGTGGAGATGCAGAGCAGTGCCCCAGAAACCCTGGGCTCAGTTAGGGTTTTCACCTGGGCAACCAAATAGCCTAAGGAAGAAGCAAGACGGAGCTGGGCAGCTGCAGATGCTGCCTGCAGTGAAGCTGAGCGCTCAAGTTCGTTGCAAGTACTGCTGCTCAGATCATAGAGTCACTAGGGGTGGGAAGGGACCTGGAAAGGTCATCCAGTCCAATCCCCCTGCCACAGCAGCATCACCCAGACCAAGTCACAGAACATCACAGAGCAGAACATTACGGAGTGGAAGCGACCTGGAAGGATCACCCAGACCAAGTCCAGGCAGGTTTCAAACATCTCCTGAGAAGGAGACCCCACAAACCCCCCAGGCAGCCCCCTCCAGTGCCCTGACATCCTCCCTGGGAAGACTTTATAGAACACAGATCAGCTGCAGGTAGTTTGCAGCTCTCCCAGCTGCCAGCATCGCCTGTAGTTTTAGAGTAGGAACAGAACCAGCACCTCTAAAAATTCACCCCCCCTCATGAAATAGCAGTGAGAGCACCCCGTGGCACCAGGGATGGGGTCTGGTTTGAGAAACACATGGCTTGATGTTTAATGCCGGGAGCCTGTTGAGGGGCTGCAGAGCAGGAGGGCACAGTAAAACTGTTGTTTTATTAGGTTCTGCGTTAGGTACTGCTGCTCTGGCTGGGAGTCTGGCAACACGTGGGGCTCCATTCACAACCGAGTGAGCTGGGGAGGGGGGGTGGGAAAGGGTAAAGACCAAAGAGCACTTAGGAGGGACTGGAGGGGTTTGGTTTCTACCTTTGGAGGAAAGTGTGAAGGCAAACTAAACCAGGATGGTTTGGTCTAAGCCAGGAACAGATGGAAAGAGAAGTGGAGCTTCAGTAGCTGGAGGAGAGTAAGCATCCTCCACAAGAATAAAGAAGGAATTGTTGGACATAGAATCCTTAGGGATGGGAAGGGACCTCAAAAAATCACCCAGTCCAATCCCCCTGCCACAGCAGGATCACCCAGACCAAGTGGCACAGGAACACAGCCAGGCGGGGCTGGAACGTCTGCAAAGAAGGAGACTCCACAACCCCCCTGGGCAGCCCCTGCCAGTGCTCCGCGACCCTCCCTGGGAAGAAGGTCCTGCTGAGATTGAGAGGGAACCTCCTCTGTTCCAGCTGGCACCCAGTGCCCCTTGTCCTGTCCCCAGATGCCCTTGAGCAGAGCCTGGCTCCATCCTCCTGACCCCCACCCCTCACAGATTGAGAGACATTAACTCTGGGGTCTGTTAGCTCATCTTGCACCAGTGTGCCCAGTAGCTCTGGTATCTAAGAATAGAGGGAGGCTTCAGCTTCAGTTCCCCTGCCCTTCTTCCTCATGAGCTCAGAGTGATGCCCTGGGGCTCTTCTGTCAGACAACGACACCTTTCACCTTTCCTCTGAAAACACTGGGGGTTTTCAGCCTGAAACCTGCTGTTTGCAATGGGTTTATAAGGGGTTACGAAGCTGCTAGGTTGATAAAGCCTGGAGACAGAGGAGTCTATATAAACTAGACGCTTCCAGTAGCACAGGAAAGCTGTGCAACACCAAGCTGTCACCACCTCCTGACAGAACATTTACAGGTCGCTGCCGAGTCCCTCCTCCACCCCAGACAACCGAACCCATCTACCTGGAGTTGGATCGAGTGAAAGCCCAGTGAAGCCTGTTGAAAAACCAGACCGTTCTCTCTCCCCCTGTATACCCTCAGAAAGCAGAACTCCAGACACTAGTGAGTCACATTCCACTACCAAATGAGTAGCAGTCACTGAATGGTGCCTCATAAAGGCGGCAGGAAACAGGAAAAGCTCAAAATAAAGCTGTTTGTAAATTAAAGAACTGAGGGGAAGAATGGGTAGGAAATGAGCCCCTTACTTTTGCCTTCAGAATTATCCTGATTAATAAAGAGAAGGATCAATGGACTATCTGCAGCTGCCGTGGGGAAGACAGGGTGAACAGTGATTCAGGACCCAAGTATCCCCCTGGTGCCAGCGCATCACCTTCTGCACAAGCTCGATATCACGAGCTCCAGGGTGAGCTCTCACGTGGTGACTGCACTACTTACTTGCCTGTCCATTTGGCTTCTCACTATAGCCTGATGTGATCTGGTTGGGTACCAAGTGGAGAAACACGTGGCATGTACTTGTGAGCAGTCAGGAAAGGGGTTGCTTTCATTCCTGCAGTGCTGCTTTCCTCCTGCTCTAGCAGGAGCCCCAGGTATTCCAGATTTCTCTCCTCACTGCACTGCACGTAGCTCTGCAGTCACCTTCCCTGTTTCCAGAAGACATGGCAACTCCTGATCCCGAGACATAGAATGAGAGAATGCTCGTGGCTGGAGAGGACCTCCAGGATCACCCAGTCCAGCTCTCATCCCAACAGCTCCCCAACCCCCAGACCATGGCCTCAAGTGCTCTAGCTACTCAGTTTTTAAACCCCTCCAGGGATGGGGACTCCACCACCTCCCTGGGCAGCCTGGTCCAGTGCCCAGCCACTCTCTCAGCAAAGAGCTTCTTCCTCAGATCCAATCTCACCCTCCCCTGATGCAGCTTGAGGCCATTGCCCCTCATCCCAGCATCAGGAATTGGGGAGAAGAGACCAGCAGCAGCCTCTCTCCAACCTCCTGTTAGGGAGCTGTAGAGAGCAGTGAGGTCTCCCCTCAGCCTCCTCTTCTCCGGACTCAACAACCCCAGCTCCCTCAGCTGTGATGCAAAGGGTATTGAAAGCAGCAAAACATCCCCACTGGCTGGCACTCTGGCTGAGGGGCAGTCGGCCTCTAAATGAAGTGCCTGAGCTACTGCTGCTTCCTTTATCGCTGTTAGGTTTGGGGACTTGGTAATTATGTTTAACAGCTTCTGTGGGCCAGCAGATGCCCAGGCAAAATGACCTGGCAGGCTGCTGAGGCCATAGCCACTGGGTTTGAAGTGCTCAGTAAGGACACAATGACTGCTATTTGGATGGAGCCCCTGGATCAACGAAGACATCATGCTCCCATCCTCTCTGGCTTGCCCCAGCGACAGGGAGAAAGCACTCAGCACTGTTTCATTGAGGCCTTGGCACGTCCTTTCATGGCCCTTGTGGTAGTTGCAGGCACAAAGGATGCCCTTGCCCGCAGTTGCTTTTCCCATCTGCAGCCTGCAGGTCTGTCCAGTCCACGCTGGCACCAGACATAAGAGGGGCCCCTGCTGCTGGGCTGCAGAGCTGACAGCAGTTACGCATGCTCCAAGGGCCAACGCAGAGCTGCAGAAGGGGGCTCTATTTTTGAGCATCTCCTCGCAGCCCAGAAACGCTGTCACAGTCTGGCTCTGCGGAGAGCTGATGGACACCAGCTCTCCAAAGTGGTTAGGGAGCCCTTCCTTCTCTTCTTGCAGCAACTGGGAACACACAGAGCAGTGAAGAGAGCGAAGCTGCTGCCAGAAATCATTCCCGATACACGCTGGTAAGAGAAAACTCCGCTTCCACTGCCAGCTCTCCAGAAGACCTGGTCTGCTGTTCTCTGCTCCGAACAGGGAGGCAATCAAGGGGCTTTTAGCAGAAATCTCGTAGAGAGAGAGGCATTGCTCCTGCAGGAGTGAGTGACTGGCAGCTAATGGGATGCAGTTCTTGAAGCACTGCCTCCTCGGCTATAAATACACCCAGCGCTTCAAAACGCTCCCGAGTGTTTGTGAAATCAAGAGACAGAGCCATACCCTGCGCCTAGTTAGGGTTACTGGGGAGAACGCTTTCGTTTGGGAGAGTACTTAATCCTTGCTCTTGGGCTTAAGCCCTTCCTAAAATTGGCTGAGGCTGTCACGAAACAACAGCTTAAGTCAATTTAATTGCTGTTTGCTGCAATCCCTCCCCCCCTTCCCACCCCTAGCAGCACATTCCCTCTCTCTCCATCCTTATGCCAGCTCTCGTGCTTGTCTAACCCTGTGCTGAGCCGTTTGGGAATGCAAGCCAGACACACACCCTCCCTGGACACCCCAAAACCATACAATCATAGACTCCTCAGGGATTGGAAGGGACCTGGAAAGATCACCCAGTCCAATCCCCCTGCCACAGCAGGGTCACCCAGACCCAGTGGCACAGGAACACAGCCAGGCGGGGCTGGAACGTCTGCAGAGAAGGAGACTCCACAGCCCCCCTGGGCAGTCTGTGCCAGAGCTCCGGGACCCTCCCTGGGAAGAAGGTCCTGCTGAGATTGAGAGGGAACCTCCTCTGTTCCAGCTGGCACCCAGTGCCCCTTGTCCTGTCCCCAGGTGACCTTGAGCAGAGCCTGGCTCCATCCTCCTGACACCCACCCCTCACAGATTGAGAGACAGGAATGAGGTCCCCCCTCAGCCTCCTCTTCTCCCAGCTCCAGAGCCCCAGCTCCCTCAGCCTTTCCTCATCAGGGAGCTGCTCTCCTTCCTTCATCATCCTCTTTGCTCTCTCCTTTTCCTACAGATGTACCATGCCGGGGTGGTCAGATGCACACGAGAGCCAGGGACTCCTTCGTTCTGGAGCTGGGACCGTAAGGTGCAGCTGTGAGTTCTCACATCTGGCAGCTCATCGCTGTGGTCCCGCTCCCTCCACCTCCACCCAGGCCGTTCAATCCCATCCTTTCCCGAACTACCCAACGCTTACCCTGATCCTACCCGCACAGCTCGGACGGGATACTTCACTTTCAGAGTAAAACCTGACCTCGATGAAAGATCCTCCCCGCTGCCCGCGCAGTCCATCTGTTAATGGGTTCAATGTGCTAGGAGTGTGGAGGCAGAGGGTCATTTACATAAGAAATGAAGTTGATTCAAGGCCACCGTTATCTCCTGGTGGTCATCTCCCCTTTAATTACCATTTGAAAGCTACGGTGCTTCACAGGTCTCTCACACCTGCTGGGGGGGTTCTTTAAGCTGCTAGTAAATCCCTCCCGTTTACCACCAGCTCTCATCCAGGAACAGAAAATACAGCCTCAACTGTCACCTAAGAGCCCAAGGCACCTCCTGAGGCCCCAGGCTGCTGCCACCACCCAGCCTTTTCTTTGGCAGAAGGGCTCATCCACACAGATGTTCGCAATCCTTCTCTCCCGCAGCACATGAGGGGGGTCAGAAGGGTCGGTACCCCCAGCTAAACCACCTCCCGGGCAAAGCAAGGGAAGAATGTGGGGCACATCTGGCTACCCCTCCTGCAGCCAGCTCTTAGCAGGACATCTCCAAGTGGCACAAGGCACCCCCTCCTCACGCATGGTGCCCTCCTCTGAGGCAGCCAGCGCTGTGCGAGTTCATAACCTCATCGAGAATAACAGATTGCAAGGGGAACCGAGTGCAGAGGAACAAGGTCGCCTTTCGGCTCAGAGAGCCAGGCTAAAGCCACTGAGGGCACTAAACCAGCCCTTCTGCCAGCCAGTTTCCCATAAGAAGCAAGGGCATCACTGTGTGCCATCAGGCATCGCTTCAAACCAACGTCCTCCTTACCCTGGCGGACACGATGCCTTCACCCCCTACCTGCTCCCCCTGCATCTCCACCTCCGGAGATGCCCGCTGGGGGACCGCACCGGGAGGGTCTCTGCAGCTCTCTGCTCCGCTGGCAGATGCCGTCCTCCTGGCAGAGCCGAGCTGCAGAGGGCACCGCGAGTAAATCAAATCCTCTCGTTGCTTAGGCTGCTAACGATGCCTCCGATCACTGGGGCCGAATTGAATTTACTTTCCAGCAGGCTTTTTACGTCTTGTTTTCCTGTCAGCCCAGACAATGAGCATCACGTCCTGCAGGGCAGCTCCGCTGGAGTTTACACGGTGCTTTAGAGCAGGGGGTTCAGCGCTGCCACAGCGGCGTGTGACCCCCACCGAGAACTGCTTCTTAAGTACCTCTGTGACACTGAAGTGGAGCAGTGCTGAGGGTGGGCGCTTCAGCAAGCAAAATGAATCATGGAATCATCAGGGATCAGAAGGGGCCTCAAAGATCATCCAGTCCAATCCCCCTGCCACAGCAGGATCCCCCAGACCCAGTGGCACAGGAACACAGCCAGGCGGGGCTGGAACGTCTGCAGAGAAGGAGACTCCACACCCCCCTGGGCAGCCTGGTCCAGTGCTCTGGGACCCTCCCTGGGAAGAAGGTCCTGCTGAGATTGAGAGGGAACCTCCTCTGCTCCAGCTGGCACCCAGTGCCCCTTGTCCTGTCCCCAGATGCCCTTGAGCAGAGCCTGGCTCCGTCCTCCTGACACCCACCCCTCACAGATTGAGAGACACTGAGGGACTATTTAGCAGGGTTGTGGAGAAACCCTGTCACACGTCAGTGGTTTCTATCATCTAGGACAAAGCAGCTGTTCAGCTTCACGCAGAGGGCAACTTCCCTGCAAAGTCAAACGAGAGCCAATGAGCAGGTAATCAGGGGAGAGGGTGCCCCCTCCAAGGCATCTCAGCCGTGTTTCTTTAGGGGTACCACGGGCTCTTCCGTTTGTGATGTCCTCTGGCATTAAAAGAGGGATGCTAGTAGGGATTAGAGGTTTCTTTGTCGAGCAGGTTACAGTGCACCTGGGGAACGACTGCACTGAGCTGTGCTGAGTGTAAATAAAGGCTGCAGAGAGGAGACACCCAAAGGAACTCACAAGAGGTCTGAAGTTACCCATTAATTGCCGTCTTTTATGGCAGGAATCTGTTCAGCAGGTAGGATGAGAGGAGAAGGGAAGCAGAGGCTGCGCTGGGCAAGATGCAGCCTTTCTTTTTGATCTCTTTACCCCTTCGTTGGACTTTTACAGCAGGAAGGATTCCTCCTGATGTGGAGGGACTTGGTGGCGAGCTGTGTGATGGAGGCACCTTCCACGGGAAGCACGAGTAGCAAGGGTCCCTGTGAGAGAGCTCGGTCCTGGGGTTTGTTTTGTTCTGTTTCTGAACTGTTGTTGTTCTCTCGTGTTTGTGTTCAGGATTTGTTCGCCTGGAAACGTTGTGTGGCCGGGCTTGCAAACAGTTGGCTCCTGCAGACGCGGGACGACTTGCCATTTGCTTTGATCAAGAGAGCGATGATTTCTTGGAGATCCCTGTAGTTCTGGGGGCAGTAGTTAAATACCACCACAACAAAGTCAACATGCAGCTTCTCTTCACACAGGACGACTCACGGGTAGATTCAAGCTGTACGGCTGCTCGGTCTGAGAGAGGAAAAGCAAACCAGCCTGGAGATGCTGAGCAGGGCCCGGGTCCTGTGGTGTCGCCTTGACTGCTTTAGTTTTCAGGAGGGTAATGAGATTGGGTCTTCCTGCACCTTTCTACTGCCCCTCTTGTGATGGATCTTCTTGAAGGTAAGAGAAGGACCTTCTTCCCACGGAGGGTCCCGGAGCCCTGGACCAGGCTGCCCAGGGGGGCTGTGGAGTCTCCTTCTCTGCAGACATTCCAGCCCTGCCTGGCTGTGTTCCTGTGCCACTGGGTCTGGGGGATCCTGCTGTGGCAGGGGGACTGGACTGGGGGATCTTTCCAGGTCCCCTCTGATCCCTAAGGATTCTCTGGTTCTTTAAACACAAGAGGCAGGGAGAGAGGGGAGCGGGCAGGCAAGCACTGCATACAGCATCGTAGCAGCTAGCGATAGGAGCCAGGGATTTTCCAACATGCCTTGCAACACAAAGGAGAGTGAGAGAGCAGCATCACGGCAGATAGTTCCTAAATCACGACTCCCACACATTTCCTTAGCCAAGTAGTTTTCCTCCTGTGGCTGCCTACCTAAAATTAGCCTGAAGGTCAAAGCTGAATAGAAACAGCCCGGCCATTGAGCAGCGCTGGGGATCGTTGAAAGGGGCTCAGTTTTCCCATCAAATCCCTCCGCTGATGTTTTTACAAGAGCACACAGTTGCTTCCAGAGTGGAAGAGCTCGGAGCAAGGCAAACCGAGGCCCGCGGTACCGAATCGGCATCGATACTCTGCTTCCTCTGCAAGGCTGTTTTATAGCTGACTCTTCTAAACGGAAGCCAGCGCGTGGAAACGATGCAGCGAGAGGCTTCCCCGAGTAACCGAGCGGAGCGCCGGCACGTGCGAGGAAGGCCTTCAGACGTGGCAGACGTTAGCCTAGGAAAGAACGGGAAGGTGAGAAAACCCATGGTGGAGAAGAAATCAGGAGCATCAAACCAAGGGCTTGACCTTCAGCGGAGTCTTGTGAGGACGATGCAGCCTGTAGTGCGCACACGCGAAAGCAGCGTCGAGCAAGGAGTGCGTTTGATCAGCCACAGTGTTTTATTGAGTGCTTTAATAATACAAGTGAACATCAACTGATCCACGGTCAGAAGTGGCAGCTCCCTAAGAAACGGACGAGCGCTCGTCTTTCGTTTCTCTGAAGTAAATCAAAATACACGCTCATTTGTTCAACGCGGCAGCCTTTCGCGTGGGAAACAGAAGGCCAGTGATAAACA
Source organism: Upupa epops (assembly GCA_013397515.1). Lineage (NCBI taxonomy): Eukaryota > Metazoa > Chordata > Aves > Bucerotiformes > Upupidae > Upupa > Upupa epops. The sequence continues at coordinate 277,432 of VZRI01013650.1, read as the reverse complement.
CAGTCTTAGTAATGCACAGTGATTCTTGATTTGAAGCTTTCATACAAAAACTCGTTCCCAGTAGCATGCACCCACCGTTAAAGACTTCAGTACAAAAAAATAACCCTAAACACTACATTGAAGTAGAAACCGGATAGAGTTCTCCGTTTGTTCTGCTTTGTTCTTTGTTTTCCCCAAAACCACAGGAAAGAGAAAGGAAACCCAAACCCCCACACATGAATACAAAGCTTTGGGACAAAGCTCTATGCTAGTACAGATCCAACATTCTTTGCACTGATAACCGAAACTCCCCGTCTCTACGGTTGGAGGGCGATGACTTTCAAGTAAACAGAACAGGGAGAAAGAAAAAACCAACCCCCAAAACCAAACCCCAACCAAATACAAAATAAGAAAGGAAGGACAAGCTTTTTTGTCACCAAATGGTTCAAAATTTAATAAAAAATAAGAATGAAGGAAAGGGCTATTGATGCACTTAGTGAATGTGCTTGCACAGGTCCAGCAACTCCTACAGGAGGCTCCTATGTGGCGTATCGCTTGGTCCACTGTCGGGCCATTCTGTCGTGCTCTGCTCTGTTCGTCATGTACTGAGTGGCGATGCTTCCAACCAGGGGGTCAGCTGAAAGGGAAACACAGAGTGTGAAATGCTCATCAGCCCGGAGAGGGTGCAAAAGAGGGTTGCAGATCCATTCTGTTTGCCTAGGTTTGGCTGTAAGAACGAGGTGCCTGGGGTAGGACCGCGCTGGCAGCGAGCGCGTGTACGCCGAGGAAGGAGGATGGGGAGGAGGTGGCTGGCAATGCTGGGCATTTCTGGGAACACAGGGTGTAAAAGGGGGTTCTAAACTTCTGCCTCACAAACGGAGGCTGCAGTGATTTTGTTCTCAGCAAGGAGTTGCCTTCTGGTTCTAAGTTTAGAGTCTGGCAGCTGGGCAAGAACAACCCCAGGGACCAGGAGAGGGTGGGCACTGACCTGTTGGAGAGCAGGGGAGGAGAGAGGGACCTGGCGGTCCTAGAGGTCAGCAGGGTGACTCTGAGCCAGCAATGTGCTCTGGTGGCCAAGAGGGCCAACAGCATCCTGGGGGGATCAGAAGGGAGGTGGCTAGCAAATGTTAGGTGCTGGGCTGGGCTGGATGAGCTCAGAGGGCTTTGCCAGCCTCGGTAATGATTCTGCGATGAAGATGCATTAAAACAGCACCAAAGCAGGCAGAGGAGGACAGGAGCTAAGGCTTGGTGGTGTAGCCTGCATGCAAAACATCAATCAAGAGAAGTCAACTCCAAAGGAAAGCTCCTGGATGATTTACAGGAAGGTGGCAGTGACTAAATCCCCCTTCACCTCAGCACACCCCGCGTGATATCGGAGGTCAGGGAACCAGTCTGTACTTCAGTGGGGTTTTGAAAGCCAGGCAAGCTGGAGCCCCTTCCTACGTTAACAGGGTTGGAAGTGCTGCTCTGCAACGCCTCCTCATCTCCTCCTGCAGTCACCTCAGGTGAGTGTATAAGGAAGAACACTGGTGTCTCACGTCTGGTGTTAGGGCTGAGCAAATTTACAGGCTGATTCGAGGCAGCTACTGCTCTTGGGGACTGGGATGAGCTGAGCTATGGGCTTTCCAAAACTTCAGCTGTGTTTAATGCTGGCTACGCTGCTTTATCTTTCAGAAGACAGACTATAATTCTCCCTTAAAACTCCTTCCTCCCCCCCCTCAATGAATGAAAATCTATTGCTCTACTGTATTTTCTCCGCTTGTATTTTTACTGCTATTTCTATGTCAGCAAACAGCAATTTCAGAGCTGAATTCATCTCCAGGGCTTTTCAATGCTCTTATAAAATACAGCAAACACACTCTGGTGAAATCAAACACGGAGATGGGGTGTTTAAGAGCTTCGTTTCCATGTGCCTTCTCTGTCAGCCACAGAGCTGCTGGAGGGTGTCCAGCGTAGAGCAACGAGGATGGTGAAGGAAGGAGAGCAGCTCCCTGATGAGGAGAGGCTGAGGGAGCTGGGGCTCTTGAGCTGGGAGAACAGGAGCCTGAGGGGGAACCTCATTGCTGTCTNGTCTGGGTGATCCTGCTGTGGCAGGGGGATTGGACTGGATGATCTTTCCAGGTCCCTTCCCATCCCTAAGGATTCTATGAGCACATGATGAAATGCCAACTGGTAGTGCCAACGTGTTGAAAGGGACAGACCTGTGGACTGAGCACGGCCATCGGGGTGTTGGTGTGCCTGACTTTCATGGTACTGAGGACTGATAAAGCTGAAGACTATTTCTATCGCAGGATTGTAAGGGTTTGATAGAGAACAACCGACGGAGCCAGTTATTACTCCAGCACAGGTGGGTTCACAGAAAGATTTCTGGAGCTTCTTGAAAGCAAAAAACCACCCCAGCCCTATAAAAATCTCAGTTTCTACAGACAAATATTTACAGTGCCCGTTTTTTTCCTGCTGGGTCCAGGTTTAGATTGAGCTCTGAAGCAGAGGGATTGCAGGAGGGCTGGAATCCAGCTGAAAAAGCAGAATGAAATGGAAAGTATTTCCAAAGGTTAGCTGTGGCTTGAAAGTCTCCTGAGCAATAAAGGGCTCTGTGCTCACAGCGGTGAGAGTCGTCTCTCTGAGAGGCTCTACTGAACGACCTGTGCTGGATTATCAGCCACCAGAATTAGTTCTGCTTCCTTTTCTTAGAAGTGTAGAATCACTGTGGCTGGAAAGGACCTCCAGGATCACCAAGCCCAGTCCTCAGCCCAATAGCTCCTAGATCATGGCCTCAAGGGCTCTAGCTACTCGGTTCTCAAACCCCTCCAGGGATGGGGACTCCCCCAGCTCCCTTGGCAGCCTGGTCCAGTGCCCAACCACTCTCTCAGCACAGAGCTTCTTCCTCAGATCCAGTCTAACCCTCCCCTGATGCAGCTGGAGGCCATTGCCCCTCATCCCAGCATTAGGAATTGGGGAGGAGAGCCCAGCAGCAGCCTCACTGCAACCTCCTTTCAGGTAGCTGTAGGGAGCAAGGAGAGGAGGAGAAGATTAAGACAGATGCCTGCGAGTCATTCATTTGCACCATCCCTTTGCTCAGGAGGTTCCACAGGTAGCCACGTGTCACCTGCTTTAAACTTCATCAGCTCCTCCAAGACCGTGTCAAGGGTACTGGGAGTCTTGGTGTGGAAAACGAGGGAGGTGAACAGCATCACAGCACCCGTCAGTGATCTGCAGCGGGGTCGCTCTCTCCTTTGCTATCATTACCAACGATGCCCAGACTAAGTAAATCTTCGGAGGCACGGACAGGTGAAGTGGCAGGCTGAATTATCCCGCTGCCCTTTCAGCTGAGGAAAGAGCGCTTCGACTCGGGGCTCGAGCCGCGCGGCGCTAATCCCTCTGTGTGCAGCAGTACAACCAGCCTGGCGGCTGGGAGCCCGAGCGACACCTGGCATTGGGTGCCCCTGAGCAGAGCCTGGCTCCTTCCTCCTGACCCCCACCCTTTCCATCTTGATCAGCAGTCATGGGGTCCCCTCTCAGGCTCCTTTGTTCCCAGCTCCCTCAGCCTTTCCTCCTCAGGGAGATGCTCCCCTCCCTTCATCATCTTTGTGGCTCTGTGCTGGACTCTCCAGCAGCTCTGTGTCCTTCTGGACCTGAGGGGCCCAGCACTGGACACAGTACTCCAGATGTGGTCTCCCCAGGGCAGATGTGGTTTCCCTAGGGCTGCATTTCAGACCCATGGAGATCCATTCCTTTCTCTAGACTTAGATTTGACTGCTGCCAGGCTACAGCCCAGCGCTCTGTGTGAAACACGAGGCTGCCTAAGAAAAAGATGTTGCAGAAAGAAGGAGTGGAATCTGGCCCAGCGTTATTAACAGGGCTCTTAAAGAAGAGCCTTGGCAGTGATTCATCCCTGCCTCCTGCCAAGGGAAATCATTCTCGTTTCAAGTGGAAGGTGCTGGTGGGGAGGGTGGGTTTTTTTTTTGAGTCTTCAGTTTTTCTCAGGCTTTCTATGAACTTCTCTGGCTGTTTGGGAGTTAACTGAGGCAGTGATGGATCAACGAGGCAGAGTGTACTGATCTTGGGGGGTTGTCTTTAATTAAGGCAGAACATCCTCCTATTAAAAGTGCCAGCGTGCTGGAACAATTAAAGTTCTGAATGAACACATTTCCCCTGGATGCTTGGATGGGTCTCCAAATGAAAAGCACCAATACATTAGTAATGGATCTGCTCCTAAGAACCAGCTCAGTCGAGAAACAGTCATTGCTACTAGAAAAAACCACTAAAGAGGTGTTAGCAGAGGAGGAGAAGTGGATATGAAAGACGCTGCATGGCACCCGGCCGGGTACCACCTGCAGAGAAAGCTGCAGTAACGTGCACTGAGATTCACGGCATCATTACAGCTGGAAGGCACCTTCAAGAGCATCAAGTCGACCCAAGCCATGGCCACTAAACCACGCTGCTAAGCGCCAGATCTACAGAATCACCGAATGATTGAGGCTGGAGAAGCCCTCTGAGCTCCTCTGAGCTCAACCAACCAAAACTCTAAGAGCTAAGAAAGCCACGGAGGGCTTTTCAGGATCTCAGGGAGCGACAGGACTAGGCCTATCATCCAGTCCAATCCCCCTGCCACAGCAGGATCACCCAGACCAGGTCCAGGTGGGTTTCAAACGTCTCCAGAGAAGGAGACGCCACAACCCCCCCTGGCAGCCCCCTCCAGTGCCCTGTCACCCTCACTGGGAAGGAGTTATAGAGTCCCAGAAGCAGTCAGGGTTGGAAGGGAACACAGGATCATCTAGTTCCAACCCCCAAAGACGATTGAGAATAGCCAGGCCATTTCAAGTGGGATTGCAGCCTCTGCAAAGGAAGTCGACTGGAAAGGGGAGCTGCTGGCAGTGAAGATGAGCTCTAGCGCACACGATGCGCTCAGTCAAAGCAGACGTACGCCACTCAGCAGGTTGTGGGGGCCAGGCAGGGGGTCACACAGTACTCACAGGCTTCATTTAAAGATGAACGGGCACTTGGGGGCAAAAATCACTGTGGAAACTGAGAGGGCAGTTTTGCCCCTGGGAATCCGATGGGAATGAGTTTTCCTCACGGGAAGGCCACCTTCTCAGCATGACCTTCGTGTACAAGAGCCCTCTGCTCCAGCAGCACCGAGACAGCAGAACAACCGCACGGAGCATCCCGTATCTGCTGAGCAAAAGCCTTTGGGGAGAGCTCGTGGAGACACTCCAAGGCAGAGGCTTGAAAAGGGATAACGAGGTTATGAACTCCCATCAAACTATTACTACAGGAAGGGATTCCTGCTCCTCTAACGTTTGTTTACTGTCTCTTGCTGCCGTGCTAGAGTGACAGAGCATTTTCCTGCCCCAGATCCAAGCACAGCCTTTGCCATTGTGCTGCAACAGCCCAGCACCCTGCCTGCTTCCGGACAGAACACACTGTACGAAGCAAAGGGAAGGGAAAAACAGCTCCAAGCTAGAGAGGATAAATAATCTCAGACAAGAGAGTGATTTTGTTGTTTACATGATGCTCTGCTGCTTACAAAAAGGGATAGATGGCAGGAGGAGATGATTGTGTTGTATGTCTGCTAGCGATGCGCTGTGACGCTGCACCTGGTAGCCTGTGTGGCAGAAAATCAGAAGAGTAGGGGTTAGCCAGCCTCACATCCTTCTGTCAGCTTGCAGGTGCTTCAACCCTTTCCCACAATATTAATCACAGAGTCACAGAGCCGTCCTGCTTGGAAAGGAGCTCCCAGCTCCCCCAGTCCAACCATCCCCACCCCAACACAACCCCTCATTCCCTGAGAGACTGACAGACACAGCCTGACCCCCTCCCTGCTGCCCCTCGAGCAGGGCTGGAAGCACCATGGCTACAGGGTTCTTCAACACCTCCAGGCAGGGGGACTCCACCACCTCCCTGGGAAGGCCCTGCCAGTGCCCAACCACTCTGGCTGCAGAGAATCTCTGCCTCAGATCCAGTCTGACCCTCCTCTGCCTCAACTGCAGAGCAGTGCCCCTGCTGCTGTCAGCAGGCACCAAGGAGCAGAGGCCAACAGCCACCCTTCCACAACTTCCCTGCAGGGAGCTGGAGAGGGCAGTGAGGTCCCCCCTCAGCCTCCTCTTCTCCCAACTCACCCTGCCCAGCTCCCTCAGCCTCTCCTCACACGACTGTTCTCTAACCCCCTCCTGAGATGAGTAGCTCTGCTCTGGACCTGTTGCAGCACCTCCCTGTCTCTCCTGTCATGAGGGACCCAGAACTGAACACAGTACCAAGAGGAAGCCTCCCAAGGGCTGAGTCCAAGGGCACGAGAACTCCTCTTCTCCTGCTGCCCACGCTCTTCCTGATCCAGGCCAGGATGCCTGGATATCAGCTCCTGGGCTGCACTGGTTGAGCTCAGAGCCATGCTCACTAATTCCATGGTTCTATGACATGAACCAGCACTCAGGCTCCACTGTGGAGAAGCAGTAGCTGACGAGAAACACCTAACCAACCTACTGCTAGAGCAAGGGGGATACAAGCTCAGAGGATCCCTCCAGTCTGCTGCATGCTGAGCGATCCGTACCTGTTCTTCATTATCCAGCGCCAGGCAGCTATTTTAAATCTCGACCGTGGAAGCCAAACAGCAGAGCTGTGACCACGAGTCAGCCAAATCCTCACTCAGAGCCAAGCGCTCCAGCTTGGAACAGGCTGTATTTTTGCAGCTAAGTTACATTTTCCTTTATTAAACTGCCTCGGATTTATTTTTAAACTTCTTTTTTGGACAGGCTGGTGCTTTCCCATCTCCCAGTAACTCTGAAAATAGTCTCTTTTTTTAAGGAAACAATGGCCATCGCTTAGGGGATGGAAACGCATGGCGGTGTGGCTGGGACCAGAGCTGTTCCTGTAGAACCTGGCGTGGAGACGCACGGGCACTTTGGAAGAGGCCCCTGAAGAAGAGATGATCATCCCACAGCAGAGGCAGGAGGATGGAGCGTGGCGGTGGGGATGGCAGCCTCACCCTAACTCCCTGCTGGAGCGAGTGCAGAGGAGGGCAATGAAGCTGGTGAAGAGACTGGAGAAGAGATCTGATGAGGAGCAGCTGAAGGAGCTGGGACTGTTTAGGTTGAGGAAGAGGAGGCTGAAGGGAGACCTCATCACTCTCTACAGCTACCTGGAAGAACACTGTGGAGAGGTTGGTGCTGGTCTCTTCTCACAGGACCTTGCTGAATCTCATGTGGTTGGCACTGGCCAACCTCTGCAGCCTGGATGGCCTCCCTTCGCTCCAGCGTGTCCACCACACCGCACAGCCAATGTACCAACAGGACTGGGACTCTGTTTTATAGAAAGAGTGGGTGCTGGGATCCAAGAGTGGGTGCTGCGTCCCAGAGAACCCCCTGAAGGAACAACACCGACCCCCGGATGGATGGCTAGCGTAGCCCATCATCTCTGCCATCTCTCTGACACCATTCCAGTTGGCTCTCTCGTGCTCCCAGATAATTCCCACATGTTCGCTCCCACACAAACCTCACGGCATCCCCTCCTCCCGAGTCAGCCAGCTGCTACCAAACCCCCAGACCTTCCGTTACCAGAGTTTACTTGCCAAGCAAAACAGAGACAATTAATAATAATCAGGATTGAAGGGGCTGAGACTGCTCAGGAGTAAAGGATCGCATCAGCTGTTGAGAGAGGACAAACTCGCTCCTGCCTGGAGCGCTGGGGAACAAAGGGCAGTGATGTGTGACTGGGGAGGAAAGAGGCTCTCCCCATGGCTTTTGTAGATCACTGTGTGAGTGGCAGGAGTGCCAGGAGCCAACACCTCTTTGCATTTGCTCAGCCTGCTGGAGAAGAATAGCAGCGCTCGCCAGCGACGCTGCAGCTGTGCTCCAGCTCCCTCTAATCACTGGGTATGACTGAGGGTTAATTAGCTGCCATTCTCGCTGATATTTGTTGGTCTAACGAAGATTTGCATAAATGTAAAGACTAAGGGGTAACCGACACTTGATTTTTCTCCCCTTCAGAGAGGCTGGGGGTGGAAATCTCACCCGTCCCGAGTGTTTGTGTCTGTGGAAGATGCAGTGTTGCTCTTCCCTTTGACCTGACTGGCTTCTGGCTCCTGAAAGCTGAACAAAGGGTTCAGAGTTGCTGATCAACTCGACACCGCTGCTGGGTTTCTGCCTTGAGAAACGGGCAGACTGGTTAGATGAAGAGAGGACTGAGGGATCAGAAGATGACTCCTAGCTGAACGGAGAGGAGCAGACACACGTAGGTGTTCCAGTGTCTATACAGGTGCAGACACACGTGGTTTATTCCAGCCACGGGTGTCTCAGTGCTGTATGCATCGGTCAAGTAGCTCTCTCTATCCCTTCAATTCAGTCTGGATGGCAAGGAACTGACAATTTGTTAGTGATAACCATGGCAGCGAAAAATAATGGGACAGGCAGTACAACCAGACCAGGCTGGAGGGTATGAGGCAATATGCTGTAAAGAAAGAACCTGTCACTTGTTGGGAGCCTTCTGCTGTTCAGTGTTAACAGCCAGGGGTCACTTTGAAAGGCAAGAAGTGTCTAACACAAACCACACAGCCCTTGAGA